>WHYT01017472.1:0-83184 GCA_009806455.1 Tetrax tetrax | reverse complement strand
GCCAGGGGAGATTCAGGCTGGACATTAGGAAATATTACTTCTCGGAAAGGGTAGTCAGGCACTGGAATGCACTGCCCACGGAGGTGGTGGAGTCATCGACCATGGGGGTGTTCAAGAAACGTTTGGATGTTGTGTTGAGGGATATGATTTAGCTGAGAAGTATTGGTGATGGTTGGACTGGATGATCTTTTAGATCTTTTCCAATCTTGATAATTCTGTGATTCTGTGATTCTGTAACAGCATAGACATGTCTGAACTGAGGAACCTGGGAGAGTTTTCTGCTTCCAGACCTGAGGGCACGTCTGTGACATCGTTACTGAAACTGGGACAAAACTTCAATATATACCGCCATCTCACAAGACCAGGTTTTCCAACAGAAGGAAACCCAGGTACATGTGCACAAGAACAGTGAGTGATGTACTGTTTTGGACAAGCTGGTGTGGACAAGCAGGGGATGAGGACTCTGAGAAGACCACAGATTACACACACACTCTCAAAATCCACAAAGGCAGGGAAGGAAGGGTCTCAGGCGAAACCCAGCTGAAGAAGTTAAATGACCAGAGCCTGACCTAAGGACAGGGGAATCCTAGAACTCTGCACCAGAAGAGATGAAGACATGATGTTCGCTTGATTACAAGGGTACTTCGTGGCACACCAAAATGTAGACAGCCAGACACGTAGCAAAGAGATCGAACATCCCAGATCATCCAGTATAATCTGCATAGGCAGGGATACTTCCAACATAATGACAGAAAACCCTGGGAAAATATTTTGTCCCAAGTTTTTTTTTTCCAGAATAGATTTTTAATATTGCAGCAAAAGGAGACAGAAACCACAGCCCTGATCCCATCCCTCAAGGCATGTTTTGTTGTATGAAGCATGTCCCATTGCTAAAGTCATATCTCCTTCCCCATGCTTTTCTTGGGAAAGATTTCTGTTCCATCTAATATAGTCAATTCTCAAAACTGTTGGATTCCTTGTACCATCATATTTTTTGTTAGTAGTTAGGTTAGACTCAATGTGCGAGTTGGTGTCAGCCGAAAATGCACCACATGTCATGTTAGCTGAAGTGGCAAGTTTGAGTGATTTGCAGGCTGGCATGAATGTGTTCATGTACGCATTCTGCCACACTTTCTGACTGTTTCCAAAAGCCAATGAAAGTGCAGCTGCTGCTGTGATCACCCAGTCTGCAGATCCAGACGACCTGGACCACAAGAAAGCCTTTGGCACAGTAACCTCTGATAATAAGGCTTTCTGCCCTGTGTAAATCTGCACAAGGGTGAGGCTCTCTGTAGTGAATTCAATCTCCTTTCCAGTAAGCAACAAAAATACTTGAGTGATCCAGGGGATATTTCATGTTTCTAAATTGGGAATTTGCTTTGTCTCACTTGTCCTGAGTGAGTGTTCTTCACCCAAAAAAGGAAGAGGCATTGTAATGAACGTAAGTCAGACGCACAGAGCACACAGTATTCAGCTATATTCATTGAAGTCTTTTAAGGTATCCAGTGTCAGAAATAATCTTTAGTATTTAGACCTCATTGCCAAAACATTTGAGCGATCTCAATTTTTAGCTAGCTGTAAAAATCTAAAAATGTTTGAGGGAATGTTTATAATTTGAAATTGTATGAAGAAACATAGCCAGCAAATACTATAAATATAATAAATAATAATAAAAAAGCATTACTTCTATTGTTTCTGGTAAGGAGTACTATCTTCAGTGTAATAATAATAATAATAATAACAACAACAACAACAACAAATCTTCATGGCCTAACAAACTACTTAGAGGTCATTAATGTAACTACTTTATGTACATATGACATGCAAAAATGGCCATGTTTGGTTCACACATCTTCCTATCTTGTTAAAGAGGAAAAGTATAAAAGATATTGCTTGCCTTCTTATTTAAAGGAATAACATATGTGGTCATCATAGCGAGTAAGACAGCATATGCCACATGCAAAGAGTAAGTAAAAAAATCTCTGTTGCTCTGGAGAGAGAGGTCAGGAAGTTTCTATTACATTTTTTTAATCAGCAGCTATACCATAAGGAATATTAATTTCTACAAAGACATGAAGAAAAAAAACCCAAGACTCTATATAGCAAGTTCAGTCTAAAGCGGATATCATATTGGACCAGTTTAGGAACGTGCCTCATTGATACTTTTCACAGTATTGTTTATAGATATCAGCATTTTACAAAGAGGAGAAAACTATTAATAGCAAAATTCTGTAATTGTCATTATCATCACAGGATTGCAGTCAGTATAAAAGGAAGATTCTGACATTTGGCATTTCAGGGTATAAGTTTTGAAGGAGTGCAGAAGATTTAGGCACTTAGCTCTCACTGACTTTCAAATGACAGTCAAGTTCCAAGAGGTGTCTGTGTCTTTAAGGATAAATAAAGGAAGAAAAAGACTGTAAAGTACTAGCTTAAATTTAATTAAGATAAAAATATCAGTATCAAATCTTCTTCAAGTGGACATCATAAGCACTGCCATCTGCAGACAGGAAATCATGAGGCTCCTTCTGATGGGGCTTTCTTTGCCATATTTGACCATTGGTCAGTTTATGTGCTGTAGATACATCTGACTATTCACCAGAACATCTCCCACCTCTCTCAGCTCCTCCCTTACCTTGGTCCTCACCTCAAGGGCCACAACATCCCATTTTCTCCAGTGGAGCCTGAGCTCCCAGATCCTCTGTGAGAGAAAATAAAGGTAATATTTTTCTTGAGCACTCTGACAATTCATCTCAAAAGAGTTGCAATGATAGTCAGTGCAGAGAGTATATTTAATTCGTCAGGCGTTCTTCTGGTGGGAACAATTTTAGAAATTGCACTAAATAACTGCATAATACCCAATACAGAGACTTCAACAAAAATGCAGACACCTGCTGTGTTTTGGTAATAGTAGTTTCCACTACTATCGATCTTTCTGTAAAGAAAACCTGCTATAAAAGTTGCAATTTAATTAATAAGTTGTAAAGTTTTAATTTGCATATTTTACAAGCTGCTTAAGCTTTTACTTAGGCAGTAATAATGGGAAGCTTTAAAATAAGTGACAATTACTTATTTGGGCTAAAATTGAGTATGAAGATAACAGAGATGCTATGTTCATAGAATCAGGCTGAATATTTCTGTTTCAGCATAAAGGTTGTAACTTTAAATTCTACTACTACTAAGTGGTAGCTTCATTTAAATTATGAGTGATAATTTCTTATACTTTCACCTTCAGTCATATATTTTGCATAAATTATATATACTGTACCATACCCAGCTGTAAAATTTCTCTTGTGCACTATGGAAATTTGATAAAATTTGATACAAGGTTAAAAGTGTTGATCCACCTATAGAAGTGACCAGAGCAGGAGAAAAGGACCTTTGGTCAGCAAAGGTGAACAGCAAGAAGTAACTTAAACATAATTCATCAAATAATCTGCTACACTGAGATTTGTAATTTCTTTTTTTTTTGAAGTACCTTTTGTTGAAAGCTGAACAAATTTCCTGCATGACAATAAAGCCATTTCCACGAAACACAGGACAATTGTGTTGAACAAGTGATCTCTCTATATTTTAATATTAATGGTCTGCTCTTGAGTCTGTATTGCATATTTTAACTTTTGTATTTCCCATTTATAGTCACCCCATCTTTTCTATCTTTAGAAAACACCTCTTAATTGGCCTCTCTCAGACTTTGCCATGCATAAGTAGTGTTTGGTATTGGAAAAGAATCTGTAATTACTCTCATCCAAGAATATTCTTATGTTTATGTAAAAAACAAGCAATTCTTTTCTCTTTTATCAGATCATATTCTTTAAATAATTTTTTAACGATGAAGAGATCGGTTATTTTGAATTCCATTTTTTCCTTTCATAAACTAGAAATATTTAGCAACAACAACAAAAAATATTTCTTCACTAAATTAAAAGGCAAAACAGAATAATAATAATAAAAAATCTCTTAGAAAAGATGACAGCCAACTGGGATCCCAGGAGCTTGATGGGGCCATTGAGTATACTGGAGTGTATAATTTCCATACTTTCCCGGAACTGTCCATTAACTTATCTCTAAGATGTGTGAAAAATAGTCGTCCTCCAGGGCTGTTTTCCCTTGTCAGTGCAGAAGACAGTAAACCCTGCAGCAGGAAGAATCATTAATTACAGATCGCTATGCACAGTCTCCCCATAGCAGTGAATTGCACAGTAACGGAGTCACCAAGCAGCAGTCAAAAATTGCTGATGGAATCTTGGATTTTGCTATGATGCATTTTGGGTGGTATGAGTCTATGTTCCTGACTTTTCCTCAGGAGGACAGTCATGTGAGGCACCTATACTCCATTTCCAGGAGAGGTCACAGTGGGAGTTTCTCAGTCAACATATTTTGTGCTTGCGCAGAGTTATTCCATTTTCTCCTCAAAGAAATTCAAACTTTCTATGACAAAATGTATTTGCGTAGCTTTATTTTTGCCCGGCATATTAGACAACAGATGGTCACTATATGTGTTGCAATTTGACTCTTCCACTTTGACAGAACTTTTCTGTGAAATGGTTCCCTTTCCACCTCTAGGGATTTTTGGAAAATAGATTACCTATTTTTTTTCTGATTTTACATGCCACAAAAATAATTTCAGACCAATGATCTGTAGTTAATGGTTTTGCCCAGGAAAACAGTAATATACCTTCTAAAATATGACATTGAACTGCACTGAAGAGTTTCTAGAATTATTTCTATATTGTCAAAGAACACATCACGACTAAAACCTATCTGGCTAAATATTTCTCTGCTCAAAAGTTGGGATTCATCAAGTCATTATCAGCTGTATATATTTGCTCTGGTGTGATTTTTTTTTCAATTAGCATGACTTTACATGGATTTTAGTGCCTGAAATTCAATTATGTGGTTCCAGAAAATACACAGAAATCTGGCAATGTGCTAAAACATGCTTACTGCTTCAAACTTTTCCATCATTACTTCTATTTAGTATTTTAGATATTTACCTAATTTTAGATACTTATCTAATTTTAGATTTTTACTTAATTTTAAATATTTACCTAATCAATTATTAACTCATCCTTAGCCAGACTTCTCTTCAAAGGTGCTCAGAGGTTGGAGAATGTGTCTGAACTATTTCAACCATGAAAGTGTACAATTAAAAATATTCAGTTCACTTTTCCAGGCAGATCTAAATTAGTGTGATTCCTCTGTTATGAAATCAAGTATTTCATTATTTGAAATTCTGCCTGGACTTGTGTAAAGCCTTTGACACTGTACTGCACAATATCCTTGTCTTTAAACCAGAGAAACATTGATTTAATGGACTGACCACTTGGTGGATAAGGAATTGGCTGGATGATCACACTCAAAGAGTTGCAATCGATGACTCCATGTCCAAATGCTGATCAGCGACCAGTGGCATTCCTCAGGGGCCAATGTTGGAAGCGACGCTCTTTAACATCTTCGTCGGCAACATGGACAGAGGGATAGAGTGCACCCTTGGTAAGTTTGCAGATGACGCCAAGCTGTGTGGTGCAGTTGACACACTGGAGGGACGGGATGCCATCGAGGGGGACCTTGACAGGCTGGAGAGGTGGGCCTGTGTAAACGTCATGAACCAGGCCAACAAGTGCAAGGTCCTTCAGATGAGTCAGGGCAACCCTTACTATCAGTACAACGAAGACATTGAGAGTATCCTCCTGGGCTGCACCAAAAGAAGCCTCAAGGGAGGTGATTCTCCCCTTTTACTCTGCTCTCATGAGACCTCACCTGGGATACTACATCCAGCTCTGGAGCCCCCAGCATAAGAAGGATGTGGACCAGTTGGAGAGGGTCCAGAGGAGGGCCACGAAGATGATAAGAGGGCTGGAGCACCTCTCCTATGAGGACAGGCTGAGAGAGTTGGGGCTGTTCAGCCTGGAGAAGAGGAGGCTCCGGGGAGACCTTATAGTGGTCTTCCAGTACCTAACAGGGGTTTATAAGAAAACTGGAGACGGACTTTTGACAAGGACATGTAGTGATAGAACAATGGGTAATGACTTTAAACTAATGAAGTTAGATTTAGATTAGATATAAGGAAGAAATTCTTTACTCTGAGAGCAGTGAAACTCTGGAAGAGGTTGCCCAGAGAAGTTGTGCATACCCCATCCCTCAAAGTGTTCAAGGCTGGGTTGGATGGGGCATTAGGCCTGGTTTAGTGGAAGATGTCCCTGCCCATGGCAAGGAGGTTGGAACTAGGTGATCTTTAGGGTCCTTTCCAACCCAAACAATTATATGATTCTATGATTCTATGTATAGAGAGCACATGGGAGAAAGCCACAGGCACCAGGACTCCTAAATCGTACATTGACGGTACCGTTTGCTCACCTCTACATTTATAACTTCTGGAATAAGTGATATACCACATCTGTACCCATCTTTGGCAGAAGAACATGCTTCTGCTGTGCAATGTGATGGATGCCTTCAGCTGCTGTTGAAACACCATCCAGGTCCTTTA
Organism: Tetrax tetrax; assembly: GCA_009806455.1. NCBI lineage: Eukaryota > Metazoa > Chordata > Aves > Otidiformes > Otididae > Tetrax > Tetrax tetrax. The sequence goes on along the minus strand of WHYT01017472.1, from coordinate 76,694 downwards.
AAAATCTCTCATTATTTCATAGAATCATAGAATAATTAAGGTTGGAAAAGACCTCCAAGATCATCAAGTCCAACCATCAACCTAACACCACCATGACTACTAAACCGTATACTGGAGTGCCACATCTACACATTCTTTGAACATCTCCAGGGATGGTGACTCCACCACTTCCCTGGGCAGCCTATTCCAGTGCGTGACTGCTCTTTCAGTAAAGAGGCATTTCCTAATATCCAACCTGAACCTCCCCTGCCACAACTTGTGGCCCTTTCCTCTCATCTTTCATATGCCTTCATCATCTTTCAGCTTCTTGAGCAGCCAAATCTGATAGTTTTCAGTTGTCTTTGGTTTACAGTATGTGTGTTTGCTGGATGAAAGACACAGCATGAATATGTTATAATAGATAATAACAGTGTAATTTAATACTTTGCTGTCTTTGTTCTTATGCCTGTTCTGGGTTGTATGGTTCACTGTCATAATTGCTTACTGAGAAATTTTATTTTGCTTTTATATTGATTATTTGCATTTCATTTCATTTTCCCTGCTTGTTACCATGTGTTATTTCATACCAATATAAACCTTCCATGTTTAGGTTTTTCATTTTTACTTCTAAAGTGTTTATCTGTATTTTTTTCTTTACCGCTTGGGTTTCTATTCTCTTCTTAAATTAAGCAATGTATAAAACCGCTTTATTTCAATAGATCTGATGAGCTTTTGGCCTAAATTAAATAGCTGGCAATGTCTTTGCTTTCATCATTTGGATAGTGACAGGTTAAAGTATTGATAAATGAAATACAAAAGTATGAATAATAAGCTAAAGGAGCTGGCACTTCCACAGAGGAAAATAAAGGGAACACCACTGGTACAAATTAAGCCTATGCTTAAAAAAAATAGAAAATACGGTAAGACAGGAACTTGACTTGCATATGAGCCCTTCATTTCCCTTCAGCACAAGAAGCAAACACACAGGTAGTGGAAACACGATGAAATTGTTTACAAGTACTAAAAAACAATCCAGCCATGCAGAGTGGATATCAGAAAAGGCAAGGCAAAAAAACTAAGTGACAGCAACACGATGAGAGTACTAGGATGCAATTTCTGATTTCCTAAGAAGCAGAGTGATGGAAGTGTTGGTCTATAGTCACACTGAAAGGGAAAACTGCTGGCTAACCAGATGCTTTTTGTAATCCTTTGCAAGAGTGCTCCCTGGGTAGGCCAGAATAGTCACTATCAAAGGTAACTTCAGGCACACGGAGATTGGTCTTCAGGTTGGTTGGACCTGATGAATTTCATTCTAGGAGGTAAAAGAAACTCACATGACCTCAGAAGAAAAAGAGATTATCTTGAAGACGTTTTGGAGAATGGTGAAGTCCGAGAATACTGGCAGAAGGGTTTTTAAAAGGGGGAAAACAGAAAATAGGGATTTTCACTCCTGTTGGCTGGACAGAATTCAGTCTGATGCTGCACAAAGACTTCAACCTTGGAAAAGTTCTGGAGGAAGCAATCTTTTAGCACATAGTAAATTACAAAGAGAACTGTAACTGAGCACACAGTTAATTACAACTCATTTTTAAAAAATGTGTTTTTCTTCTAGGTGACAGACTTTGGATACAAGGAGAGTGCCACATTAAAAATAGCATTGCCACTAATCTCTTGTGAGCTCTTTGAATGTTCTTAAAACAATTTGACTATGTTACATATATAGTGTTGTCACATAGGAAAAGTTTTTATTGACATATCTTTGAAATAATTTGCAATGATTCAGTCTCAGATTTACTGTTTTGCTTCTGCAATTAGATATTATATGGGCAGTTTATGGATCATTTTAAAATATGCTCATTTTGTCAAAGGCTAGTCTTAGGCTCCAGTTAGATCATACACATCGCTAGTACAGGCCAAATATCTTATTTGAAAGCAAAAGCTCATCCAAATGTTATATTTATCCAAGTGTCTATTAGTTTACAGAAATAAGTTGTAAATTTCACCAAGTACAATATTTCTTGCACATTTTGTGACACTTTTACTCCTGTTCTCAGTTGGGAAAAAGCTAAATAGAACACCACATGGTAGTCAAGTATTTTGTCTTTTGGCATTGACCCAAAATTCAGAAGTGAAGAAGAAGAAAAATTTGAACCTCAAAAATGATGGTTTAAGTTTGTCACAGAAAAAGCAGAATGAGCTCTTGATGTTTTTCTGGCATTCTGGCCCAGATGCTACTGGTGGTGGGCAGGAAGTAAGAGTATTCCATGCTGTAAAGGATTGTGTTCTTCTATAAGGAGAGGTCAGCTGGTCGTTGCTCTTGGACATTTCTGCCAGGTAAGTCTCCATTTTTTATTTTAGCTTTTTCAAAGTACTTTTTCAAACCACTTTGTTAGAGGTTAACTGAAGCTCTGGTGACTCTGTTTATATGAATTCTGGTAATTCCTCGGGAAATAGCTGAAGCTGGGACGGTCCCCTGGTGTAGCCAGGCAGCCTGGTGTTATTTCAGTCACACTCTCTGTACAACCATTACTCAGGCATTCAGCAATTCAGCATTGACACAGATGTGGTCAAGCAAAGCTGACGCAAATTATTATACAAACAGTATCGTTGTTGCATTTAGCTGTAGCAGAAGATTTATAGCTTCACACAATTCCATAAATCATGCAAAGAGCCTGGAGTTTCTCAAATACGAGGAAGAGATTTCAGCTGTGGCACTTGCGGAGCCAGAAGAGACTCAGTGAATAAGGCGACAAGTGAATACTTGAGCAGAGTCCTCCCTGCAGCCTCCTGTGGTCAGCTGCTTCCTCCCCCTGGGCCATATAACTTTGGAGGTACCAACTCAAACACTGGACTAGCAGTGTCTTTCAGAGTGCATAGATTGCTGCCCCAGCACACCCAACAGCAGCCCAGCTCAAAACTCAGGTTAAAGGTTAGGTGTCTCATGGGTCAAACGGGAAACCGCTCTGAGTCTCCCTGGCCGAGATGGGATCCTCCTTCCCCCGTGGGGGCCAGCATCATAACTTCTTATCCCAGAACCAGGAATCAGACTTTTAGGCATTGCAGCATGGAGTACAACAGAAATTAGTCCAGTTTTGGCTACCAATATATTTCTGAAATCACTTGACAATTGGTTGGATGAAGAGGAGGGAAATGTTTTAAAAGCCCATGTCCAGTTTACAGAAAAAAAGTTTAAGTGATTCATTCCCAGCTCATGCTTTTGAGGAAAATGAAAGCAGGAAAGCAAAGAAATGTAAACGTAACTTGAATTTCCTTGCTACTAATTTGTACATTGTCTGGTTCATATGAGGCCCATTCAGCTAAACTTTCTTAACTGATACTGCACTGATTACAAAGAAAGTACAGAGCACAGTAAGGACAAAAAAAAAAAAGACTTTGAGATAAAACTGGCTGCCTTCCAAAGAAAGAACCAGAAATCTCAGGTGATCCCTTTTAATGGTGAGAGCAATAGCTCTGTCTCATTAATCCCATACAGGAGTGTGCTGGGATATAAAAACCTTCATGAGTCATTTGTCCTGCTGCGGATTCTTCACGAATCTTGTGCTCTCTTGTCTCCATGTATTTATAGTCACATCAGCTAATCTGTGCATTACTGATTTGATCTTAACATTACAAAGGACCAAAATTAATGAAGCTAAAATGGTATTTAGTGGAAGAAAGGAAATGTGTTCAGATGAATAACAAATACAGTTAGGCAAAACATGTTATTTTATTTTGATTAATCCTGTATTTAAATCCATATCAAAGCCATGCAATAATTTTGATTTAAAATTGAGGAAATATTTATTTCAGCATTTTCAGATTTTTTCAGTTTGTGTTTTAAAATGACATTTCAGAACAAAAGTGACAAAATTTGATTAAATAACAGTTGAAAATAATGAAGGGTTTTCTAATCAAATATTTTAGATTGATCTGAACTGTTATTTTTTAATTTTCCATTTGACAATGAAAATTAAAATCATATTGATTCATTCCTCTATAATTCTTCAGCATGTCTTATTAGATGGAAATTAATCATTAGCACGTTCTTAACTGCAATTTCATAGTACCATGTGAAAAGACACCCAGTTGCACAGATAGAGGACCTCACTGCTATAATAATATACTATAATGATTGTTTATCCAATAGCTATTGGGGAAAAAAGTCAAGTTAGGTTATAATATGACTACAAATACAATTTTATGTATTTTAGTCACTCAGTCATTTGCCTACCAAGAATTCATTGATGGTCTCGTTGTAGTATAATTAAACATTTCATCTACAAAATGAGCAAATTTCTGGACACAGAGCTGTATAAACACATTTTAAGTACAATGGCCTCAGCTCAGCACCGGAGGTTTCAGAGGTCCTTTACAATCTCCTAAAGTTTACAAAGTTGGCAAAGATAATGATATTTCATTGTCATTTCACTAAAGAAGGACAATACTTTTTCATTTGAAGTGATCTGCAAAAAATGTTTAACTAATAATTAATAAAATCACATGTTCGAATTTGCCAGAATCTTAAAAAGTCAAGATTTTCAATTCAAAATATATGCCTAGATTCAAAAATTCAAAGTTACAAGGGTAGATAAATATCCTAACCTTTCATAAGGTAATATTTTCACAAATAGTATCACATTCTCCATGTCTTAGTAGAATGGAAATCTATTCCTTTCCCATTTAAAGAAGTAAAAATAGCATTTGCCTTTTTCCAGACACCAACAAAGCAGAATGAAGTAATGACACTGTAATACACATTTGCATTACTGGCATTGACTGCCAGCCTTTTCTAAAACATTAGCCATGTAACTCCGAAGTCTCTATCGTAGTTAAAGTTTACCAGTATCACTGAATGCCTGATCAACAACCAGATTTTAATCAGTGTTCATTTACGGAAAATGGTACTTGAACAGAATTTAGGCCCTTGTGGCAGGAGTTATCATTCCTACTCCCACCCTAAGTTCTAGCCAAGTATTGAAGGCTGCTAAACTGCACAGTAATTTTTTACTTTACAAACCGACAATTCCCCCAGTGTGTGAAATTCCAAGTAGGTCAAAAGATATCTGAGTCTTGGGAAAGTAACTATCCCACAGCTGACTTACTGGCGATAAAGGAATGTTATGTTTGTCCTAAACCCCTAAAAGGCCAAACATATCTGAGATGGTGTGATATATCAGACTGAATTCCTCCCAAAATGCCCTGGCAAGTGTAGCTTTTACTTAGCAATAGATATCACCAGCAGGTCAAGAGAAGTGATACTTCTCTACTCCCCACTGGTGAGACACGTCTGAAGTGCTGCATGTACTTCTCGGCTCCCCAGTACCAGAGAGGTAAGGACGTACAGGAGATAGTCCAGCAAAGGCCATGAAATTGATTAAGGGACTGGAGCATATGTCATATGAGGAAAGGCTGAGAGAGCTGGAGCTGTTCAACATGGAGAAGAGAAAAGGAAGATTGCTTCCCGCTTACTCTGGGTGTCTAACACTAACAACTTCAGAAAGAAAAGATGTACATTTAGAGAGAGTTCAGATGTCTCAAAGTGTCACGCATTGTTCTGTGTGATCTTAGCAGGATTGTCAGTCCACTGCAAACTGCTGCATGACTTTATGGGTGTAGAAAGTCTTCATTTAGTCTTTCTGTCAGACAAAGGCTCTGATAGTCTTCAACAAGTCTAGCAAAACAGTAAGCTTTTTACCTTTTTTCCTGACTATCTCCCATAATTCTCTCACACTCATTTGACAAGTTCACCAACTGGGAATCTCTCCCTTAACTTTTGATCTCTACATTATAGTAAAGTTCAGATATACTAATTGTAACTCCATGTAAGAATGAGGTCAGAAGCTTTTTCTGCTGACATTCATTTTAGAACAATCTCCAGACTGGCCATTGCATAGAAGGCAGTTCTGTTCTTTCTCAGAAACCACATAACTTAAATACAGTTTCTTTACAAAGCTGTAAGCAAGACTACCATTTCTTGGAGTGCATCACTGAAAGCGCTCTCAGAGAGGTAACAGTTTGTGTCTGGCTGATCACTGACATATACATACATCAGAGCCATGTGACCAGAGCACACTGGGACTGGCTTTGGAGATCAACAAGCTACTTTTTCCCTCCTCATTATAGATTTCTTATGCTCTCAAAACATAATCTATTAACATTTTCTTTAAACATGAATATACTTCATTCACTTAGAGTAATTAGCTCTTATTTTGCCATTTCCTGAAGAAATGTTTTAAATAATCTTGTCAAAGAAAATTACTCAACTAGGGGAGGGAAATCTGATCCTAGATACATCAGTGTAAATGTAGAAGGGCTTCAGTAGGTTAAGGGAATTTTTCTATGTAACTGGAAGAACTTGGCTTACTTATTTTGCTTTGTAATGTGCTGATAATTTTCACACAGTAAGATGCCCATTAAACTGCTAGGCCAAATAGCTTGCTAGCCTGGAGGCTGGCTGAAATCCAGGAAAAGGTTTATGCATCTGACATGACATTTAAATGGAATTTAGCTTCATAAATCCTAAGCTGTGATCCAGAACACCCTGTTTCAATGATCAGATCACCTAAAGCTAAAATAATGCATCTTTTGTAGGCAATTCACTCTTTTACTTTGAAGTTCTCCAAGTATCTGGGTTCATATTCCCAGAAAAAAACTTCAGAGCTGAGTAAACTGACATCCACTTTGTCATTCATTTGCAGTTCGTATGTTCATCTGCCTGACAGATATGATCTGTTAGGTCTGAGAAGTACGAACATGTTTTCGTCTAAAACATGTTAAGGTAGAATACTGATATTTTTTCTTTTACAAACTGTAGGAGGCAAGGAAGTCCATGACAGTGACAGTTGTCTCTTACCTAGCAACCTGCCCTCATCAAGGAGAGAAAAGACCTGGAGTTTGCATCAGTCTGAAGAGCTTTATGACAGTATCTGTCTAGTATGAGACTTGCTAAGCTAGGGCGAGGTACTCAGCACCTCTCCTGCTGAAGCTTTACCACCGCAGAGTAAAGCACACGGGGTAACTGGAAAGAGAGCAAGCAAGAGATAACAGCCTGAGGCAGCTGATGGAAGAAACACCCCACTGCGGAGGGGAGTCCTGTACATGAGTCCCTGCGATCAAGACTATTTTAAACATATTTCAATATGTTTAAAATAGTCTTGATCGCAGGGACTCATGTACAGGACATATTCAGCAAAGCTCAGATGAAATAAAGGAGTGATTCTAGAAGGTCTTCCCTTCACAGTTGAATGCAGTGCTGATCTACACAGCCTTACTCCTCCTCAAACTCATCATCCAGCACAGCGGCTCCTCAAGACTTTGCTGCCAAATATTAAGTTTCAAAAATGGAGATGAATCACAAGTCATTGCACAAAATAATCTGTACCCTAGTGCTTAAGAACTCTGTTAAGAAAAGTAAGCATGGGTTTGTGTATTTGTGTGATCTGCCCTGCAGCGGTGACCCCTGGAAGCCCTGTAGCGCTAGGTCAGACGTATGCCTGCCAGAAAGCTATCGAGTGCTCTCTAAGGCACTGGGCTTGAACTCAGAAAAAGTCCTTGCCTGGACTCAGTCCAGTATGTTAATTTATGAACTGAAAAGGGTCTGGGAATCCACTGCATAAATCCCAGGCTAGTAGTAGAATATGCATATGTAAAAGTTAAACACAAAATGAACTTTAACAATGCAGTACATGAAAAATAGTTTATTTCATATACAAAATTCGGATAGCACTATAACTTAATTAATCCCATGTGATATTTCTCATACTCAGCCGTGGATTTCCCCTTTACTGGTATTGAATTCAGTGGTAGGAATGTGCCCTTACTGCTTTCCCATTCTTTTGCAGCCTACATGGCTCCACTGCAAGAGACATGCTTAGATCGCCAAGAAGCTAAGCAGACCTCTTCCACAGACACAAAACCAGTATGTTTTCTTTATGTTGTCTTTACCCCTCTCTCCCATGCCCCCAAAAGCAGCTGCTGCAGTCAGTGTAGGTAATTTTCCTCAGCATTATAACTGATGGTGTTGAGCACTTTGTCAGGCAGAGATGCCAGAGACAAGCATCCTCAGTTTCCCTGCCAACATTTTGTCATCTTGCTTCTTTCACTGTGTTATCCTCTCCAGATGTCAGGTCACCTCACAATACCCCAGAAGGTTCTTGCATTTACAAATCTATGGAAGCTTTGATGATTTCCAGAAAATAAAAGGCAATATGTTGCACTTCTGGAGATGTATATCACAATTCATAGGCTAATCTGATATATTAATATCCTTAACAATATGTAATAAATGAAATTAGATAATTAGGTGTCACAAACAAGAAAACAGACTGTGCTGCCATTGCTTAACTGCAGCAACACCACAGCAGAATGGGAGAAAAGGAGAACTCTGACACAAAATTCAACTTGTGTTGAGCGTAGTAGGGGATGACAATTCCTTTCTGCCAGTGACCTGATTTGTTGATGCAGTACCTGGACATTTAGAGGTTTTAAATTATTACTTGTAAGAGTGCATATAAAAAGAGTCCATCTCTGCATAAAGTTGGTTTGAGACTCAGAAAGATCAACATCACAGGTGATCTGGAGAAGAATGGTAAGTGCATCTGAAACAGTGCCTGGTAAAAACAACATCAGTAAAAGAAAGCAGTGACCCGATAACTGTGTAGGACTTAAGAAAAAGTAGCACTATGGAACAGTTTTAATGGGTGCTGAAGAAGTAGATTCTAAAAAGTGAAAAACAGTTGCAGAAAAAAAAAAAAAAACTGAAGCAGCATGGAGACCTAATGATGTGTTTGCTGATAGTTATGTTTGTAAAAAATAATATGAAACATCAGTGTAATGTCTGGTTACATTTAAAGACAAATAAACTACTGGAAGATCTCAAGGACAGAAAAATGCAATGAAACACAATATTTGCTGTGCAAAGCAAAACCTGATTGCAGGCTGTCCTTGGGTTAAGCTGTGGATTTTTTTGTTTTCTATTGGAAGATTTGCATTGCTTTGAGGACAATCTACCAGTGGGAAATCAGAGGGAGTCTGGAATTTAAAGTTCCACATAATAAAGGCAGGCTAAGAAATGTTCAATTTAATTTTTACTAGAAAAGCATCCCTAGTAGCGTTATAGAAGTAATTTTTTTAAAATAAAGACCATGTCACCTTGTGAAAGATAAGAAGACTTACACGGCGCATGTTTCTGAGACAAATTGCATTCCAGAATATTCTTCATACAATTATTAAGAATAAATGAAGAAATTATGAAGTACGATTTCACTGTGGCTACAGGAAGTGGTTGGAACCAGCAGGACTATCAAAAGAGACAGCTTAGATTAAGCAGAAGCATGGAGTGGCTCATGGCCTTGGATACTGAATCACAGTCAAGGGTTACATTTTCATTGTTTTTATATCTAACAGCAGTGTGTTTGCTTCTCAAATCCTATTTATATTTCTAGTATTTCAAACTATGTCTACTGGGATTAAAATATGGCCTGTGGGATCCTCAGTTGTGGCTGTTTGGATAAAAGGCAGATTTGGTGTGTATTAAGCTTAACTGCACCAGTGTCTCACTTCACCGCAGCTGATGTGTGGGGCTGAGACACCTCCCCGGTCAGAGGCAGGGTGTGTGTGCTCAGCCACAGCCCTGCAAGCCATACAGGTTTCAGGGCAGGGCTGCCTTGCATTTTGCCAGTTCAGAGTATCCTGCCTTTACTTGCATCTGCAGTCACTCTGCCCTAAGCACACAGAGATGCAGTCAAGCGTGCACAGGAATTTGGAGAGTGCTGTAACACCCTGCTGCTGATAGATAGAGATTAGGTGCAAAGCACTCTGGAAAATGCCACTAAATGCTTATCTGCAAGTTCAAGTGTCTAAAAATCCTAGCAATCTGGGCCTTTGAAGTGTATTCAGAGAGGCTGATTTTGGTGCCCTTCAGAAAGTGATGGTGAATGGGTAAGAGAGGTTCTCACTCCAAGCCACCCCTGAGGGAGGTCTGCCTGCCTGCTCTCGGACAAGGGATGTAGCAAGAGAAGAGGACTGAATGCCTGGAGCACTTTGGATCAGGTTTCCATTTCATGCTCCATCCCAGACTGCTGTAAAGCATGATGCTACTTCCCATAATGATATCTGTCATTAAATTTGTATCATCTCTGGAGTTGCTTATTAAATAGCATTCTTTTCCTGAATTATTATGACTTATAGGCTGAAATTTCCCTCCAAATTTTGTATCATTTCATACACCACTCTGTAAGAGTGTACTTCTGGAAGTAGTAACAGTTATTCACACATGGGCATGATCCTATTCAGCTTTATTTTTAGATATTTTGAGGTTCCTGACCTCCTCTTTGTTGGCTTTGGGCTATTACCCATCTTTTATTTTACTGAGGATAGTTTATGAGCTTCTGTGGCTGATCATTCAGAACCCATATTTGAGAATGTTTCATTCTTGACTTGCTTACACAGTGCAATCGGAGAAAGTCTTCAAAAAGGGGAGTGTCCTGCTGTTTTTAGGGGTGGCCATGTCCTAGCTGGTGATCTTATATTTAATTTTTATGTTGTTTTCAATGACCACCACACTTATCTCTTGAGAGCAGCATAAATAATGTTCTACCTTGCTACCTGTTGGAGTTTATTGTACAGAATACACTTTGACTTCTGGTGTACCAATTTTCCAGCTCCTCTTTTTATATTTTGAAAAATTCTGAAATTTTTGATAGAGCCTAACCCTGTGAAGCCTTTGGCAATGGATGTAGAGATTCCGTGTAATTTACAGTCAGGAAGTTAAAGGATAAAATATCTCATTTGTGGTTATGCAAAGTTAAAACTGGCCTTTAACAACAGAAATATTTGCCAAGCCTAAGAAAAACAATAAAGTCATAGGGTTTGGCTTGTCAGCAAGGGTCCTACTAACTCTTCATCACACAAGTAGCCCTTTTTTAGTCCGGGAATATCACTGAGGTCAACATACAAACAAGATAGCCACCCCTAAAAAGTGTTTATTAGAGGTATAAACAATTTAGCCTCACAACACCATGATTAATTAACTCTCAGTCAATGACATAAGCTTTTGTGCTGATACACCTCCTTCCATCACAACAAAAATAAAACCACATCTGTAGACATCTTTCATTTGCTGTTTTTTTTTTTTTCTCAGGAAAATGGATTATCCCTTGATTCAACTTCAGCCCCATGGGAAAACATGAATTTATGTTCAAAGATGTTACTAAAAGCCTTGGAATTCTTCTTTCCTGTTTTGTATGCATAACTAATTGAATAGGAAAAAAACCAACAGTCCTTCAGTATATAATATATCTAGCAATGGCTGTGTCAGCAGTGGGCATTTTTTTTTCTGAAGAGAATAGTAGATATACCTTGAGAACATATAATCAGGAAAGCCTTGGAAAAGAGTGACATCAAACAGCCCATTCCAAGAATAAAAGAACAAGCAAGTTTAGCACAAATATATATTGTGTATATTTGATAACAGAAGGAAAAAAATTCCTTCACAGTATAGGGAAAAAAATATGTATTTCCCATATTTAGTAGCAATTTAAACAGAACATTGTTGAAAGATTCATTTTAAGAAAGTCTCAGTAGATAAAAGCCACCATAAATGCAAGAGCACTGGTCTGTAAAATTTAAGGTTATCTTTCCAAGAGGAAGAATGCAGGTTCAGTTTAATAAGTTGTGCTTCTCATGGGACAAGTCAAAATAATTTAAATTACCTATTGTCTTCTCCATAATGTAGCTTTAAAGGAATACACCACTATATTGTCTGCGTACTCATAAAAATTGCAAAGAACCAAATTTTCAGCAGATGTTAATTAATTTTGACTCAAAAGGGAAGAGATTTTTTTCCTTATGGGTAAACTAACAAATATTCAGCTGTGAAATATTTAACCAGATGGTGGTCTCCAGCTTGTGGGGTTACTGAAGTAATTTTTCATTTGTAAGTTTTCACACTTGTCAGTTTAAAACTCTGAGATTAGAGCTAAGAAAATGTGCAAACTGAATGAATATTTGAAAGGAAAACTGAATTGAAAGATGAAAGCATTTTTTTTTTCAGTCAGACTTGGGCATAAAATTATACTGTCAAGCCTTGAAACTGATCAAAAGAATAGAACAGAGTAGTTCATATTAACACTAAACTACTGCGTAAAAAAAAATCTATCTGGTCTGGAAACAGTGAACATACCAACAGAATGACATCTCACATGCCAAATCAAGGATATAAAAAATATTGAATACTTGATTTCTTCTTAATACACATACTTTGTATACTCATCATTTCTTCCTACCTGTAGGCTAGGGGTAAAACAGTGGGTTTGACTAGGGGTCCTCCCCAGGGGTAGTGATCAAGTGCAGGGCTGTCCAGCAGGCACATCCCAACAGCCTGAGCCACCATCTGTGAGATCTACCTATCCTGTGTCGTCCACAACTTTTGTTCACTTCTCACACTGTTATTTGTTGTATTAGGCAATTTCTCATGTCATGCCAAGTACTTCTCCACATCCTACTCATTTCACTTAACCTTGGGCCAGGATCTAGTCAGCAGCCCAGTCATTCGCCTGCAGCCCTAACGCAAAGTTTCTCATTTGCAATCTTTACCTGTATTGTTCTGTTGCATATTAGGTTACAAAATGGGTATGTGAAAGAAAAAGTATTTGCAAAGAAATTTTGTTGGTAAAAATTCCTCTCTCCTTTTAAAAGTCTATCTTGAACACCTCACAAACCAACTGTCTTTTCAACTAATCTGTGCTTGGTTTTAAGGTCTTAATGAGAAAAAAAAAAAAAAAAAGATAGAACATTAATATTAGATGCAAGCCAGAGCTGTACTCAGTATGGATTGCAGTACAGCATGTTCCATTCATGCTTATCAGTTGTAGACTTGAATTTAAGATCTTAACTGTAAAGAAGGGCTTTATATTCCTGCTGATGAGAAAATAAAGCCACATAAACACAGTAAAGAACACAATATGAAACCAAACAACAATAACAAAAAAAACCCCAACAGTTTTGGTTGATATCAATGACAACAACCCTGCTAAACTGGATATGGTTGGGAACTAAATAATACTGGTAAGGACTCAGCTAGTTTTAAATATTTGAAAGCTGTCTGAGGTAAGCTTGTCACATTAGCTCCCTTATTCGTCACTCTCTTAATACAACACATCAAACCCCAGAAGAACTATTTAAGAGAAGTAAGATACATTGCTGCCAAAAAAAAAAGTCTACTTCTTTTTGTAAACTGTACTGATATCCAGTTTGAAATGATTGAACTAGATGCATAACTTTTAGATAGCCAGATAAACTAATTCAGGCCTGTTTGACATCCTTCAGGTTTTACCGAAACTCTGGGCTATGAACCTTGACTTCAAATCTTTGTTACACAAGCAACTTTGCTTTCAAATGCAAAGCTGAAGAAGTCTGAACACTTGGTGTGTGGTCATCATTTAAGTAATTATATTATGCATATGAGTTACACATTAAAAATATATATAAGAGAAGCAGTACCATATTACAAAATACCAAATTTAGAGTTAACACAAATATTTTTCTTTACATTAAAAAACTTAAGAAATTGTTAGGCACACATCTGAACACAAAAGTTACAGCTGATGCTGTAACATTTTGAGAGAGAAATGAGCAAGTGGGAAGTAATGTCCTAGAATGAAAATTTTGGGGCTCATTAACAATGAAAAAAAATAGAAATTTGCATAGCACTATTATTTCAGCCATAGTTTGATGTAAAATTTAATAAAAATTGCTGTTCAGAAGTCCCCATGTTTGGTGGTTAGAACCTTCAGCAAGCCCTGGTCACTGACAAGAAAAGATACTGCTGAAATGTAGACACGGAGAAGACAGGAGGAAAACATTATCGTATTGGTAGTACCTGGGAACAAAAGGTAGTTATCTTAGAAGTTCAAAATGAGTTTGTTTTCATCCACTTTTAGGTAAACAAGTTACTGCAGCTGCAAACAGTTCAGAGGCTCTCCTTTTCCTAGCTGTCATCTGTGACTGTGAAACAATGCTGCCTTCTCATCCTCTCATACAGTCCTCTGTCATTAGTCATTTTTTTCTTACTGTAATCTACATGGTGAATTTTTGCTTATCTCTGCAATCATGGCATGGACACCCTTTTCTGATTTCTTTTGCAGAAATTTTGTCAAATAAAATTACATGGTACCATATGCAGTCCCCCATTCACAACAACAATCAGCTGAATAAATGTTTCTCCTGTGTGCAAAGAAATAGCATTAGACTACTCCATGGTGGGTAATATCTGTAAATATATTCCATTAGGAAGATATTTCCTGCAGTTCAAATTGCTGGTTTACCATAGTTAAATAAAGCCTTCTGCCTATGAAGTGCAGATGACCTTCCTTGCCAGACCTCTAATGACAGGGCAAAACAGAACATGAAGAACACCATGCAAATTACTACATTGTACTACCATATTTGCCTTTTGACAAATTTCAGCCACTTTGAAATAATTCTCCTCTCTCTCATGGCTGATGGTAAAGGACAGCCAACTCATATGGTATTGTTTGGCTTTAAGGCTTTTGACTGTTGCACTGAAATTCCCATACGCAAGGCACGGAAATGTGGGATAGAGGAAATCAGCACAAGTTGCACGTGTATTTGAAAAGCAATTCTCGAAGCCACTAGCAATGACTTCTTCCTTGTGCTGGGTTTGGTTAGTACATTCCTGAAATACTTGGAACAGAATAAAATATGTATCTGTAAATTTGGTGGTTCACACCACGCCGAGAGGCTGGCAAACACGCTAAAGCAATTAGACGTGTGGCCAGGGAGAAGAGTAGCAGATTAAGATGCAGAAGGTCATTGGAGTTTAAAAAACAAATAAGAAACAAACACGATTCTGATATTAAAAAAAAAAGAACAACAAAACAACCAAAAAACCAAACCAGATGTAATTCTGTGATTCATTAAAAAATACGGAGTAGTAAGACATACAGGATAATTATTCTTTTGAAATTAGCATGGGAAAGGCCTTAGTTGAAATAATGTGTCCTATTTTTGGCAGGAGATTTTTAGCAAATGTACAGGGAAACTGGAAAATCTAAGGAAAAATAGCAAGAATGACAAGGAGAAGAATACAATGTATGAGAAAATCAGGAAGGAATGAGATTTGGTCTGTGTAGAGAGAGGACAAGCTGGGGGCAGTTGGAAGGGGAAAGAGAAAGGAAAGATAAAATAACAGTACTGTAAAGAAGGTCACAACCAATTCTGCTGACAATTAGAGCTGTAGGCTGGATTTAGGAAGTTACTTTGTAATCCTCCAGGGTCTTAAACCCTGTAACAGGCAATCTGCAGACATCATGGAATCCATTTCTTTCCGGGAGGTAGAAAAGATCTACCTAGCCCTTACTTAGTATAACAGGCAGACGTGAGGCAAATCTACTTACAGTTTTGTTTTGTATCCTAAAAGCAAAAGGTATCAGATAAATATGCTAATAACACACTTTAAAATACATATGCTTTGGATGTGCCAAGAGGACTCTTTTAATGTATTTGGATTTTTAATTGTTCTAAAACTCCTGGAACATATATGGTTATTGTAACATCAGACTTTCTGTCCATGCCCTCCTGTCAACTGTGGACTATACTACTATCTCAGCTATACCAGTAGCACATGAGTTTCTGCTTCTCATGCTCTTCCTCTCACTATTACTTCTCAATGCCCTTTTGCTTGGTGGATCCTTATGTGCAAGACTTTCTGATGACAAAAGCAGCAGAGAAATGGCAAAGTAGCCAAGGGCTAGAGTTATGCCACATGGACCACAGTGGCCTGTCATCCAAGATGAAGTCAGTTTCAGGGAATGTAGTTTAAGCTGGACTGTGAAACTACCCTCTGACTTTCCATTCCTTTTGAGTGCAACCACAGAGCTGATCATGCAGCACCAGGCTTCGATTAGTACGAAGTGATGCTGTAATTATACAAAAGCCCTGTTCACCTCCCCTCACCATACGCAGCTGCTCATAGTTACTTCACCAATGTAAGATTCAGTTCGATGAGGGTAGGCAATAAATCTTGAGTCAATGAATGATTAGAGTGTAACATTTGATAAGATGTAATAGGAGCTGGGTAATTAAAGTCACATCATATAATTTTAGTAAAGTTACAAACACAAATGTTTGAGCCATTACTTGTATCTACAGTAATGTTATCTATAAATATAAAATCAGAAAGGATTCTCATACAAACATGTCTTAGTTAGGGATTGAGACAGTAACATCAACATGGTATTTCCGTTTGCCATCCTGCGGAGTGCTGTAAGAGAAAAACAGAGACTTGTTTCTGGGAAGAGAGTCCGAATACCACTGCCTCTCTTGAACTTTATGTGAATTTTCTATTTGTAGACTAATGAATTATTAAGTCTAGTGAGGAAAATATTGAATTACTTAATTTCTATTTTGTATTGTGAAATTAATGTGTGTGATATTAATTAGATATATGTGCTCTAAATGCATGTCCCTCATGCTTTTTACTTGACAGCTTTATACAAAAAAAAAAAAAAAAAGAGACATTGATTTAATTGAGTGTTAAATATAGACATTATTTTTTCTACTACTGCTGCCATAGTATAGCCATCTGGTTTGATTTCCAAGCTGATAATTAAAGGCTACATTTCATCCAAGATCAGAAATTGGCAGGATTTGGTACTGTAATTACACAAAGGTGTAAAGATACTAAACTCTGCAGGAGAACCACAGGAAAGAATACACCATCCCTACATTTCAGAGTAAAGCTATTTATTTTTAATTGTAAGACTAAGTAAAGATTGATTTTCCTTTCTCTCCACTGATTTTTTTGGTATTTTTTCTGCTCGCTCTGAGTGCAGTCTCACTAACTGATTCAATATTCGTCTCAAGGGACACAAACATCTGGAGAGGAGAATGGAAATGAACTTTGAAGAAGACAGAGAGATTTCCTTCCCCTGCTGAAGAAAATTCCCTTTTTAGAAGTGCCTGAGGAGGTTTACATTTACATCCATTCTGCCTACCCTCTCCCAGACCATGCTTGTAAATGAACTGTTTGTGTCTCTGTCTTCTAAGTACTGGGGCAGAAAACTCCATTTGAGGTGCGTGAAAAGGGAGCTCAAAAGAAGGAAGGGTAATGGTTTTAAAATAGAAAGAGGTAGATTCAGACTTGATATAAGGAAGAAATTTTTTACAATGAGGGTGGTGGAATAATGGAATATGTTTCCCAGAGAAGTGGTGGATGTCCCATCCCTGGAAACATTCAAGGCCAGGTTGGACGGGGCTCTGAGCAACCTGATCTGATTGAAGATGTCCCTGCTCCTTGCAGAGGAGCTGGACTAGATGACTTTTAAGGGTCCAGTCCAACCTTAACTATTCTATGATTCCATGAATCAGCAAAATAGCCTTCTAAAATGACAATAAGCAGGTAAAGCACTTATCAGTGATAATCAACAAACAAATTTTAATGTATCAACTCATATTCACCAGTTTATTTAAGTGGTCCACCACTAATTAGTGATAAGAATTGATAAAGAGATTGCATTTCCTTTTCTCTTTAGCACGTGCTTCCATCACTGGGCTCATCCAGTAACTGTGCGACTGAGAGAAACTTGTATGGAAATGAGCTGGCAGAAATTATACACATATACCAATATCATCTCCCCACAAGCAGTACTGCTTTTAGTTTATATAAGCAGTACTACTCTCAGGCTAAGGATGTCCTTGCACTGTGCATGAAGATGATGTGGCATGCATGAATATAGCCTGTTGCCAGGGATTTTTGCACAGTCAATCCAAGCCCGTTGGGATGCTAGCCTATGCTGAAACTTGTCCTGTCATACTCTGCAACCACATCTTCATTTGCTGTGTAGACGTGGCCTTCAGAGCAGATTCATATGGTCTAATTTTGGTCCTCTAATAAATAGATACCTACTGTAAAATAATTATATGTTTAGTGTTAACTTTACAGATTATAAAACGTCCTGAAGTTTAGCAAAGACAGAATCTGTCTTTAGGACAGAATAACATCAGGCAACAGTGCAGGGTTCAGGTGGCTGGATGGCAGCTCTGAGGAAAAGAGAGGGGAAAAAAAATAATCTCTCTCTTCTCAAGAGAGAAAAGGAAATTATATGAATGTTCAAAGAAGGTAGGCTAATCTGCATTTCTAAACAGTTTGTTGGGGATTTATGAATTGCTGATTTCGAAAGACAATTGAATAATCTGTGATGTTGATTTACTCAAAGATATGTTACAACTTAAAATTAATTTGTGCAGTACTATTTTTACTGTACCATCTCACTGAAAAATAACCATATATAAATAATATATATAAATGTCATCAGGGAAAAAGAACAGCCTGGCTGAACGGGGAGCTTTTGCTGGGACTGAAGAAAAAAAAAAAAAGAAGAGTTTACCACTTTTGGAAGACAGGGCAGACAACTCAAGAAGAGTATAAGGAGTATAAGGAGCTTGTTAGGTCATGCAGAGAGAAAATTAGAAACGTAAAAGCCCAGCTTGAACTCAATCTGGCCACTGTTGTAAAAGATAACAAAAACTTTTTTTACAAATACATTAATAACAAAAAGAGAGCCAAGGACAGAACATTGTCACCAAGGTTGAGGAAAAGGCTGAGGTACTTAATGCATTAGTTACCTCAGTCTTTAATAGTCAGACCAATTACCCCCTGGGTATTCAGCCCCTTGAGCTGGAAGACAGGGACGGAGTGTAAAATAAACCCTCCATAATACAGGTGGAAGCAGTTAATGACCTGCTATGCCACCTGGATACACACAAGTCTATGGGGCCAGATGTGATCCACCCAAGGGTACTGAGGGAACTGGCAGGGGAGCTTGTCAAGTCATTTTCCATCATGTATCAGAAGTCCTGGTTACCAGGGGAGGTCCTAGATGACTGCAAGGTTGCCAATGTGACACCCATCTACAAGAAGGGCCGGAAGGAGGATCTGGAGAACTACAGGCCTGTCAGCCTGACCTCAGTGCTGGTGAAGATTATAGAGCAGTTCATTCTGAGTGCACTCACCAAGCATGTGCAAGACAACCAGGGGATCAGGCCCAGCCAGCATGGGTTCATGAAAGGCAAATCCTGCTTGACCAACTTGATCTCCTTCTATGACCAGGTGACCCACCTAGTGAATGATGGAAAGGCTGTGGAGGTTATCTACCTGGACTTTAGCAAAGCCGTTGACACTGTGTCCTACAGCATTTTCCTACAGAAGCTGGCAGCTCATAACTTAGATAGGTGTACTTTTCGCTGCATAAAAAACTGAGTGGGTGGCCAAGCCCAGAGAGTTGTGCTGAACAGTTTTAAATCCAATTGGCAGCCGGTCACAAGCAGTGTTGCCCAGGTTTCAGTTTTGGGGCCAGTCTTGTTTAATATCTTTATCAACTATCTGGATGAGAGGATTGAGTGCTCTCTTAGTAAGTTTGCAGATGACACCAAATTGGGTGGGATTGTTGATCTGCTTGCAGGTAGGAAGACACTGCAGAGGGATGTGGACAGGCTGGATCGATGGGCCAAGGTGAATTGTAGGCGGTTCAACAAGGCCAAGTGCCAGGTTCTGCACTTTGGTCACAACAACCCCATGCAATGCTACAGGCTTGGGGAAGGGTAGCTGGAAAGCTGCTCAGCAGAAAGGGACCTAGGGCTGCTGGTAGCCAGCCAGCTGAACATGAGCCAGCAGTGTGCCCACATGGCCAAGAAGGCCAACAGCATTCTGGCTTGTATCATAAACAGTGTATCCAGCAGGAGTAGGGAAGTGATCGTGCTCTTGTACTCGGCACTGGTGAGGCCGTACCTTGAATACTGTGTTCAGTTTTGGGGGCCTCAGTACAAGAAGGACACTAAGTTGCTGCAGCATGTCCAGAGAAGGGCAGTTAAGATGATGAAGGGTCTGAAGAACAAGTCTTATGAGGAGTGGCTGAGGGAACTGGGATTGTTTAGTCTGGAAAAGAAGAGGCTGAGGGGAAGCCTTATCACTCTCTACAATACCTGAAAGGAGGTTGTAGGGAAGTGGGTGTTGGTCTCTTCTCCCAAGTAACTTGTGATAAGATTAGAGGAAATGGCCTCAAGTTGTGGCAGGGGAGGTTTAGATTGAATATTAGGGAAAAGTTATTTACTGAAAGAGTGGTCAGGCACTGGAACAGGCTACCCAGGGAAGTGGTGGAGTCACCATCCCTAAGGTGTTCAAAGAATGTGTAGACACGGCACTTCAGCACATGGTTTAGTAAGCATGGTGGTTTTGGGTTGACATTTGGACTTGATCTTATAGGTCTTTTCCAACCTTAATGATTCTATGATTCTATGGCAAATAATCAGTTACATAATTAAACTGGCATAAACCTGTTCTACCTCAGTTACTCATGACATTCTCTTCTGAGAAGCATTACACACTGGGTGAATAGTCCTCAGTAGTTCAGAAGTGGGGCAGGGTAGTCTGATTATTTTTCCTTAGTGACTCATGCTAAAATAAATCTGTATTAATAAATGGTGCACAAAAAAAAAAAAGTGGTTTTGAAAAATATTTTAAAATACTTACTTCTAAGGGGACTGGAAAAGACATCTGAATAATCCAGTTTTTACCAAGGCACATGATCTATTCTGAACGTTTTAATAAGGACTTGACTTTGTTTGATTTACGTAAATCAAATGTACATTAAGCTGAAATGTCAGCTCTGTCATGAAGTTATTATTTCTATAGCATTGCTTTCTCAAAGGTTGCTGACACAGCTCCAAAGTGGCCAACTGAAAGTTTAGAACAAAATAATCAAGCCCAGTAAATAATCAAGACAGAAGAAAAAGCGATAAATGAAAAATCTTACTAACTTGTCCTGATGTAAGGGTGTCATAAATTAGAAGAAGCAGCCAGAGAATTTGAGACCAAATTCTCAGAGATACTACTTCCCTGCCCTCTGCAACTGTGCTGTACCTTAGCCTACAGAAATGGGAACAAGAGGAAGGAACCTCTCTCAACTTAACCACAGATGGGTCTCAACTCATAAGGATTTAATGGGTTCTTTCCTGCCTGTCTCTTGGGGAGCCTGGAGATGTTTTATGGCTAAATACCTGACTTAGGGCTGTGCCTAACAGATATGTATTTGCCTTGAACTAATGAAGAATGTTTTCCATTTGGTAGCTCCAGACTATTGCTCAGGCCATCTGGCAACTATTCCCGTACATATTTAACATTCTATTTTCTTGATTTAATGAAAGGAACTATTTGCATAGTAGATTTCAAAGTACATCAGTAATAAAGCAGGACAAATATTTTAATGCGTAAGTAGTATTTCAAAAGCTCATGGGTAGAGAAAAACATCTAGTAAAGTGTTCAATGTGCTAGGATTTACAGATAGATTTTTTTTTAAACTCTCATATTTATTCCTGTGGCCTACAGTAACACCAAGATATTCAACATGATGAAAACCTCATAGATTTCAAATACACAGTACATCAGTAATAAAGGAGGACATATATTTTAATGTGTAAGTATTATTTCAAAATTTCATGGGTAGATTAAAACACACAATGAACTGTTCAATGTACTAGAATTTACAGACAGATTTTTAAAATGTCAGATTTATTCATATGGACTATAATAACATCAAGATCTTCAAAATGATGAAGACAACCTCATTATGGCAGGTACTGGAAAAGATGCTCAGATATTGCCAGAAAAATCAGACAATTGGAAGTAAAGTAACATAGCACAAGACCATAGAAATGTTGCCTGGAAGAGATCTCTAGACATGACGCAATCCAACTTCTTGCTCAAAATGGAATTATAGGCAACAGTAGGTAAGGTCAGTCGAGGTTTTGTATAAATTCTTGAAAATCTCTAAGAATAGAGATGCTACATCCCTCATGGGATTAAAAGTTTTTCCATATGTCTAATCTGAACTTCATGTGTTGCAACTTGTCACTGCTGCCCCTTGTTCAAGATATTAAATGAAGTAATTGTCATTACCACAAATTAAGCTTCATAGCCTCCTATCTGCTTATGGAGCTAACTTTCTTCACTGTCTGAGTACTGATTGCAGTACAGCAAAGCATCATGTTTTCTTGAAATGGGGTTTCTGCTGGAGGATATTCGATGTCTCACTGGGAGTTCAAAACCTCTAAAGATGAGAGCTGAAGTTGAGAGATTAAATATTGGACTCAATGGTTCTTACGAGTCCCTTCCAACTTAAGATATTCTGTGCAGGGATGGTTCTGCCTGTGAATGTCCATCTGCTTCCTGTTAAGATGGTCTGAGCTTTTGCTTTTTCATGACAGGAAAGCATATACAACGGACAGCCTTACAGTCAGTGCCCACACAATGCATCGAGAAACTAGGGTGAGGAACAGACAATTTATATATACAGCAAGCCTCCTTTACTGTTATACTAATCCCTGTCATACTACATTTAAAAGGATATAACTCCAGCCCACTAATACTAACAAGACTGAAGGGCTGCAAGTCAAAGGATGTTTCACCTTAAGATTCGGGTTATAGAAGCAAGCGCAGGTTTCTAAACATCAGGTATGAGATTTAGCCTCCACTTATTTTAAATAGCTGTTTTGACAAGGGTGTCTATCTATGAGAAGGTGTGCAAGCTCTCTGTCAACGGAGACTACTGACTGACTTGATTCAATTGTTGAAATATAGGTGCCCAAGTCATGTCAGATGGCAGTGTATCCCACCAGGCACCTTCAGACAGCCATCTTGTAGCCCTCTTAAGGGCCAGAGCCTGAGGAACAACTCGACCTGGCAGCAATGCCTGCTTTATTTCCCCCAGCTTCTCCTTTTCCCTCACCTTCATGTCTACCCTATAGCTGTTCCCGTACTGCTGCAATTGTCTATGCAGCTGCACAGTGACTTGTACTGGGAAACCGACCCAGGTTAAAAATAACAATTTGTATTTCTGTCAGATTATTCTTAATCCAGCCCTCTGGATTGTACAGGCAGTCAGAACTGGACTCTGATCCCCCACCATGGACATGACCCCTAGTAGTTTTCATCTTATGCAAGAAGTTGCTCCTTTAGTCAATTCCTGTCAGCTAATGTGATCTTGGATCTGATTTATCCTCTTTCTTCTCACAGACAGTGCCATGATTGTCAGCAATTTTTCTGTCACTTGTGTCTCTCGTCTAATGTCTCACAAACATTAATTAGTCTGAACTATAAATGGCTCATAAAGCTTCAAAACAACTGAGTTTATGTCCTGAGCGGACTAGAAAGTGAATGTAGTATCCAACTTCTGAGCTTACTGGACTAAAAAGCACATGGTAAATTTACACCCAACTTAGTACTAAACAGAAAAGCCTATCAAGAAACGGGCAAAAAAAGGAAAGAAATGGCTTTATGTTGGTTTTTTTTTTTTTTTTTGCTGTATGTTAAAGGAATTGAAAAACCTTAGCTTTGTTTTAAATTAAGCTTTCTGTCTTCTTGCTTTCCATATTAGGACTTCAGATCTTCTCCGTTCTGTGAACTGGAAGATAAAAGTTGATTCTAGGCCCATTGAAGCAAATGGCAAAACACCAGATGACAGATATTTTAGAACAGAGGCCCTGAAACACAGTTGAGACAAGGTTTTCATAGCTCCCAAGGAAGCTCAAACAGATTTTCCCAGTGGGAAATGACTCAAAAGCTTCTTTATATGTGTTGCTTAAAAAGTACAAATGTAAAATTCTGACCAAAAAAAAAAGGAAAAATACTTAAATACATTCCTTTTCCTATTATTTTTTTTTAGAATACTGGATACTAACATGTCAAACATGGGTGAAAAGATATTTTTGTTAACTATTTACCAGTTTGTGTGTCTTTAAATCCTGAAAGTTCCCAGGTGACATGTGAGCTACGAGAAGAAATTTTCCAGCAAAATAGAATACTTTAAATATTTCATTCTTGATATGAAATCAAAACCCCTTCAAAGAGAAAACTCAATAGTTTTAGTCCATACTTGCATGTGCACTCATACTGCAATGACTCAAGAAGGTATACACAAAAAGAAAATAAGTTAAACTAGAAAAGGGTAACCTTCAGTGAATATAATTTTAAAGACTGCAGTTTTCACCTCAGTTTTCCAGAGGCAAAATGCATCCTACAGGCACTTGTCAGTCAACTGCTTGTACCTACATCTCATTCATAGTCAAACAGAAAAAAAAACCCAAAACAAGACTTTTTTTTGCACTTCCAATTAAACACTTAATACCCTCGTTAGGTTCATAAAGATACTCTTATATGCATGTATGACACACTCGAATGATCCAGATCCTGGGCTAGTATTAGTTGGAATATCTTCGTTGCGGTCAACAGGACACTGTAATTTACACTGAGTTAGTGTGCATCCTCTAATTCGCAGCAACTTTACCCAGCTGAGATGTCTGAGTTCCTAGTTGTGTACTTGGGAGTCAATCTAAATTATTTACTTTGTTCTTTGTTTTCTCAGAATTCAGAGGAAAAGATACTCTGCCTGCTTACAGAAATTAGGAATTGGAACTTTATCCCATTGCAAGCATAAAAGCCTTTCAGCTGATATAGAGGTGAAAAATTCAAATTTCTACTTCCACAGTAGTAAACGCAGCGTGATCAGCAATCCCTGGCATTGATACTACTCCAATGGTGTGCAATCACAGCTACCAAGACTGCTAAGGTTGCCCAAAACAGCAAAAGTACTTGGACCCATGTTATCTCCCAAAACACGAGTGTGGATTTCCTGGGAGATTGTGAGGTGACGTAAACCTCCAGGAAATATTGTAATAGCAGAATGTGACAAGTACGTGTGTCCCACATGTCTTAGCAGCTTTTATTTGCCAGTTTAGAGATATCCATGGCTTGCTCAACAGATTTTGAGGAAATTTGTGGATCATATTAAAAAAAAAAAAAAATTTTTTTTGTTGACTTGTCAAAATGGAACATTTTTCCATAGACTGAGGCTAAATTTTCTTGACTCCCATAATGGTGGTTTTAGCACTGAGGAAAGCAATATTCATAACACCTCATAAATTGGAAGTTCAGAGACATATTTTACACAGGACATGTCTGTACTCAAGTCTTGGATCTGCAAAGGTAGGAAATAAAGTTTAAAAACTTTGCAATTTCATTCCAATTAGGAAGAAGAACAGAATTTTGAAGACAGAAGAGAACACAGATAGATATTCAGTATTTTCAGGGCCATTTGAGTTAGTTAAATGTGAGATTTCCACCAAAGTATTATGTTTCTATTTTCCTTACAAAGAACTAAAATAGATTAGTGCCTTATATTGTTACTTCAAAGATTGTTCAAACACTGTTTTATACAGAATATATCGAAGTACCTCAAGCTCACTCTAATATCTGTGATTATTTTTAGCACCCTTTTCTGTTCAAAAGTTGAGTCTTCTAAGTATTCAGGAAAGGACTAGCTTCCTCACATTGTCTTGAGATGTGGCATTCCTTGTAAGAGTACAAAGGCGCATTCATAAATCAAATATCAATTAGTTTCAGCAAGGCACCTAATTATTTTCTTATTTTATTTTATTTCAAAATTCGAAAGTGTATCTCCCAAAAACTAGCATTATTTTTATAGATATTTTCATAGCTTTTTGAAGTCTGCAGCTCCCTCCCCAGATAGAGCTCTAAGTTCTCTATTTTTTATCAGACATATTCACCACCTGGCTTTTGTAAGATCTTTAGGAAAGCAAGATAAAAAAAAAAAATACTCAGGAAAAGATTTAGCAAAAGGCTTACAATGGCTGGGAAGTTTTCTGGAAAAGTCCATTTTCTCACTAGTGGATGACTCCAGTTTACAGAAACAGTATTTGAACTTGGAAACAGCAGAGCGATGTAAACCTGCACTGAAATCAGAGGAAGTTTTGGAGTCAGAAAGCTATTCATTATTTCTGACAAAGGGTTTATCTGTTGGGGAGGGCGGAACACAACAGGGATGTAACCAATAGATACAGGGAAACATGCTAAAGTGAGGCTGAAGTCAGTCTCCTGGGTCATTGATGCAGCTGTAGTGTTCAGTGCCTCTCAGTCAGCAGTAAAGTGTCACTTTGCAACTAGGCAGTTTTGACTCCTTCTCTTTGTGTTAGAAAGCTGGCACAGAACCTCCTTCTTTGGAGGCAAAGAAAACTTATGCTGTTCTCTACTCTGTCTTTATTCATAGCCAAACCATACACAGTGGTTCTTGCACCAACATGGTTTATTCATCTCCAATAGCCCTTCCCCATCTCAGTTTATATGACGAGCAATCCTCTCCCATCCCTGCCTTCAGTCTCCCAGCTTGTAGGCCAAGTTTCTTCTGTCTGCTCCCTGCACAGGCTGTCCATGCCTCCAGTCACATTAACAGCTGTTTGCTGAACCCTTATAATTTGACCTCATTTGCTTTGAAAGCCATTAAACAGAACTGAGCACAGAGTATGAAATGTGCTTCATGGTACATAACATTAATATTCTGCTCCACACGTCTTATGGGACACATGACTAAGTCACAAGGTGCGTGTTACTGGTAGATTATAGTACATTTGAGTCCTTTACTGTACTCTGAAAACTGATCAGATTCCATATGAGAAATTCTTCTTATTAGTTCCTGTTGACATGAACTTCATTTCAGCCACATTTTGTTTCCAGATGATGCAGTTTCAACATCCTCCCAACGAATTCTTGTACCAGGGATACACCTCCTGCCTATCAGCATGTTCTAACATTTGTTTGCCAATGGAAGTATTGAAGTGGTTTCAAAGGCTAGCTGTAAGAAACTGGACTTGAAATCTCCTCCCAGTAAAAGTGATGTGTTGTTATCTTTTCTTCGACCAGCTCCTCACCTACCTCAAAATTCTTGTGCTTATCCCTATTATCTCCACATAACTAATAACTTTTCAAGTAACACCCTATCAAATGTGTTGAAGAAAGCCAGACATGTAAGCTCTATTATAGTTTCTTGCCTAGAAAATAAGCTCTCATAACAGAGAAAGCAATCAGATTAGTCTGACACATACAACTCTGGTAAATCTGCATCATTGCTCTCTGCCACAGTTTCCTTTAACATTAACATTTTAATTATTCTTCCTTTTGAAATGCCTCCTAAATCCTTCCATGCTGCTCAGAACACATAATTTGTGAGAGCAAATCAAATTGCCTGGATAATTTCCTTACCGTTTTTTATGTATAAGCATCACTACTTCTTTTAAATATGGCACACTCTCTCCCTAGATCTACCGTATGTACCTGCAGCCAGACTGGAATTTGATATGCACCAGCACTGAGAATCCTAGAGCTGACATCTCCCAGTGAACTGAAGGTGGTGAATTTCAGTACTGCCTGCTTCCATTCCCGTCGCTTATCATACCTATCACAGTTTCCTTCCTCTCTCCTCAACCTTGAGTCAATGTTATGCTCCCTCTCAAAAACTGAGTCAAATATTCAGCTAATCTGGGGGTTGTGACTAAGTTACTTTACCACCTGTCGCCTTAATTGGGTTAGGTTAAGGTGGTCAATCACTTTTATGGTAAGATGACTTCATGAACATGACTTCATGACTTCAACAGTTTTGTAAAATCTAATTGGCAATTCTCTTTTTTAACTTCTCAGTTTAGGTTCTCGCATTCCACCCTCAAAGTTGTAAGACTTGTACCTTCATTTCTTGTACATTCTTTGCTTTTTCCTGATACGCTTCTTGGCAAGGGTACCTATCTAGATAGGTTTTCTTGCCAGATTTCCTCCTTGCTCAATCCTCCTTTGAAATAAAGCATGTTAGCTTTGTCAGCGCAGGTGGTACCATTAACTCATTCCTCTTGGCCTGCGGTTTTGAAATCCAGAGCCTTAGTCTCAGGCCTTAGCTGAATTAACTCTTCTAATTAATGGAAGTCGGATAAGCTCATAACTACCTGATCCAGTTCTTTTTTTTTTCCTTCAGCCATCTTTTATAATTACCAAAACCAAATCAAATCAGTATTGTAGTTACGTATCTTAGTTCTGCACTAACCTGGTTTGTCAAGGAATGATGATATTAGTAAACTAAAGCTATGACAGATAAATTCAAACTTTGAAATCTGGAGTTTTCCAAAGCCAGTCGTCTGCCATTTGATAAATTTTAAACTACTAGTGATTTCCTGTGTTCAGCTATAGCCTGCATCCTTGTTGTCAGAAAGTATGGGTAAGTATTAATTGATGAGGTCCTTGCTTTCAGCTGTGATCTGATTGTCAGCTGAACTGACAATACTTACTCCTCACTGAGAGCAAATATAGTGGCTTTAGCTTTGGGTAAAATTTGAATAGCAGACAAAAAAGTATTTTCTTCATTCATGTATAAGCCAGATTTCTTATTAAATACAGTATTTGTGAAATGTGTCTTCAATTAATGAATTTCATTTTCTTTATTTCAGAAATATATATTCATAGCTACTTAAGAGGGGAAGCTTTTCAGATGTGTAAGAAACTTTAAGCACATTTCAGACATAATACAGATCTTTCTTTCTACTTTGGACAAATAATAAGGTTGTGGGGAAAATTGACTTCAACCAAAAGAACAGAAAAAGAGAAAAATGTAACCATTAACTTTTTATTTTAAGACAATGATTTATTTTTTGGCAATAGAATTTCATTCTTATAGGATGCCCGCTACCAGCTATGCCTGTATTTCCTTCAAGAGGAATTTTGAGGTTTAAAAAACATCAAGAGACATGACTACTATAATATTTCCCCGCATTATGGCTTTCTGCTCTGTTGCTTGAGTAACACACCTGAGAAAACATTTTATTGCTGGAAAAAGCAACAGTCCTGTACTTTCATGTTCAAGTAAAATATATATAAAATGTTGGTTTAAGGCACAGTTGTTTTGTTGCAATGAATTTAACAGATATTAAAACTTTTTTGCCATTTTTGAAAAAAAATTACCAGACAGTGGTTTGTTTTATTTGTCTAAGGCAACCTTTTGATGTTTTTTTCATGTACTCCTATTTTTTTTTCCTCCCATTTCTGAAAAGAAAAGAACATTCCAAAGCATGTCTCTTTCTCTAAGCAAACTGATATTTGACATTTTCTCTGCAGTTTTTTTCACATGGATGAGAAGAAAATCTGAAAAAAAAGGAAAAGGTTTGCTTTTTCCACTTCAACTTTCTTCTCTAAAATCAGTTTGGGGAAAAAAAATGTGAATTTTATGTTTTAATAACACAAAAGTAATATGTTTAAAATTATTTAAATTAGTTTCCTGGATTTATAAGAGTAAGACTTGGGAACAAAAATCTGCAGGAATATGGATTAGACTTTGAAATCTGAGAAGATTGATGCTTGATCTATGCTTGCAGGGTAATGATAAGAAGCTGTTATGCACATCTTGCAGTAGATACAGCTGAGCAAAAGTGAGACAGAGCCCCTTTGCCTGCAGCAGCTGGTATTTTAACTGTAAGAAAGGTCCCTTTCATGGGAAGCTTACTTATGCCAGTTTGAAATCCCGCTGAAAATCATGCATGTTTCTTAGCTGCTTCTGAAAATACCAGTGAAATAAGAAAAAGGACAGAAGAGTCCTATTTCTGTGGCATCATGCAACCACCTGCAACTCATGCAGGGAGGCAGCTTCTTCCCTTCAAGTTGTCAGTCTTTATGGTTCACATTTGTCCTTACCCCAGTGACTGTATTTTCTCCTGACAACATGAAAGTACTTCTGTTTGTACTTGTTGCTGTGCTTGCAAAACCACGGACATGCTTTCTGTCACTTCCTTGACTGATTAAAAGCTTTGGACCTATATTTTGACAGAGATTAACATCCTATCACTTGTTAAACAAAGTTGAACTGTCATGAGGTACAGGAGAAGACTACATTCCCACAGATCAGATTATTGAAAGCAAACACAACTTAAACCCACATTATTCCAAAGAATAATTTGCTGGAATGGACTTTGTATTATAAAATCTTTAAAAGCAGGAGCACTGTTCTTTGGCTCTAAATATCCACCCACACATCACAGTTTGGAAAACTCAAATACTGACAAAGTGTCTTTGATGTGCAGATGGTATTTTTAATCATTAAAGAAAACAAATAAAATGTATGGCTAAAACTCACTCCTACTGTATGTGGGAGACCAGTGCTGACAAGTGACTGGACATCTCATGGACCAGAAGACTAATGTGTAGTCCCACCGAGCCCTAGTGAGAGTTCTTCCAAGTCAGCATGTAGATACTACATGGGAAGTATGCACTTATGTTTTCCATTTATGTATCAGTCTTCATGAAAACACAAGTCTCCAGTCTAATCAATCGTTTTTTATAAGCGGAATAATGATTCTTCATAGATCTCCATATATGCATGCACGTCTATTTATCTCTGTGTGTATAGAGCCATATATATGTCAAAAAAGTGAGAGTTCTGTGTGCTACAACATACTGATCATTAATGTTACTGAACCTAACATATTTTAAAACATCAATCTATAAGCAAGCTGGCTAAAGTGATCATTTAAGAAGCCAGTATATATCACACTGCATTGATCTTACAAGCATAGAGTTAGGTTTCTACCTTATGCATATTGTAATGTCGGGCGTGAACAGTCAGGCCTGATGGTGAGACCTTGGAGAGTGATCAAAGATGTTATAGTCAGGAGGGGTGCTCTAATCAGGAGGCACGCTCTACAACAAAGTTTTGTTGTGACCCGGGAATGAAGACGTGAAAACCCAAAGGGGCATTTTGAGATCCAGAGGCATGGTCACTAAATGGAGTAATTTTGCACAACTTCATAGCCTGAGACAAAAATACGGGCAGAAAGCAAGATGAAAAAGATCAAGTCAAAGAAACAGCACAGGAAGAACAGGATTGGGATATGGAGCAAGAGGGTACTAGACTTTCTGGGGAGCAGGAATCAAACTGAATACAAAAAAGAGACAGAATCAGAACACGAGATATGATAACAATTACATTTGTGTTAAGTTAGGAGAGGGAAATTTGTGGAATCTCAAGAACTGTATTGCAGAGACATTCCCTTGTGACTGCTGACTGGCTACTCTGTGCCAGAGACACTTTTCTGGGTGCAGAGCAGCCGCTGCATGAATGGATGACTCAACACTGTCTAGGCAGTGACTCATTAAATGCAGCCCACCATTCTGTCTTGCGTGCGGCACCGTTCATATTTTTTTGTTATTGACAAGGGTTGTGAAATGGGGAAAGTACTTACTGAATTCGCATACATAAAAGTAACTAAACATAGGCAATATTACCACTATTCCAGAAAATAGGGTCAGAATTTGAAAAGATGCTTGCAAATTGACATGATCAGAAAAAAAAAATCTGGAATACAACAGGGACAAGTGCACTTTGGGAAAGAAGACTCAGACACATGAATTATATATTGGGGAATAGCAACTTCATACAAATTCTTCCAAAAAGCATAAAGAGAGAAATGATCAAAGATGAAAATGAGACCACACCCACTTTGTTACAAAAAGACATCATGTCTTATATAAAGAGAGGTGCACTCCAAAAAAGACGTGTTGAGGAATCTTTCTATTCAAGGCAGAATGGATGTTAGACTTGAGACAAAACACAATTGGGAGTGGCAGATTGGAGAAAAGATGTAAATTAATTGCAGAAAGTTCAGAAGAGAGCAGAAAACTGATCTGAAGAAAAATGTGAGGAAAGACTGAAGAACTATGATTGTTTAAACCAGAGGAAAGTGAGAGGAGACAGGAAAATACTGCTGAAATACATACATGCTTGATTCAAAGAGAGAAAGAATAAAACATTTTTACATTACTGTAACAAATACAAAAATTAATGGGTTTAAATCATGAGAATGAGATGGAACACTAGAAAAAACTTACTAATATGAGTAATAATATGTATTAATATAAGTATCGGGTGCTGAAACAGATTGTTTTAGAAGCTTTTCATCTCTGGAGATCTTTAAAAAAAAAGTTAGGAAAATATTTGTCATGAAAGATACTCAAGAGTTGATCTTGAGCTAAAGCATGTACCAAAGAAACCCCTCAAGGACTCTTCTCAGGCTGGTCTTGATGTTCTGTTAGTACCTCCAGTTTGAATTTCTCTCTGGAAATGAGTCACTGGCACAGGGCTGAGATCACTGAGAAAGAGGATCACTGAGTGCTGTTCCTGGTCATTTCTGTTTTATTTTTGTTTACTGCATTGTCAGAGTACATAATGCGTTTCTTGTCCCCAAAGGAGAGATGACTTAAAGTGACCTTATTTCTGCTATGACTTGCCTGGGAGACTGTAAAATCAAATATATTAACAGAAATGGAGCAAGAGCTACATATTTGCTCTGTGACTCTTTCCAGATGCAAGCCATTAAAGTAATTTATCAATCAGAGGTTATTCTCAGCTTGTCATTCAAATAATTTCTGTATTGTTTAGACTCCTGGACATACTCAGACAATAAGATTCCTAAAAGAGAGCAAGAAAAGTATCTGAAATTAGATTCTAAAACTGCAAATATTGCAAATGCAATGGTAATTTCTCTTTAATGACAGTTTATTTACAACTAACTTTCTAAAAAAGTCTGATAAAAATCAGCTTTTCCTTTCAAATTTGGTGATAATAAACACTCTTGAAAAATTGCCTTTAAGTGCACAAAAGTGTCATACAAGTTTCATTTGTTCGTACTCATCATAAGAAATATTAAGAATACCTTTAAACAAGGAATTACCTTTGCAGTGTTAAAAATTCTTTTGTAATTTCTCAGAGTAAATAGTGATAGCCAATACTGGAAACTGTTTGAAACCGTTTCCAAACTGGTTAAAATTTTGCAAAGCACACATTTCTCAGATTCATTTTACATCAATGGCAAAGCACTGGGAAGGAAAAGGGAGGGGTAGAAAGGGAGGAGAGGGGGAAGGGAGGGAAGAAGGCACATAGGGTATGGCTTTCCAGTTCCCATAAGTACCTTTTGAAAATGTGTATTCCCACTGAAATTTATTCTAAATTTAGATATGCACATCAGTGTCCTCATGAACATGTGCACATGTAATGTGTTACCACGTTACCTGTGGTAATTCTATTTCAGTCAATAATATATTCATTTTGTGTACATAAAATTATATTTATTAAGTACTGCTTGGATAACATTCTGCAGGTTGATTACAATATGGTGACATACTGCAAAAATAAATAATCTGTTTTGGATTGACTTCAGAAATTGAAAAATGAGGAACAAACCAAGTATATACTTGTTAGCAAATGTTTTCCTTCTTACTATATGTGGTTGGAGTGAGCACATAGAGCTATGCAAGCTAGTAAACACTGCGGTTGGTAAGAAATGCTTGTATATTATATAGGATTTCTGCTTGTGATGACATTTGCTTCAGTCTACTGCACTCAGAGACACTGTTGTTATTGAAAGCATATTCTTCAAGTAGTTAGAGAGTTTGCTTCAGATCTATAGCATGGCAGGCTTAGTCATAGCTAGCGATGTCTACCAGTGAGCTAGTGTAGTAGATTCTGCCCCCAACAATGTCTTTGCACTATTTATTGGCAACTGGAGGACCGTAAAAGCTGCTGAATCAGATATGTGTTCCTATGAGTGCAAATTATGCAGGTACCAATGGACACGTGGAGTTATCTGCACCTATATGAGCTCACAGCCATAATCTGTTTGGTATCATGCTTACAGTTGATATGGTCAAATGTCAGCTGGAAATCTCCATGACAATCAGCACATGGAAAATGTACACAAATATAACATGCAAAAGAAGTCTGAAACCCAAATCTTTTTTTTTTTGCCTCATTCTGGATCTAACACTGTGGCACAAAGACATGCCTTTCAAGTAGAAAAAGAAAAGCACTGCACTATGAAGAGTGCCCAGAAGCCTCCAAGAAGATCTCTCAAAGGATGTGCAAGAAAGTTACTATATATTACAGCCAGATACAAGACCAACGTAAACTAAATCTACAATGGCAGTATCTGTGTTAGGCATGCAACTTCATCCTTGCAGCAGCTGGTAGTGCAGGGAATTTATTTTCATTGAAAAAAAAGGAAGTCCACAGGATACATTTTATTCTTAACTACAAATATAACTATCTATGTCCATGAGGTGGGTTATTTTTTGTCTCTTCACCAGCAATGTCCTACTTCTGACATCATAACACACAGTAACTCTTTGCGTCCTTGACTAAAGAATACATGCAAGTCCAGTCATCTTATTCTTGTTCAGTATGAAAGAGAAAGAAAAGCCCAAACTTCAGGATATGGAGCCACCATCATGAAGGCAGCTTCTTGAAATGTGAAAATACATCAAAATGAGGCAGGAAGTGTTGCTGAGACTAGTCATCTCTTCTACCCTGTAGAAACTGGGTTTAATGAGTAGCCTTCGTGGGAAATGAAGTCTTTCTCTCTGAATTTCTGCATTTCTATGCATTTCTCTTATTCCCATGGAAGAGGACTGCATAGATAATATTTATATAGCTCTATTACCCCTAACATCCTCTTATTTCTGCCTGAAACCAGGAATACTTCATGTGCCAAACAAGGCAAAACTCCTTGTCTCTAGGGACTTTCAGAAAATGTTATATAGAATTAAGGCCAGATTCAACACTGCATAAATCCTACAACTTGGGGATTAATGTTTCATAGCCTCATTCAGAGCAGAAAGTTAGACAGAAGGTGACATGGACACATAGGTTTTGAGCATGAAACTCCATAGGAGTTAAAGTCTAACCGTAAATTTTAAATCTAGTCTGTCCTGCCATGAAACTACACTGCACGTGTGTTGCCATTCAGTGAAGCTGAATCAGAAGCTAATCCAGATAAAAACAGACTATTCTTTTTCAGCTGGTCTCCAACTGCCTAAGTCCACTTACCACTCAGCAAAACCAGTGCATGGGGAGAGGACGGAAAAAGGGGCTATGGGCAGGGGAAAGAGGGGTGAAGCAGCAGCCTGCAATCACACCATCCTTATCCATCCTATGGCTGTACTATGCATTTATGGCCTCGGACTGAACAGCAGGATGGCTTGAGTTATTTTTGCTTACATTGCACATTTTTGCCTTTGCGCATCTCTCAGTGCTATATAAGAAGAGCTGATTAAGGAACTGTAATTTGAACTGGACTGAGGAATGTATCTAGCTGGGAAGAATATTTGTTTTGTCTTCAACTAAACCAGCTTCCCAATACACTTTAGAAAATGGTTCTGTAAACATTTATTCTGAGGCTGTGCAGGGTGTGGGGGAGAGAAGGAAGAAATAGCTTAATCAGGCATGGTCACTGAAGAAATTCACATGGAAAAACAACCTCTGTAAAATAAATTAAAAACAAAACAAAACAAAAACACAATTGCTACACATAAAAAAAATACTCCAGAGCACACAAAGATCTGCAAATACCTTATGAAATATCATGAGTAACTTTTAAGCAAGTCCTCCCACAGCATGAGTCTACTGGGAATCCTCACAGCTGCCTCTTTTCACTCCTGCTCTTCTGGATATTTTGCTAATAAATGAGAACAAAAGGGTTATTCTTCTATACTTTGACGTATACATGTCTAATGCTCATCTTCAGCAATGATTTCTTAGACATTAATCAGCATCCAGGATACACAGGCTATGCCACCCAGACTCTTTAGAGCACACAGAGATGAGGCAGTGTCTCAGAGATTTTTCCAAGCACTTCAAAGCCATTAAGCAAACAAACAAGTGGAGGAGAGGGACTCCACAGTCCCAGTCCATGAATTAATGATTAATTTACTGCTTTCCTGTTACTACTGAGACAGAAATCTATTCTTCATAACCAGGAGGGTAAAACAAATCTATTTGGCTTGTCTTGACCCATCAAAACTTCGTCTACGTGTTTGCTACATTAGTAATGTCCCCCTTCTTTCTCTGCCTTTACTCCTGATTTATGATCAGCACTTGAGAGTGTGGCCACTGCAAAATAACTTGCACAGTGTGAGAGAACTGTTGAACGTGACTAATGTCAACCACATTCTATTTTGGGATATTTCTCTTCCTTCTGTTTCAGTTGCCCTACTCTCTGAGCACAAATGGTGAGAACAAGTATTCCAGCTAACTCCTCTGTTTCCTTCATGTTGTTCCTACTCTTGTTTGGGACAAGCATCAAAATGGTTCACTCTAAAGCATGTAGGTTAACCTGCATCAGCCCCAGTGTCTAAGGCAGAAAGTGTAAGGCAAGCAGAGGCCTAGCTTATTTAGAAAATATGTCCCCTACTATGTATTTCTATCACATCTGGTTTTATAATCTATGCTGGTGAAACTTGCAGCATTTACAATTAAGTTCCTTCATGAGCCCATTGAGGCCTCAGAGGAGACAGGTGTGGAGGTGAGGGCAGGATATGATATTCAAGAGTCACAGATTTACTGTCCTGTGCAAGACTGACAAAACTTGGCATGTGTGTGAAAAAAAGAAATTAATGTTTGAATATACTGGGAAATAACTAGTATAAAATATAAGCTGAGCTGCTGCATAAATCCTGTTCTAGCATGCCATATTGCTCCATGGCAGACTATGACTGTGTCCATGCTCGCTGCCGAGGTTGGATGTTGGGGCCTCAAAAACAATACGCAGCCCCAGTCTAGGAAGGGCTGTGACACTAAAGGCAGAGAGCAAGCACATCTCAATAACACACGACATCCTGCCTCTTTCATTGTCTCAGTTGTGTTCCTGTTGCCTGTAAACTGCCAGCAAGAGTCCTGAACCCTTTTCCATGTGTACATGTGCAGCTCTTTAAGGAAAATAAACTCTGTTTCTCACGAAGAGTGGAAAACCTGTGGTTACACTTTTCTGCCAGCGTTAAGCTTGCTCTCTGACTAACATCTAAATTGAAATCCAAATCAAAGTTTGGACTGATATGTTTTGAGGAGCGCTGTAGAGGAGGGGGTTTTTGGCACATTTGTGAAGCTCTAAGATAAATAGCTGTACCCTCAGGAAAGCTGGACACGGACTTCTGCTTCCTGGCTGACCCAGAAGAACAGTAACAATTTTTGTTCAAGTTAACTTAAAGCAGACATATTCAGTGAAACAATGAGGTGATATGCAATAGCTTGTCAAAGGAAGCTAGAAAGCTGCTGATTTGGGATTTCTGCTATTTTAAGTGTATTTTGTGTCACAACATTTGCGATACTCTAAGTAAATAGACAAAGCAACTCAAGAGACAGAGAAAACTCGTGCCTTCTCTGCATAAATACGTTTCATTACATGACTGATGGTGGTACAACATGACTGGTGAAACAACAACCTGTGCATAACTCAGAGTGAATTCAAAATTTCTTGTTTATTGTCTAAATTCCAGCGGCTTTTAAAAGCTTGGAGAAATTCCCATTTAGGTCATTCAGCTTTCCATGTACAGTTTATATCTTTTCTAATACATGGTACAATCTGCTAATTAAGACATCACAAGGTAAAATAAATCAATAAATGAATGAATTCTACACTACCTCATGCCCTACCAATTATCAATGAATGGAAGAACGTTTCATACGCCCACTGCTCCTTAGTTGTACAAGAAGTGCAGAATCTTTGCCCAGGGACCGCAAGCACAGCAGACTATTTGGCTGCTTTTTTTTTTTTTTTTTTTTTTTTCTGGCAGAAGCAGCTCTGAATAAAATGTTCACCACAGCTGACATTTAGGGTGAGGCAACTTTTCCTCAACTCAGCACACATCTCTCTAAGCACACAGCTCCTATGTCAGCCTGTGTACTTTCTTCGAAGATCTCATTTTGCATGCAGAGGCCCTCCTGAGTGGTGGATGTTCTCTTGCACTGCTGCTATGAATGAAATCATTGACATTATGCTGGGAACTATTTTTATAACTTTTGGCAACAAAGTGGGAGTTTCAAAATGTAAACTAGTCTAACAAAATATTTTATAAACTCATAGAACTATATCACCAGTCCTGAAGGGATTAAAAGAATTCTTCAAGTTTCCAGGAACTTTCAGTGACATTATTAACATTTGCTTTCAGTTAGGTTATCCTAAAAAACTAGTTTTGTTAAAAAACAATCAAGGCTAGGTACAGATATACATAGCTTTATGCAGCATTCTAGGCATACTAATGATGGTAACTGAAAGGTCATGATTTATTTTCTAGCATTGTGTATATTTTTCATGCATTATTAGAATTAATTGGAAAAAAAGGAAAAAATTGTTTTTCTGTGGAAAAAAAGTAGAAGAAGGTACCATTTTGAAAACCTAACATTAATAAATAAAGGTATCCAACAGTCATGCTTAAATTACCCCTCCTATAGAATTACAATGACAGTCAGTGGAGCTGAAAATCCAGAAATGCTTTGTCATTAAACTTCAATGACAGCAGCTCGATTTTCTTCAAGTCAGTATGGACACTTTCTGTACACCAATGAAGGATAAAAGGAAAGAAAACTGTGATACCTCTGAACAAATAAGATGTGATTCTGGAGGTACCTCTTACTCTCTGATAACTACAGAGACAACTCTAACAGCAAAGCTACACTAAAGAGTTAATTTTCAGATTCATAGAGGCAGGTGAATTGAATTTTAACTTAAAGGTCTGCTTACATCGCTTTAGTAATGTAAGTCTTATATCTCCAACTTTTGCAGAACTTGACCAAGGAAATTCTTATGAAAGAGTCACTTTCTAAGTACAGATATCATTTGCCTTCATGTTCGTCGAAATCCCACTTGCCAAAAATTTAAGGCTGAGTTCTTCTGCCTTGCTTCCATTAACCTCTATGTGGAAAACCGCACTATTATTCAGCCAAGGAACCGAACGTTGAAACTTCCTGTTGTGCTTGAGAGTTATTTAGAGTGGTAATTTCTGTTTATGCAGTTGTGATTTCCATGGAAGAAGTTATTTGCTTAGAGTGGAGTTAGAGTCTAGCCAAGGATCTAGTGGTATCAGCTGAAAGGTGTCCGTCAGTTCCAGGGTCAGATCCGGTGCAGGGAGAAAAGGAGGCATATGGGCAAGTAGGAGACTAGGGCAGGTAAGAGCAATCCTGAAGGCCTTGATGAAGAAGGGTGATGTCATCAGAAGGGAAGAACAGTACAAGTCATGAAAACTGGCCCGCTTTGAAAATTGGCCCAGTTCAAACACTGTCTAAAAACTAAGTGACCTTGACCCATAAAGGTGGAACAAGAAGTTTGAATTAGCAGATAGCACAGTAGATTTTGTGGGTCACAAGCAAGAGAGAT
This sequence comes from Tetrax tetrax, assembly GCA_009806455.1. Taxonomy (NCBI): domain Eukaryota; kingdom Metazoa; phylum Chordata; class Aves; order Otidiformes; family Otididae; genus Tetrax; species Tetrax tetrax. Next base: position 37,619 of record WHYT01017472.1, on the reverse strand, counting down.
GATCTGTAAACCTCTTTTAAACTGTATTAGGTAATGGTTGATGTTAAGAAGACACAAAGGAAGAACTTTTCTTGATGGCATAGCTTGCTTTCTGAACTTGTTTCTAAATCAGCAGTAGAGTACAAAGATCCCTCCAGGTCTGAAACTTGAAGTTTTCTGAGCTTGAGATATTTGACTTTTTCTTTCTGAGACTACAGCTTTATCTGTCTGATTGCAAAATATTGACTATACTTTTACATTTTCGACTGAGCAAAAATCAGATGTCTTTTATGTAGTCATGACAGGTATATAATGTTATTTCCAAAATTAAATATGTATGTTCCTCATTAGAAGATGATACTAAGTATAGAGTGTATCTCTAAGAACTTGTGTTTGTACCTGAATTCCTTGAATGACGTTCTAGGAAAATAATTAAATCAACTGTGGTACATTTTTGCAGTAGATAATGATTGCCATATGTGAGTATCATGAACGTCAATAACAAATCTGGAGGAGTCCGTACACGTAGAACTTTTACAATGGAAAAAGAAGGGGGAAAGATTACTTAAATCAACTTCTGGGCCAAAAGGAAAGCAAACAAATATGCTGATTCTTCTGCACTAATCTAAATTTTATTTATTTCATGTTATTTTGCATTAAGATATTAATGTTCTTGGTATGTTGAAAAATAAGTTGAACCTGCAGATTTTTTTTTCCACAAACATGTCTAATTTGCCATGTGTGCACATCAGTTCTTCCCTTGTAAATCCAATACTTTTTACAATACCATTAGCAAAGAAACTCATATAGACAAAGACTCTTCTATACATAGTAAGCATTTCTACTCAGCACACATCTTCAAAGACTGATTAAAAGTATCCATTGACTTTGAAAGGCCACATTCCCTTGATGGAAAGGGCAAGTTTGTGTAACATCTATTTTGCAGCATGTGATGTGTTGTGCATGCAGGAAATGTGGTAGAAACTGAACAAGTTAATTAAATAATCTCAAATGGAGATTTTCTTGAGAAATAAGTCTGCGCTAGCTACAGCAGAATTCTTTATTTAATGTGGCTGTGAACTTCCTGTTACAGGGAACAGAGGCATAGGGCCAGATGTCTTCTCCTGGAGATGTGTTGCTTGTTGCTTGCCAGCATCCCAGATGTGGGGTGTTGCAGAAAGAGTTCAGAGGCCCTTGGGTGGTTGTCCTTTTCTGGTCATCAGCATGGGTACTAGTGGAACTGTTGGAGTGAGCTTGATCATATCAGGAGTGACCACAGAGGTCTAGGAGCTGGAGAGAAGGGCATGGGAGTTGAGTTGAGATTCTCCTTGGTCCAGATAGCTGTGGTGGGCTGACTTTGTCTGACTGCCAAACGTTCACCGAGCTGCTCTCTCACTCTGCCTCCTTAACAGGCCAGGGGGAGAAAATAATATGAAAAAGATTGTGGGTCAAGACAAAGACAGAGATGTCACCAATTATCACCACAGGCAAAACAAACTCTACTTGGGGAAAATTAATTTGTTGACAATAAAATAGTTGGGTGGTGAGGAACAAAGACAAAACATAAAACACTTTCCCCACACAACCCCTTCTTTCCAGGCTCAGCTTCACTCCTCCGTTCCTGACTCCTCTCCTTCCTCCATCCAAGCTGCAAAATGTGAATTGGAAGTTGTGATCAGTCCACAATGGCTTCTCTCAGCCACCCCTTCCTCCTCACACTTTTCTCCTGCTCCAGCGTGGGTCCCCCATGGGCTGCAGTTCCTGCTAGAAAACTGGCTCCTCCATGAGGTCCTGCCAGCAGTCTGCTTCAGCGTAGGCTCTCCAAGGCTTGCAGCTTCTTCAGAGCATATCCACCTGCTCCAGCATGGGGTCCTCCACAGGCTGCAGTGTGCACATCTGCTCTAACCTGGTCCTCTCTATGGGCTACAGCATGACAACTTGCTTCACCATGATCTTCTCCATGGGCTTCACGGAATCTCTGCTCCAGCGCTTAGGGCATCTTGTTCCCCTGCTGCTTCTCTCACCTCGGTTCTTGCAGGGATTTTTTCTCACTTTCTTTTCCTCACTCCTCACTGCAGGGCAGAATTTTGTCCTTTCTTTAATACTCTTTCCCAGAGGCATCACCATCTTGTCTGAGGGGCTCAGCCCTGCCCTGCAGTGGGTCGGTTGGAGCCGGCTGGAACTGGCTGTGTCCAGCACAGGGCAGTCCCAGTCTCTCCTCATAGGGTCTGTGCTGCAGCCTCCCCTGCCAACATCTTGTTGCTGACACTCAGTACAACAGCCAAGGGGAAGGGCCTGGGGAGACACAGAAGCATCCTGTGGGTCAATGCCTGGCTGTGTGATGCAGCCAGGGCTTTGATTTTTACAGCTATGGGACTCTCTGAGCAGCCTGGTCTAACTTCAAAGCTAACCTTGCTCTGAGTAGAGGTTGGACCAGGTGACCTCTGGCAGACCCTTCCAAACTAAATTATTTTACTATTCTACACCTGACACTAAGAAGGATTTGTCTGCTGGAGAGATCGTATCTTTCCCCTTATTCCAAGTATATCAGTATGTCTAATGACAGTGACTACCTCTCCCTACCTGGTTTCTCAATGATTTATGTAGTCAAGGGACTCATTTCCTATTAATATCATAAATAAAATGATTATTGAAAATTATGAGAGAAGCATGGAGGTACTGATATGAGATAAGTATACAGTTACCAGTGGATACAGGCTTTTTCAGCAACAGTTTTCAATCTTCACACTCAGGCCTGATATCTATCTACGTATCTATCTTGTGTCTTTAAGAAAACAAATGCTCCTACCTCAACATACCTCCAACATGATGATCCTTAGCAACCACTGAGCTAAACACAGCTAATATTCACCTTAAAATAACAGAAAACAGATGAGAAAAAAAAATGAATGGAAGAAACATTAACATGAATAAAAAATGGCTCATTAATATTGTTTATCTTTCATTAACAGGCTTGGGGTTTTTGTTTTATTTTCAGTGGAAAATAAACCTCAGCTATTTCAGCAGGTCAGAAAAATCTAAGCTTCTATGACTACGAGACATTGTATTTATATCTATTTCCAGTTTTTGGTGAAAAATTGCACTAACCAGAGAAAAATCAGCTATGTATCCTTTTAAGAAAAGTCATAAGCATCCGGTTTTCCATGTACTATTGTAGCTTATGTCCAAAGCACCCTTCATACTATTGCATCCAAGGGTACATTCCAGTAAACCAGAAAATAAAACAGGATCTATGAGACTGGAAAGGAATACAAATAACATCCCTTTTAAACAATGACTAAGTTAAATCTAGTAAAAATAACTTTCTATTTTTCTAAAGAGATATACTAATGTTATTTATCCACTTCAAACATCTGTTGGGGCTGTGTATCATGGAGGAAGGAAGAAATTCATTAAAGGTCTGTGCAAACCCAGATAAGATGACATACAGAAACATATAAATGGCAACAAGAAAGACAGTCAACCATATGAAAACCATTTGTAGCATTGAAGCCAAAATGAGTGAAGTAAATTAATTTTTTTTTTTCACTTGGCCTCAAGTGTAGCACTTACCTTAGTGGATTGTCATTTCATGTGTATTCATATCATCTAGGCACAGGCAGCTAAATTAGGAACCTATATAAGGAACCTCAAGTCCCTCTATAGATGGTGAAGCTTCCAGGGAGAAAAAAAAAAAAAAGACGACTAATATTTTAATAACTCACCCCTCTCATTTACTGAAAAAGAGCCAAAAACTTAATTCTTGAAGTTACTTCAAATCTCTGCAATCTTCAAATCAGGGCATGTCATTAGAAAATATTCTCATTCTTTATGAAGGCAAGGCTACATTTTATCTCAGTCTTCTAATTCACTTGGATAGAAAACCCGAAGCACTTTCTCATATTCCTTTTGCTTCCAATTTCTTTAACAGTCATCTGCTTTACAGAATTTCTTCATATCTACTTTGTCTTGCTTGCGTTTGACACAGTCCCGCACAACATCCTTGTCTCTAAATTGGAGAGACGTGAATTTGATGGACGGAACACTCAGTGCACGAGGAATTGGCTGGTTGCATTCAAAGAGTTGTGGTCAATGGCTCAATGTCTAAGTGGAGACTAGTGACAAGTGATAGTCCTCAGGGGTCAGTACTGGGACCAGTCCTGTTTAACATCTTTGTTGGCAATATGGAGAGTGGGATAGAGTGCACCATCTGCAAATTTGCCAACAATACCAAGCTGTGTGGTGCGATCAATACACTGGAGGGAAGGGATGCCACACAGAGGGACCTTGGCAGGCTGGAGAGGTGTGCCCATGAGAGCCAAATGAAGTTCAACAAGGCCAAGTGCAAGGTCCTCCACATGGGTTGGGGCAATTCCAAGCACAAATACAGGCTGCATGGAGAATGGGTTGAGAGTAGCCCTGAGGAGAAGGACTTGAGAGTGCTAGTGGATGAGAAGCTCAACATGAGCCAGCAATGCGCCCTTGCAGCCCAGAAAGCCAACCACATTCTGGACTGCACCAAAAGTTGGCTAGCCGGTTGAGAAAGGTGATTCTGCCCCTCTGCTCCGCTCTTGTGAGACCCCACCTGGAGCACTGCATCCAGCTCTGGAGCCCCCAACATAAGAAGGACATGGATCTTTTGGAGCGAGTCCAGAGGAGGGCCATGAAGATGATCAGAGGGCTGGAGCACCTCTCCTGTGAGGGTAGGCTGAGAGTTGGGGCTGTTCAGCCTGGAGAAGGCACTGGGGAGACTTTATAGCTGCCTTCCAGTACCTAAAGGGAGCCTACAGGAAAACTGAAGAGGGATTCTTGACAAGAGTATGTAGTGATAGGACAAGGGGTAATGGCTTTAAACTGAAAGAGGGTAGGTTTAAATTAGACATAAGAAAGAAATTCTTCACTATGAGGGTGGTGGAACACTGGCACAGGTTGCCCCATCCCTGGAAACATTCAAGGCCAGGTTGAACGGAGCTTTGAGCAACCTGGTGTAGTCAAAGTTGTCCCTGCTCGTGCCAAGGGGGTTGGAACTAGATGATTTTTAAAGCTCCTTCCAACACAAACCAGTTTACGATTCCATTTTTCTATGTTTTTCTTAACCTGAATTATGTTGCTGCGTCAGATTTGAGTTTGAAAAGCAGGTGTGGAAAAAGATGGAAACAGATTTCTAAATTCTGTTACATCTTGTTCAAATATGTGGGGAGGGGATGGGAGAAGTATATCCGACTGTATCTTTCGGTGTAGAGGTTTTCCCTTTTGTTTTCAGATTTCCCTGCAGAACTGACCCTAACAGAGAAGATAGCCACTTTTTATCCTTGCCTATTTGTTATTTTATGTCTTTAGGTACACAAAAGCAGTTCCAGTGACCAGGCATCATTCCTCAGGCTCTGGACTCTCTCACTTTAAGGCTGAAAACATCCAGTTTACAAAATAAAATCGGCCATTTCTGAAATTAAAAACAAAAAGTGTAATTCTTTCTGGTTTAATATGAATGATTCTTTGTGTTTTGTAAGTATAAAAATGGAATTCAGACAAGTAAAGTTGAACTTTTATGCTATAACACTAATAGCCATATAGAAACACTACAGATTTATTTATTTATTCATACAGGAAACAAATTGAACTAATAACCTCAGCACTGCCGCTCTGTCTGAAGGTTTTTGTACAGAGAAAATTTATAATCCCGGTGGTTTCATAGTTAGAACTCCTCCATCAACATCCAAAGATTAACGGAAGGTCTACTGAGTTTTACCTTCAAGGGGGTCTGGATGAGATGTTTAATGAACCATAATGTCAAAGACTGCCAATAAATCACACTTTGAAAGAAATCTCATTTCTTTACAAGAAGTGACTAAGAAACAGGCCCAGCCCCTTCTACTTCTAACAAAGACATTTTTATTTCAGTGGGTTCTAAACAAAACCAGCTATTTTTTCCAGCAGAGTAATTATGCAAAATAAAATCATCCATTATACTCTATAACAAAATCTCAAACATTTTTTTTAACTCCACCCAAGAAGTACTTTGAAGCATGCTTTAGAGGTGGAAAAGATTGTATTTAGGTCTATACAATTTGCACTTGATAGACAGATTAATAGTCAGAGATTTTGCAGAAATTTTCCTTTTAAAATCAGAAAGGAATTAACATAACACTTCCTTTGGTGGATGTCCCCTTGTGTTGACCATTGACAAACCCCCTTCCAGCATCCATATGAAAAAGGCTTTTTTTGTCAGCTGAATTTTAGACAAGACAACATTATTTTTTTTTTTTCAATTATGGTATGATATTAGTGAAATTATAATTTTTACCATAACGATCTATCTTGTTCCCTTACTCCGCCAAATCTACTACTATAAAGCATGTAGGAACTGCCTTCCGAGTTATAGAAGTCATATGCCAGACTACTTCCCAGTGACACTTTCTGTAGTAACTGCCTTTCTTCAGATCCCTTCACCTCCCCCAGAGTATTTCCATTCCCATTTCTGGTTAGGTCTTTCCCAAGACTCTCTGAAAATCTCAGAAATCTCAGCTGGTTTTTCACAGCCTGTGCTAAGACCTTGTTCATGGTATAGTACTGTGCAATCCCTCTCTTTTGTAATGCAGAGCCACTGGAAATGTGATTATGAGGGGAATCATCAGCAATCTTCACTGAATAAAGTCCAAGTCATCACAGGCAGATGCAGCCAGATATTGATCAGGAATTAAACAGAACCTTTAAATCACAGATTTTTCACTCTACTAGATTTAAACACAAACATTCACATATTTCTTTTTTTTTGGCAATATGAAAGGCTATTTCCAGGCTCTCCATTTCTCCCAAGGAAACTGGGAATAAAGTTTATGGCAAAATCCTGCTGAACTGCCAAAACACCAAAGCAGTTTGTTTTATAAGCCTTTCCAAAGTGGTAAAAAAAAATCCACTGTGTTGCTTTTCCATAGATGTAGTCATTTACTCGAAATATTCTAGTCTGCTGAATTACAATGCATTTCCACAGCTGAATATCAGCCCCCTGAATGACTCATTTCTGTTCCTAGCTCACCACCTTGTTTTAATGCTCATTTCTTGTTTGCCTGCTGTATGGAGGTGACAGAGAAAAGTTAAAGCATGTGGCAAGAAAAGGAAGTGTCTTAAACAGAAGTGAGCATGTACTAAATAACACATTGGTGAAGTCAACCAGCAAAACCTACTGAAATCAATGAGCTTATTCCCACTCATTTCCACATGCATCGGGCAAATCCTTTGATGCCTTTCAAGGCTGTCTGGCAGGAGATACGCATCAAGGTCTTTTAACAATACTATTAAATTATATCTTCAATTATAATATGGTCTTCACTTACTAAAACTTTCCTGCTCAAGTTTTCCACCTAACCAGGAGGTGATATCCAAAATACATTTCTACAGCTGCAAGTACAAATAAGCAAATCCATTACATATGATCAATGCAACTTTTCAGAGGTGTTCAAATTGTCAAGGTACCAAACTAATCTCAGACCCTTTCTGGTAGCTTAAACCAGAGGTAAAAATGGAAAAGAAGGAGCAGCAGCCTGTTGAACATGGACTTTATTTCAAAGCATATAACCACTCTGGCATTTGGCATTACCTCAACATGGCTATGGGCAAGCAGCCACTCTGCAAACTTAAAGACATTCTGTGAACTTAAGCTGTAATTTTGGAAACAGCCTGCTGCTTATCCATTGAAAACTAATACTGCTTTTTTCCAGTGAGCTGTTCATTTGCTGGAAAACTCAACTCTCCCTCACATAAGGCCAGAAATGCTTATATCTCTCTTTTCTTATTTCCGAAAAGCAGAATGGCACATGAATGGCAAAATAAGTAACATCTGCAATCCTCAGATGGAAGAAAACAGAATTTGCCTTTTAGTATCCAGTATAAAAATCTGCAATAAACATCCCTCAAAGGGCTTAACTGAAGGACAATATGAACATTACAGTGCAAAACTTTGACTTTCAGTATTGCATGGTTCAAGTGAAAAGGACACCTCTTTGTTGCAGTGTATCTCAGGTTTTCAGAGGATGGATCATAATAAAAAGCTAACATTTAGCCTGAAGAGAACAGCTTCAGAGCTGTACTTGCCAGTTTTGTCATTGTTGTTCTTCTGGACAGAAACATCTGTCCTGGTTCAGCCTTGCTGTTCTCCAAAACTACAAAATCACCACTCAGTCCAAGGAAGTGGTGATAGGAAAACACTTTTTTTTTTTTTTTCCTTTGAGTTAAGCCTCTAGGACTGCATAAATACCATACATTAATTTGGAGTCGTAAACTGTCATAAAATCCCTAAGTAACGGATGGAGTGACTGTGCAAATTCTGTCAACTTGCTTTTCCAGTAATTCAAGATAAACCAAGGTTTGTGTATGAATTTGTGCTTTCAAATTACTCCAAGCATTAGAAAGACTTAGACTTTGTTTCCATAGGATTTTAAAACAATACTTTTTTAATGTGTTCCATTATTGTACCCAAGGAATGGGCTCTGATAATTTCTACTCCACTCTGTTTTCCAGATAGCACAATACAGATGACAATGCCATAATGTTCTCAACTCAGCAAGAAATATAACAACACAGTGGTGCTTTTTTTCCCCTAGCTATTCAGAGAGAGACAAAGCTAAATGTAACAGCATATTTTATGAAAGGTCGAGACGTATTTTGAGACATACTGAAAGAGAAAAAACCTCCGGTGGAGTGAGGTCAGCATATAGGCCACAGTTTTGTGACCAGCAGTGGTCTATGCTAGACACCTCAATGGAAAGCAAGTGACAGCAAGACCTTGTCAGAAATTTCTCTAATGGGAAGTCTCAACTTTCAACAAGAATCGACTTAAAAACAAGGCAAGAGTGTTTCCATTCTTTTCTAAACACTTGCTTATTCAGTATTTCCTGTTATTTCTCTTAATAGCCTTGTACTCATATTAGTGCAATCCCATAACTGGTATAATTTGGCTTCACAGAGGTTAAGAAACTCTAATTGCCTTCTGGGCTCCCATTAGATTTAGAAGCTCAGAAAATTTTGACCTGTATGAGTTCACTTCTCCCTAGTGTATAGAATCCATGGCTTTTGGAGTTGTACATTTCAGCTGTTTTATCAAAGGAAATAACAAACTTCATTTTCTCTTTGGCCATCAAGAAAGTCATACTAGCTAAAATATGTGATACATGTTCCACATATAAGCTTCTGGTCTAACAAAGTAATTTAATTTTTACTTTTTGACATGAACAAACATAAATAATTTGTTGTTGCTGTTGTTTTTTAACATACACAACTCTTCTTACAGGCTGTCAGCGTGAGTTATCTGACTAAAAGCTGTTAAGAAGTAAACAACTAGTTTAAGTTAGTATTGCAGGCTTACTCTGTCTCTGCTGGAAGTACTCAACAGGGCAATCATTCTCTCATGAGATAGAGTCTAATGGTGTAGTTTAATGTAACAGCAAAGCCTGTTTAACAGTAAGCTGTTGCCAGCAGCATCAGTGCTCACTCCTTGCCCCCAGGCAATCATTCTTGCCCTCTTTCTTGCATTAATAAAAATTTGACTATCAGTAAGACATTTTACAGAGCTGAACAGCAAAAAAAAAATCTCAATCAGTCTTCTCTGAAAGACTAGGATTTGGGAGTGGGTGAGTGGGGAGGTTCAGTCCCAGAAGCAGATCTTCATAGGGTCAGAAAAATACTGTATATGCTCATATAGGGGAAGCAGTGGGAATATGCAACAAGGAGCATCAGTGGAAGCAGAAGGAGTACCCTACTGAAATGTTAGACTGCGTGACCTATATGGAACATAAAACTGCATAGTAAAATGAGTGATACCTTCTCTATACTGTGAGATAGGTGGGAAATCAAATGTAGGATGGACAGCTCATATTTCTGTCCCTTGACTACTGAGGGAGCTAAGGGAAAAATAAACACCAGCTACCCATTAACCCATGGTTAGAAACTCTTCTACAGTGACTAGAGCATGTCAAAATACAAAATTTTGGGGTTTCATGAAACAAAAGTGTTTCAACCTTTTTTTTTTTAAACAGAAACAAGATTTGAAAAAAATAAATAGAACATATTTTGACTTGGAAAAGAAATAAAATTCTATTCCATATAATTTAAAATTAAACTTTAATTCTAACTTTTTTTGGAGGGGGTTTTATGTTTTTCTCAAAGTATACTTTTCTTTTAAAAACTGTGCTTCAAAGGTTTTTTGAAAGAAAAGTTTTGGGTTTTTTTTAAAACAGATGCAAGCTCACCAGAAACATGTTTTGTCAAAACGTTACTTCAAATCTCTAAAAAACAGTAAAAATTATTTATAATAACTTATTAGTAGTGAATTCATACAAGCTTTAACAATTAATAAGCAGAATGTAGAATAAACTTTTTTACTGGAAGAGCTGATTATTTCTTCAGGCTATCACAGACGTAGAAAAGGAAGAGTAAATTAAATTGCCAATATTCTCCTGCTTCAGGGTAATGCACTCTCTTGGTGCTCTGGTTTCCATACAGCATCTTTTTAGAGGGGTGGGGGATCGCCAGGATATTTTTAATATATTTTGTGCAAATTGCAGTGCTTCTTCAAGATTTTCATGCCTAAGGATCTTTTCACACCTTCTGCAAAAATAAGATCATAAAAATTATTTTCAAAACACTTCCTTCTGAAAATTAACAAGATTTGTTTCTTGGAGTTATCTTTTTTAAATTATTCCTCCTGGCACCATATTGAGGTGGTTAAATTTTGTATTGTGAGTAATGACATATGGCTTCAATATCCCAGGTGAAATGTAATTAAAGTTAAGCGTGAAAGTAAATGTTTGAAGAACTGATGCTTTGAGAAATTTAGTAAAAATAAATTTAGAAGATAATTGATTCTTTCCTTGCCTCTTTCTTTTTCCTTTGGATCTCAGGGGAACCATCTACACGAGGACTCCACTGAAAATGATATAACTTTATGAAACATTTTTTCTTCCTCAAAACATATTATTCTACTAAAAATATGGGGTATTAAAGATGATCCATTTGAATCCAGCTCTGTTCTCCTCACCAATTTGTCAGCTGGGCCTACTGCACCTGTTCATGTATATTAGTAAAATTTCAGATGGTTAATTTTATGTATTACTTGATATTTTAATCCAAAGGTATTGATTCTCTCACTTTTATCAAAAGATGCGTTGACTACATTTTTTTCAGTGCAGAGGCATTAGCATGTTGAAGCTTTACACTGAAATATATTTTAAATATATTCCTGGGTTTTTGTTAGCAGTTCACCTAAATCCTCTACTTTTCATGAGCCATTTTTCTCTCTTTGTAGTTTTCTTTGCAGTATATACTTTTAATCTAAAAGATCTGTGCAGCCTTTTCTAGAGTATTTTTTTTCTTTTTTGTTTCTTAGATTTCTGAGTTTGAGTTTCTTAGATCCATGACTCCTCAATTCAATAACAGCATTAATTCTGCTAGTCTAAGACGTTCCTTCGCATTTGATGTGCACCTGTGTTATGTGAATATTGTCATGTGACAATACTAAATCACTCTCTAAATAATTTCAGCACCATCAAAGCTGTTTTAAGCTAAGGAAAATGAGACACTTAAAAACAGCAATCTTGATGTGGCCTGAGAGATGCTAAAAGCAGCATACAAAGCCATAAGAATTTAATATACATGAAATGCAGCACAGGATTGCGACTCTTATATCTCTCTGTGTTATGGAAGAACAAATTGTTAATTTTTTTCTCCAAACTGAGTTTTATTTTGACTAATCATTAGAGAAACGACAGAAGAAAAGAAAGCAATGCTGCACATGTGCCTTACATTTGGCTCATACAGAAGTGTTTTTAAGACTGAGATCTCAACATGAGTCCATGTGTTCGCTCTGTTTTATGCACAAAAGTAAGTCTATACAGATTCTTACGTGTAAAAATTATCATAACCTAAGTCTTTGACTGCTAAGTCTGCAAATGTGCATAACCTGAAAATTTGGCTGGTAGTTTAAAGCCAGACAAAAGTATATCTGAAAATGAGGTGACACCAGAAATTTTTCTCTCATTTTGGATTTCAATAAAGAGCGTATTATGATATGAATTTTGATGGCTCTATATCTCAGAAGTATGGTGGATCAGGGAAAATAAATAGAAAAAGTCATATCAAAGGCAAATTAAAGCAACTGTTAAAAAAAAAATAGTACCCTATTTTTTATCCTAATGAAACACATTTTCCTTAGTAACTGAAAAACAGTGCTACCCTGTATTAGCATGTTATTTGTTCTTTCCACACTTTTAAAAGCCTGGATCTAATTAGAATAACCGTTTTCAAATTAGCTATTGTTTTTGTTGGTGATTTATCAAATTAAATGGTTATTTTAACTGCACTTTATTTTTTGAGCACTTTACCTCCCTGTAAATTTGCTCTTTATGTGCCATTGCATTACTTCAGGATTTAACAAAGAATGTTTTTAATTCTGTTGATGGGTGGAAAGTAGATTTAAATACTGTTTTGCAAACCATTTCTGTTTTAATAGGCAAATCCCCAACAAGGAAAATATATGATCCATGCAGTTCACAGACAAAATATTTGTGTGACAGTTTATACCTATCACAGATGTCCGTAACATTCAATTGTTCTTTGTGTTGCAATAGAAATGTCATCCTTCTGACAAACTATTTCAGAGATCCAAGGGCAAGGTCCAGATGAGCACTTTAACTTGCGCTTCAAATGAGGACTTCAACAGGTGTAAATTAGGCAAACTATAGTCTCTTACATGAGTCATAGAATTGTAGAATCGTTTGAGTTGGAAGGGACCTTTAAAGGTCATCTCATACAACCCACCCCCCTGCAAAGACCAGGGACATTTCCAACTAGATCAGGTTTCTCAGACCCTGTCCAACCTGGCCTTGAATGTTTCCAGGGATGGGGCATCCACCACCTCTCTGGGCAACCTGTGCCAGTGTTCTACCACCCTCATTGTAAAAAATTTTTTTCTAATATCTAATCTAAATCTACCTTCCTCTATTTTGAAACCATTACCCCTAGTCCTGTCACAATAGGCCCTACTGAACAGTTTCTCCCTGTCTTTCCTGTAGGGCCCCTTTAGGTACTGGAAGGCTGTGTAAAAGACTGTGTCGAATATTTGTCTCAACATCGTCGAAACATCAAACCACCACCCGAACAATGGCTTCCCGTTATCTTGCAAGCCAACTCCTATTGTCTTGCAAACCTGAATGCAGAGCTGATTCTGAGAAATTTAGCCCTACCAACCCCCCGGAATGTGCCCAGAGACGATAATGGGCATGCATATCACCCGGTAATGGGCATGCATATCACCCAGTAATGGGCGTACATATCACCACCAGGTGAGGGGTGCAGCTAAGAAAACCAGATCTTGGAACATAATGAAAACAAACAACATAAAAGGGAAATACACATTTGACAGAATACACATCGACGGAATCAACATCGAAACAGCCAACATCAGACAGATCGTTCCCCCATCGCCAACATCGGACAGATCGTTCCCCCATCGAGTGAACTGGACTGTCGGGATGCCGCAGCTCTGTGGTGGTAGCTATTGAAACTCTCTTCCTTCTTTCCTTTCTTTCTCTCTTTTCTCTTGCATTTACAAACTTCTTGTTGAGTTAATAGTTACCTGGCGCTTGACTCAGTTTTGGGTCTTAATTCTGTTTCCGAGAATATGAGCAAAACCATGCTCTGGTGTGTGAGGTTGGTCCAGCTGCCCCTAGCCTCCCGGACTCTGAGGTTGGCTAGAACGCAAGGGGGCCTTCCTCTCATTCAAAATCAGAACGTGACAGGCCACAATAAGGTCTCCCTGGAGCCTTCTCTTCTCCAGGCTGAACAGCCCCAACCCTCTCAGCCTGTCCTCATAGAAGAGGTGCACCAGCCCTCTGATCATCTTTGTGGCCTTGCTCCAACAGGTCCGTGTCCCTAGAGGGACATCCCTGAGCCTATACACAATGTGTATACATACCTGAGGGGTACAGGACATAGAACTAGAGATGTCTTGTCAATGGTGCCCAGTGACAGGACAAAAGGCAATAGGCAAAAACTGAAATACAAGAAATTCCATTTAAACATAAGAAAAAATGTTTCAGTGTGAGGATGGTGAAACACTGGAATAGCTTGCTCATAGATGTTGTGGAGTCTCCATCCATGGAGATATTCAGAACTTGATTTAGCACAGCCAGGAGCAACCTGCTGTAGCTCAACTTGCTCTAAGCAGAGGGGTTAGACTAGATGATCTCCAAAGGTGTCTTCCAACCTCAATTATTTAATTATTCTGCCATTATGTAAGTTCTGGGTCATTGTAGATGGCAACGTTCTACTGATTTTCCCCATCTTTATAGTAATAAACCACCACTACTGTCTAGCTTCAAGCAGTAACCAAAGGATTTATTCCATGTGGACCTAAGAAGTTCCAGACACATGGGCAAGCTACAAATGCCTGACTCACTGCAGGGAATGTTGTTAACTATGGCCAGTTCTGACTCAAGAAACTAGTCTGTAAATTAAATTGCAGATTACTGCTATCTCTGGGACAAATCCAAAGCCCATTAAACTCTTTCATCAATTTCAACTATTTCTGAATCTGGAATTTTCATTCTTACGTTTAATTTATCAAGTTAAAAACAAAATCCAGCAATTAAATTACCTCTGTTTTTAAATGAAATGTCAAACCACATAGCTGGAGGCTTCACCAATGCATTTGTTTCCCTCATGGCACAGTTCTGTGACATCTGTTAATATCTTGCCATGACCATTTTTTGCATCATTCAGGAATTTTGATAATCTTACAATTATGGGGTGTGGATTGGCAGATATAATTAGAGATGTGTGCTTTGGGAGTGGAGGAGAAACAAATTATAAAAACATAAAATATTACCACATATTGCACTGAAACGGAAAACTGTTATTATGGGTTGTATGATATAGACAAGCTGGTATACAACATAACAAAGGCATCTCAGGCTATTAATTCAAACCGTAAAAAAAAAAAAAAAAAGATGTATTAGCTGTAATTAAGGTTGGCTTATTTCATTTTCAACCATATACTACTTAATTGCCCTCGGAAACAGCATGACTTAAGCTTTGTTTAGTACTTACCATAGAGAAAAAATATAATAAAGAAAGAAAAACATTATAAGCAACTATTATCACAATTCTGGTCATGGTCTGAGATATTTTTAGGAGTAATGATGTGCAGAACATTTTAATTGCTCTGGCTTTCTTAATATATTGAGTTTTCATCCTTGCATGAAATTCTATGCTAGTTGTCTGAACTGTCTTTGAATTTGACTTGGAATTTTCTTTTAACTTGAGTGATTTTTCTATCACTGTGAGTGAATCTTGCTTCAGCTCTCCTTGCATGTGCAAATTCAAGTGCCAGGCTATATTAAAATATGGTTTTGTTGGGTTTTTTTTACATTCCAGCTAAAGAGAAATCCACAATGAGATGAATTGCCGTAACATAATTTGCATTTCATCATAATAAAGGAAAGGTGAAAAAGTTGTCATACAAAATAAAAAATAATTTTATTTAATCAACAGGCTTCTTGGAATGGAATTTCTTCCCAAGATTCTAATTTGTATCTATGTGCGTGCACCTTTCCTCTCTGTATCAGCATATTTTCTCTGAACTAAGTAGAAGTACTCACCTGCAAAAAAAAAATTATATACATTTGTAAATATTTAAAAATGTTTTATATTAGCAAGTATTACTGGTAAATGGGAGCCATCAATCAGACTGTTAGACATAACAGTCAGACATCCCTATGCTATTTCATAGGGATGGTACACTGAGAATTATTACGATATCTTATTCATTTCGCTGCTGAAAGTTGTTTTCACATTTGTATTGCCATTAGAAGCATAGAAAGTAGAATTCAAGTAGAGGAGGGAGGAAGAATTTGAGAGAAACTTTACTCCCAGACATGGAAAGAAATAAAACAATTGAAATTTTGGGTGGAAGAAAATTGTGAGGAAAACCCAATCTTTTTAGGAAGAACAAAGCTGACATATTTTTGTTTTACTACATGGTAATGTGACCTTAAGGACTGTACACACTATCTACATGCTTAGATTTGTCACAACAGCAGATGGAAATAATACATTTCTAGTGGTGTTTCCACTTCCTTAATTCATTTTACAGGGCTAAATTATGTTTTTTGCAGCTAAAAATTTATAGTTAACTTTAATTAAATTAATAATTTCCTCATAATTTTTATATTTAATTCATGATCCTATAGATTTTTTTTAAAATATAGCAAAACAGCAGCATTTTCCCATGCTTTTTGGTGGTAGTTGGTTTACTTACTTGAAACTTCATGCTTTCTTATAAAGCGTATTTTTATCACAATGTTTAAGGTAGCAGTTAAATCAGTATTATGAAGTCAATCTTCTGCCTCAGTATTGGTCCAAGTGGTTGACAGACTAATTGGCAAGCAGGTTCTTCCACAGAACAGGGTTATTACTAAAGACTGGAGCTCTCCAAACAATTTTTCTTTCCTACTAACAACCCCTTCAGGCCTGCCTTGAGTTTAATCTTGTTCAAGCTCTTACCTCATTGAGGCAAGAGCCTCAATGAGCCGTAAGGGAACGGAACAGCAGTACTCCTTAGAGTCAGCGTAAAGATGGTGTACCTACAAGAAGCAAGTTTCTGCAGTAGCAGTGCCGCTGGAAAGGTCTTAATTAGCTCAGATTAAAAACAATTCTCTAAATTACTTTTTAACATGTGCTATGCTTAGCCTAACACTTGAGGAAAGGCAGCAGCAGAGCTGTATAAGAAGCTGCTGCATGAGCAGCTGGCTTAGGGCTGGACCTCCACTTCCAGCACTACCTTCAGACATTGGAATTTTCTTCTGGCAGAGCAGCAGGTCTCATCACACAGTACACAGACAGTATAGGCCAACAGCACTGAAACATATGACTTTCGGTGCACTGAACAGACAAGGTCACAGGCAATTATTTTTTTGCTATTTTTCACAGAGTTGTACCTTTAGAACTGCCCCATAGACTTGCCAGTATAGGAGCTATAAATCATGGCATTAATAACTTATTTCTAACAGTTTGTTCTGGCTAGACTTGGGAAGTGGCATATCATTCCACCACCCTTACTAATTTCCTTCTAACATAAGAGAAACAAAACTGAGCACAAGGTTTAGTTCTTATTAAACAATATTATCACCATGTAATAGCTGACAGATTGAAAATAAATTTTTTTCAGGTACTGAGGAAAATACCTGGTTTGGCCCTATTTGTCAAGGTGAGATTAAGTTTACAAAATATGTTTTTCTCAAAAATGCTATTGTTTCAGTTACATTTTAAATAGAAGACAAAAGCAGATAAACATTAATTTGGGAGTAACAATGTGCCAAAATAACTTGAGACTGTGCACTTTGAACAGTAAAGAGAGGAAAGGTGTTGTAAAATATAAGAAATTGCCTCATTATGACCATACAGACATAAGCACAGAAAACAATTTAATAATCCCAAGCAGAGGTGTGTATATGATGGGACAGAATGAGGTGAAGGACTACACTATTTCCATTGGCCTTTAAGTTAAATGAAGAGGAGCGCTTGGGTCGCTTCTTGTGTCACTTCTGCTTATGCTAGTACGGAACAAGAAAGCTCAAGGGTCCCTTTGCTCTTCTTCCCATAAATCTACCCCCTCAAAGGGTGTAGGCCTTTTGCAAGCAAATTGCCATGAGGAACTTACAGAGATCAAAAAGGAAAGAGATTTGTGGGGAAATACAGAATAGTGTCTTGGTTTTTACCTCTCTGTGGACTGACATATCCACTTTGAGCTGCTTTCTGTTTTTCAGAGTTTGCTGAAAAGTGCCGTCAAGTGTTTGGCTTGGTAAGACAAGCAAAGGTAGGACGTTTTTCCCATAGACACAGGATTTGCTTATACCTAGGGTCCCCAAACCCATTCTGGTAAAATAAAAAAAAAAAAATAAAAAAAAAATAAAAAAAATTCAATAGAAGTCAGACATTAAAACATCTTCTAATGGTTTCAGTAACTGCCAAACTGAAGTAAAAATATTGAATGCTGGTACGTAAAAGTCCATGACACCAACAAAAAACTTGCTACCACACATAATCTGAGTGCCACACATCTAGGCATACTGTCCAGGCCTTGTCCTTAACTAAGAACACACAAGCGAGTTAGCAAGAGAGAAAAACTTTCTGCTGTAAAGGTAGGGAAAAAGTGTTGCAGAAACATCACTTCCTGAAAAAGCCAATTCAATAAATGCCAATCTTGCATTTATTACCTCTAGTTACACTCCAAAAAGGTTTATTTTGGAGAAAGTTACTGAGCAATAACTCTGAGTTTGGTAAATCCAGTCCTTGCCCTGTACCCAAGTAGCTCCATGCTGTGACCAAGCCTTTAGCAATACTATACTAATTAAAGGTATTTCTTTTCCTCTCTAAAGTAGAATTCAACTCTATTGATTTAGCAAAAGTTGAGAAGTCTTGTTCAACCTCATTTTTCAGACTCTCTCAATAGTCAGTGGAGTGATACATCTCCGCTTAGTGTCTAAAATAGTTGGAATGAATTGCCCTTGAGGGGGTCTGTCCTTCTTGGTTGCCATAGGCAAAACAATTAGCTTAGATAGCCTTTTGTAACAGTTGAAAAGACGAAGTAATATCAGACAAATCACCTGGAACATTTCCCTGGACACAGATAACTGTAGTGATAGTGGCAGTAGAAGCATTTTTTAAACAGACATTTCTCATTTGATTTTTGTCAGTCTGATCTACACTATCTGTCATAAGTGATGAATAGCGAAGGTAACAGTTAGCCAGTAACTGCTAGTTACTCCTGACGAAAGGCTGAAAAGATTAGCTAAGCCATAAACCTTGAAAAATGTCAGCCTGCTTGTATGTTTATCATAAATTTGAAACCTATAAAAAAGCTTGCAGCAAAGTCTCTCTCACTTCCATACATTAGTGATAGGATTGTCTATGAAATAATATATTGATTGTGAGAACATTAACTGTGTGAATAAATATGTGTATTTAAGTACTGGAAGAATCATAACCTAACCCAATTCCCATGAAAAATTCTCTCTTAAAAGAATGAATCACCAGCTTCTCTGTGTCATGGTGGGATTAATGCTTAAACTGATGCACTGACATTCATTCATCATCCGTTTTATAAATACTTGAGAAAAAAAACAAAGGACATCTACAAGATAAAGCATAAGACATTCACCATTTGAGCCAAACTCCATTTTCCTTGCAAATATGTGCATATGCTAACAACCATAATCAATCACATATGTCAGAGTATGCCTAAATAATGCATATTTTTCACATTGCATAGTTTCCACAAAGGTTTTTTTACACAAAATGTAAAGCACAGGGATTTGGACCCAGCTCAATGTATGTATGCTTGTGCGATCACCACTGGGTTTTCACACAGGAAGGAGGTAATCAGATCTTCTAGTCATCTGATATTTTCATTCTAGATGCTAGAACCTGGCTGTAGTTACATGAGGGTAAATGAGGAACATTTGCACCAAAATAAAAAAAAATGCCTTGGTTTTTTTCATGTTGGCCAGGAATGTTTTGGGCTGAGTTACTTGTTTTCATTCCATATCACAGAACAACCAAGACTCTTAAAATGTATCAATTATACACTTAGAGTGCAACCTCAAAACAGTCAGGATTTCAGTGACCAGGACAGTCACCAGACATCTGGGAAGATTATTTCAAAGTTTTAGCTCTTCTAAATTACTTCTCTAATCTGAGGAACATTCGTGATTTATATATCATACAGTAACTTCAACAAGAAAGAGTCCAGCTTTACAGTGTGCCATTAGCTATTTAAACGCCAGCAGGTATTTAACATTAAAATTTTGACTTAACCACTAATTTACTTTCTCTGTTCATCTTCAGTGCATCTATATTGTATCTGATAAAGCTTTCCTCGTTCCTTTATGGAAACCCACATATTTCTAACCAAAACTCAAACTTTATAGTATAAATGAAATTAATCACATAAGTTAACCAGAAGATTAAAAACAAGTAGATTTTTACCATAGATAATAGTTCCAAATGATCAGATTACCCGAGAATAGCTCCTCAGAATGGGTGTCCCTGCTGCTTGCAGAGGGGCCGGACCAGATGACCTTTAAAGGTCCTTTCCAACCTTAATGACTTCATGACTCTGTGATCCTAATATCTATAGGTTTGGGCAGACTTCATTAGATGAAATGCAATTTAAAGAGTACAGAGACATACTCAAAGTGATAAACTGAGGAAATCAATAATGCAATGAAATATGAGAACATCAGTCTAAATGTGATTTATGTCATTATTTGATAATCTTAATTAAAAAAAAAAAATCCCTGCACCTCATATTCACGCATTCCTCAGTACAAAGCATCACTGACATCAGAAGGTCAGAAAAGAGCAATGTGTTTGTCTGTGCTGTCCTGAAGTGAAGGTAACAGCTAGTTATAAACTAAAATAAAAATCAGTGTGAAGTGGGTCTGTCCCACAGGGACCATCAGGACAGTTGAGGCGCAGATCATGTTCTCCAACTAGGTTTTGTCATCATACACATTATAACCTCAGCCCACATTAAGAGTCACTTCTAGCCAAAATGCAGCCCCCCAACAAGGAGGACAGCCTTGTTGGTTCATCACCTTACCTCAGGTTCAGGTTGCCATGCACATACAATGTATGGATCCAGCATGGGAGCAGCCAAAGAGAGGATGCCACCTTTCTGAACCCAAGCAAATATTGTAAGCCCTGTTCTTGCCAGCATGGTCTGGAGCTTGGCCAGCAGCCAGGAGAGTACCATGAGTACAGAAGTCATAGCATCCAGTTCATGTTTTTTGCCCTGGGTGTAGGTCTAGTCAGTTTCCTAGGAATTCCAGACACATCAAAGCAGCACTCAACCTCCCAAAGACAGAACAACATAATCCTTTAATGATACATTTGGAGACCTGTCATGCAGCTTCCCCGAATCTATTCTCACTGTGTTGTATGCTGTAATTTAAGGGTAAAGGGAGACAGGAAAGTGTTTAACTCCCATGTAGCTTGGAGTGGAAAGTTTCTTTTCCCTTAAAATTTTACACCTCTATAAACACAGTTAGTCAAGAGCCAAGTGTATACCCAGTAGTGTCTGCAAATGTATGGGCATATATTCATGAAGTCAGGAACTTTCCCAGGTGAGTCAAATGAGATTGCTTTACTAACTAACCCAAATGAAGATGTGTAAAGGTTATCCTTGATGGAAACTGCAGTCAGTGTTGCTTACACAAGAGTCCAACTTATGAGTCAAATTTTGCTTTCCTGGTATTACCACCTTCTGAAAAGACAGTTAATGTATCATTTCAAGGCTGGAAAACATGGCACTGTTGTTCAAGCCAAGTCGAAATTTTCACCAACAGAGGTATAATCTGATAAACCTCCTTTTTTTTTTTTTTTTTTCTGAGAACAGTAGCACTAAAGACATGAAAGTTGTCATTTTCAAAGCAAACACAGTGATGAATATATTTCTTCCAAAATACATTTTTTTTAATGTCAATATTGCAGCTTTATTTGTCATTATTAAAAGCTTGTCCCTTGTTTTTGGAAGACTGTGTTTGTGTCAGATACATTTCTTAAAGGTTTTTTTTTTACTTATTTAATACTTCATAAAATCTAAACTTGCAGATGGCAGTGGGAAAGGGAAATCAGTAGAAGGGTGTGTTTCTGTTCACTTTGGAGTAAAGTTAAGGTTTTTTTTCCTAATATTATTAGGAATTTTCACTCAGACTAGGAGCTCGTAGTTCCAAATTCATCATATGACCTCTTGGAAAGTACAGAGTGCTAAAAGATAATATTATATTGTGAGTCTTTTCCCTTTCTCCTCCAGGAAGAGCTACAAGTGGTTCAAAACCATCGTGAGCTTCCCATAGAGATTGCTCCATATGCTGACCATATGGTAACTCCGTATGGTGACTCGTAGATCTGGCAGAAGTGAAGGACTTAGCCCAGTCTAAGTAGTCACATACAAATCAAAAAAAAAAAATCTGATCTTGCCAAGCTGGGCCTTACTGACAGCCTAGCCCACTGTGTGTTTCCAGACCTCTGCAGGGACATAAATGGTAGTTTAGAGAGAAGTACTCTGAGTAAAGTACTTCACCCTGTCTGTTAAAGATGAACCGGTCTGCAGAAAGACACACAAGACTTAGCAACAAGGGAGTAATAAGTAAGTCAAAATCTGGCTTGGTAGCCTGTGGATAAGAACATTTCTTTAGAAAAGATGATCCTTTTATTTTTTCTAGGGAAATTTTAAAACTGAGCAAGGAAATATGCAAAGATTTCCACACATCTCCAGGAGAAGCAATGCTGGCAAATACATCTTCACAATCGTTCTCTGTTATAAACTCTAACTCTCTTGCTTTTTTATGTGCTTACTGGAAAGCCTAAGTTGGAAAAACCAAAGTGCTTTGGAGGCTATTCTGCAGTATGATATTTAAAAGTTTTCTAGAGAAGACAGTGCCATCAGGCTGGACACACTCTTTTATTTTTATTATATTTGTTCATAGTGAACAAGTTAACATTCTTTTAGTCTTTCAGGTGCTCTGAGTGAAGACTTGAATTAAAAATCTCTTATGCCCTTTCCTTGAAAGTGACATATATTTTGGAAAGCTTCCTGTGCTGCAGACCAGTAGATAAAGAACACAGAAGATTAGGCCAAGTGAGCACATAAAACTTTTTCTTTAAATATTTAGCAAATAGGGAAATGTCTAGTTGAAACATCCCTCCTTATTCATCTATGCAGCCCTCCTGGCATCTTTGCTCAACTTACAGGACTTGAAAGCCTGCCCAGAGAAGTGGGGCAGGCTGAACCTCATCATTGTAAGAGTTCAAGGTCAGGTTGGATGAGACTTTGTGCAACCTGATCTAGTGAAAGATGTCCCTGTTCCTTGCAGGGAGGTTGGACTAGATGATCTTTAAAGGTTCCTTCCAACTCAATTTTATTATTCTATGCTTCTATATTTTATTTTAATCTATCTAATGCTTAATTCAGCACAGAGATAGAAGCCTAAGCTAGTCTGAGAAGAAGAAATTATCTCCACATTGTCCTTTTAAATTTCACAATAAGAGATAAAGAGGTATATTAGTTTACTTTCAAAACTTCCTGTTACTGTCACAGCATATTCTGCTTGGCCGGAAGGCCAAATTAACTGTGAATTTAAAGTCTAAATTTGTACTTAACCTGCTCTTCCACCACTGAAACACACACATAGGTTTTTTTTGACACACATTAATTCATGGGAATTGAGGTAAAGTGTATCTTCAAGCTGTAGAAGTTCCCAAGGAATCCAGGCAGAAAATATGAAAGAATATATTAACAATTCAGAAATCTGTTCTTGTATTTTGACCTAACCAGAGACTCAGTGATGAAAATGGGTGAGAAAACCTTTTATCTTGCTATACTGGGTTGTCTAGTAACATTAAGTTTCCTTCATTTTGATGATTTTTTTTTCTTTATTTTTTTCTTCTTGTCCATGCAACATAAAAGACCTGGCTGGATTTGCCAGCTCAGTAACACTATAACTTTGTAATCGTTCTGTGAATTCCTCTTAGCAAGCTATCTTTCTTTGTCCTGTGATCTGCCACTTTATCACATCCCTCTACTTTTAACAGTTACTCAGAATTTCAGTGCTAATCCAGTCACTACATTAGAATAACTAAAAATATTTCCCTTAATGTTAATTTCACCTAAGTCTAGCCATCTTGAAGTAAATATGTGGACTAATGAATAATTTAGGCTCCCTCTGTTAGCAAACAAGAGATTTTTTCTAGAACATGACTCCTCTCACTCTGAAATAAGTGCGCATAGCAAGTGGAAAAAACTGCTTCCTGGATGTACTTTTTTCTACTGACTAATGCAAAAGCACAGATATTTACCTTGGACTGGAATTTAACGTTTAGACTAGATTTTAGGATAAAGCTGAATAAGGTGACTAGAGAAAAAATGTAAAATGTTTTCCATAATTGTACAGTAAAAACATCCAGCATTTAAAATATCTTGTCTTGGCTGCTCCCTCCATCAAGTTAGGAGACTAGTTGAACAGTTAGTCTGATCAACTGTAGCAGTACTTACATACTTATTACCAAAAAAAAAACCCTATATAATATGATTTTTCTGTCATTTACTATGGAATTAAGTAACAATTAATTGGCATGTGTGGCAAATTAAATGCATAAGGAATCCACACTGCATAAGAGCATCTTCCTCTGACTAATATCTAGTCTCGTTGAAGCTTAGGTCCACTTTCTCTCCAACCATAGGAATGGATGAAAGATGAAACAAAGACAGACACTTCAAAAGGCAGATGATGTTTGCTTTACCCAGAGATCACCTAGTCAAACCTCACCTCTAGAAGAAGATGTGCACTTGAGCGTCTGGTTGCTTTTGCAAGCACAGCAGCTGCCTTATCTCTGCTAATATTCTCTTCAGTATCAAGGAAAGTCAATAACCTATTAAGATTTTTGAGGATTTAAAAAAGAGAGCAATGATCTCTTACTATGGCTGAAATAGGTGAAATGGGTGAAACTTGAAATTCATGACATCTCCCAGAAGGCCACAAGGAGATCCTATAATATCATATGGCTTTTGTGTGCAGTTTACAGGAGTTCAGTTTGGGACTATTGTTGCTTGTGGTCTGGTTTTGTGGTCCTGTTTTTCATTTTCAGGATTGTTCCTTAAGATTATGGTGGAAAAACACAATGGACCTTATTTGTAAATTGTCTTTAGGGAAAATAAAAAGAAAGTGCCATTTGGCATAATTAAGCATGGAGCAAAATTAATTCCCAGTAGCAAGGCACTGACTTTAACTACACATTCAATAAGAACAATGTCCTGCGAAGTAGAATCGTATTTACTCCTGGAGAACTTTGCAGGCGAAAATGTTAGAAAAAGAGCTGTCTGGCAAGCATCTCCTCAGAAAACACAACATAGCCAGACTGAGAAAGGTACCCTATTCTGACTTCTCTGATGCAGATTTTGTTGGGAAATGTTTAGGTAGTTTGTCTGAGAGGGGTCTGTGTGTGTGTATATACATGTACATATAAAATAAAAGCCTGCATGATGTCAATAATAACAAAACCACCATAATTACATATGGACTGAAAGTGATTAAATAAATAAAGAATAAAATTAAAGGTGTCCTTGCTAGACAGAACAAACTAGAAATCTGTGTTGCAACTATAGAAGTTTAAATGGTCAGAGTGAAACCACTGAAGTGTTCTATTCTTAAGTAAGTGTAGACCTCAGTACCTCATGAAATGGAGAGAGGAAAAAATGAAAAATTAAATAGTAGATGCAAATAAAAGAGTGACTGCTGACAACAAGAACATTTTGCAGAAAGCATAAGAGACTTATATTTTAGAAAGAAAGAAAAAGATCTTCTGAACCTTGAGGGCCTACACAGGAAGTGTCTTTGATTTTCTCTGAGGTTTTAAGGGGTTTTTTTTTTTTAGATATCAGGGTATGACCTAGAGTACTGTGTCCAGTTCTGGAGCCCCCAACATAAGAAGGACATGGACCAGTTGGAGAAGGTCCAGAGAAGGGCCACGAAGATGATCAGAGGGCTGGAGCAACTCTCCTATGAGGACAGGCTGAGAGAGTTGGGGCTGTTCAGCCTGGAGAAGAGGAAGCTCCGGCGAGACTTTATAGCGGTCTTCCAGTACCTCAAGGGGGCCTACAGGAAAGATGGGGAGAGACTCTTCAGTAGGCTCTGTTGTGACAGGATGAGGGGTAATGGCTTTAAAATAGAGGGATGTAGATTTAGACTGGATATTAGGAAAAAATTTTTTACAATGCGAGTTGTAGAACACTGGAACAGGTTGCCCAGAGAGGTGGTGGATGCCCCATCCCTGGATGAGGCTCTGAGCAACCTGATCTGGTTGGGGATGTCCCTGCTCCTTGCAGGGGGGTTGGACTAGATGATCTTTGAAGGTCCCTTCCAACTCTAACCATTCTATGATTTAGTGATTCCATGACTCTGTGACACAAAAAATATAAAACCAGAGTTCTTTGTTAAGCAGCTGTAATTGTACTTCAATAGGCACAAATATATGATCCACAGCTTTGAGCTTTACCTTTACATACTTGAGTGTTCAGCTATGTTCTTTCGAGTTTCACCTTCTCACAGAGCTGTAAGCAATCTCTCACCTGCCTTTCTTAAGATGATGTGAACAAGCCCTGACAATTGCTTCATTTAATCAAAGAAACCTCCAGAGAAATTTCATCTATCAGTAAATCATTTAGGAAGTTTTATGCACGAGTTGTTTGGGGTTTTTTTTTACTATTTTTGACTTCCTGGAAATTTCAGAGAACAGCTTTCAATGAGGCTAACATTTAATTGTTCCCTGCTTATTTTCTCACAAAACTTAGAAATCCTGACAGTTTTCCCAGAGGGGACTGTAAGATTCAATAAAAAGACCTACTTTAGACACAGATGGAGTTTACCAGCTTTATTTGTTCAGGCTTAAGAAATTACAGATTCTTGAATGTTACTATTTGAGTTTATGTGTAACAATAACAACTTTTAAGCCTATTCCAGTACATCCAGCAGATCATACAAAAGACTATGTTGCCTGTGAGTTTTATGTTTTGTGGTATGTTTTATAAGCTTATGGTGACATAGACAGAACCTACAAACTCTCAGGGAATAGCTTTGTCTCATAACTAAAAAAAGCTTTATTGTCTTACAGAGCTTAAAAAAAAACTTGTTGGAAAGCGGTTTCTATATCCATGGTAATTGCTACACTCAGATCAACAATATCTATTCTTAGTTCTGTTTCTTACAAGTACAGTTCATGCGCAAGAATTCCACGAAATTTGAAAAAGCAAATGTGAAAAGTTATAAAAAAATAAATATTTTCTTACTTTTTTAATAAGTAAAGGACTTTATTTTAAGCCTGTGTCTTTCCAGACTGGCCAAACAAGGAGAAGCTGGGGCTGGGGCGGGGGTGAGCATAAGGAAAAACAGAAAAAAGAAGAAGCGAGAAAGAAAGATAAAGTGGAAGAGGACGAGAAAGAAAGAAAGAAAGAGAAAGAGAAAGAGAGCAAGAGAAAGAGAAAGAAAGAAAGAGAAAGAGAAAGAAATAAGAAAGAGAAAGAGAAAGAGAAAGAGAAAGAGAAAGAGAAAGAGAAAGAGAAAGAGACAAAGAGAAAGAGACAAAGAGAAAGAGACAAAGAGACAAAGAGAAAGGAAAAATTTAAAAAGTATAAAAAAGAAAAAATAAGTAGTTAAATGGAAACATTGCTACTGAACAACAGAGAGAGTAACATTTAATTGTAGAGTTGCGTTTAACGAAGTGGCTACAAAACCACTTCTACCAGTGATGCAATAAATGTCCACCAAGCAGTGATGAAGGGAAGAAGGGAAGTATATGCAACAAAGTAAGCAATCAGTACGTCTCACAGTGTTTCACAGCACAGTCATGAACTAGCTAAACCAAACTATTTGTTCATTAGAAATTATTAGCTGTATTCTTTTTGCCACAGGCAGCAATGTGCATTCATTTGGCAGAGAAGAGCACCTTCTTTCTCCCAAAACTCCCAAACAAAAACCAAAACAAAACCCCTGTCAGTAACAAATCTTTCATGTTTCCTGCTAAGCTCAAAGGAGAAAGAGCATTTTATTTTTTACTGTAACTGAAATAATTCATGGAGTGATTTTTAATAAGTCCTTTACTGAAATATTAAGATTTAAATGTTATACCTCAACCACAAGGAAAGCAGAAGAGAAATTGTTCGGGAGCTGTGAGAGTATATAGCGTATAAATGTTCATAAGACTGCAAGTGTAAAAAAAAAAATAGTTCCTTAAAATCATAAATATTCATAAATAGTGTTTCTAGGTTATTGCTCAGCATATGTAAATTCTCATTGTTTCTTTATTAGCATACAAAGTTTTTAATTTCCTGTTCTAAACAGTATCATTTTGTGTTGAAAAATAAACGTTGCCCTTGTTTCCAGATATGGCTGCAACCAGCAGTCAGTGAAAAGACTGCTGCAGGGTCAGCTCCTCTCAAAATGATGGGAAAAGTAGATTGTAATCCAATCCTGAAGAAAGAAGAGCTCCAGGATGCGTAATATAGGTGGAAGCAGCCATCCTATGGGGATGCCTCATCTACAGTAGCAGCCTAAACAAGCAGTTTAGATGAAAAACTTTTTACATATAGTAAAAGTGAATCCCATCTTGTGTGTGTGCATGATCTATGTCACATGGCCTTGATCACAGTTAGATCCTCAAGGTATGCCTGTATATTGCTACTCAAGACTGCAGATAATACTAATACTGCTAGTAATGCTAATACAAATATGAATAAAAACATGACTATGAATACAATACTGCTACTTTACGGTTACAGAGTCATAGCAAAATACTGCCTGTTAAGAACAAGATCCATGAAACATGATAGTATTTTTTTATCCTGTCTTCATTTTCTGTAATAATGGAAGATTGCTCAACAGTGTCAATAACACTACAGAACAGTGTTAGCTATCAGAGGAAATTTAGGACAAAATTCCTGGGAAATTTTCTTTCTTTATTTCAGCAGAAATTAAGTTTGTTAGTTCAATCAGCTGCAACAGAAAAAAAGTAACAAAGCTGGCAAGCTCTAGAGCAATGCTCTCTCTTGACAATATTGGAGTAAAATAATTGCTTTCACAAAAAAAAATTACAAAATATAAAGTATTACAATATTTCCAACATTTTATGCTTCCTATTTTACATTTCAAATTCTATGACACAAGCTATGCAAGTTCTCTGGAATCAAAACACTTTGTAAACAAAAAAAAATTCTGAATTTGAATGGAAAATGCTATTCTGCATTCCAAATTCTGTATTTTCTTCTGTATTCTGAATCCCAGTAAAATTGTATTAAGAAAAACAGGATCAACAGCATGAGTCAGCAGTGTGCCCTGGCAGCCAAGAGCTGTTCAACATCTTTGCAGGTGACATGGACAGTGGGATAGAGTGCACCCTCTGCAAATTTGCTGATGACACCAAGCTCTGTGGTGCAGTTGACATGCTGGAGGGAAGGGATGCCATCCAGAGGGACTGTGACATGCTGGAGAGGTGGGCCAATACAAATGTGTGGAATGGCTTTAAGTAAGAGGAATAAAAAATTTCCAGACCATTCAATTTTCCTCCAGCTGAAATATAACCTGGGCAGCTAGACTTTATTCTGGGCTGTAAGAAAAGCTGAGAACAGTGGAATCAGATGTTGACTAGTACAAGTTGCCATTTGGAGTCCTAACATGAAGAAGAATTAGAAGATCTGAAAACCAGTCTTTTATCCCCATAACATATCAATTGGTTTAATAAAAATAGACCTCTCTTATAAATCTCTCCTACAGATCTTGTGCATATGATTAGCTCATCATAACTACACAAAATTGCTTATGTTATGGTTTTCGCTGAGTAGAGGGTTTTTATGACTATGACCAGTGTCTCTGACTAAAAGGACAAATTACTTATTTTAGAAGTATGAAGTGTTATATTAATCACCTTTCAGTCATAATGTCTAGAACAAAAAAAAAAATTTTGTAATAGTGAGGAGTGAGTTGGCAATACATTCTTTACCTCTAGAATCTAAAGATATTTTCCAGGTCTTATAAACAGCCTAAGAAAATTCTTGCTAATATAAAAATTTTTATGCTATGAGGTAGATTATGTTCTGCAGCATCTTTCTGACTGAAGCTGATTCTAATAAACTTCATACTTGATTCTTGAGACACAGGCATTGTCAGGCAGCAATGAAAGTAAATAACATACTGTTTGATTCAAGTGCTAACTATCTGGATGCAGACTGTTTCCAAATTCTTGTCGTAAGTAGCACCGTCCAAAAGTGCTGATCCCTGCTTCTAGTCACATTCCAAGTGTTTTGGATGGTGTTGCAGTGAATAGTGGTGACTCATTTCAACATAGAGTCATCAGTTGGACCTGCAGTTTAGATTTCAGGAAAGCATCTCACAGATGCCAAAGCCACATGTTTATTTGATTTATTTATATTTGAGGGTAGGAGGCTTCTTTGGAACCCCTCACTGAGCCTGAGGGATCCTCTTTTCTGATTCCTCCCCTGCATCCTTGTGGCCCTTGTGGTCCTTTTGGCCAAGGAGAACAGGACACACCTTTTTGAGCTGCCAGTTACTTATCAGCCTGAAGTAGGACTCCCTGCCATCCACATCTAAGCATGAGAAACATGGAAATAGGACCAAACAGACTTAAGCACCTTTGGGAACTTTCATCATAAAGTATAACAGAAAACCTCTTTCACAAATTGAAATGATATTTCTTTTTTGTGGCTTGTGGAGTGTTTTTGGAGAAAGGAACTTACAGTGTGTTCCTTTTTTAGGCTACTGGTGGCATCATTTTAATCATTGTGAGGGCAATACATGAGTGTACAACTGGGTGAGGATGGTGATGTTGGAGATCTGGTTATTTTCTGTATGTCTCCTTTTATAAGGGTGACGAAATAAGGATACCCCCTCTCCAGTCACTTCAGCATTTTGATTAAGAATGCTGGTGCAATACATTGGAAAGCTGCTGTTTTGCATCACGTTCAGACAACCTAATTGTGAAGGGATGGGATCCCATATCAGTATTACAAGCCATGTAGGTTCTTTCAACTCCATTTCAACTACTGTGAATTATTATGTTGTACGCACAGCGGCTACTTATTAGCACCCACACATACACAGGTTTATACAGATGCACACACATAACTTAGGTGTTGTGGTCTGAGAACAATTTTCAGTAGAAATAATAGTTCTAATGAGGAGAGATACAAGGCCTGTAAGGGGCAATAGATTAATTCCTAACTGAAAATATTTTGGTATCAGTTTAGAGTGAGAATACTGGTACAGGCTTTGATCTTTACTCCACCTGCCATCAGGTAGGCACGTATTTCTGTTGCCCAGTGAGGACTTGGCTAAGATTTATCAAAAGCCACACTTCTGATTATGAGTACAGAAACTGTAATCTTGGTAAGACACTGAACTATGTCCTCTGACTGAGTTGTGCTCAGTGTAGGGCAAAAAAAAATGTAGATACTGTTTTTAGCTGAGGTGGAGTTGATCACCAAGAGGCAGTAGACTCGCAGTGTATTCATGGTATTAAATTTGAATTGTTCATTTTAGTACAGAGAAAAAAAACTTAAAAGAGACATTCTAAAAATGACAGGTGGTACTACATTGTTTTGCATGTGCAAAAAAAAAATTACATGACACAGTGCCCTTACTCAAAAAGCACTTTGTTATTAAGACATGCAGTAAGATCACTGTTTAATTGAATTCCAGGTGTCTTAGCAAGCTATGTCTATTTTACTTATGTGTCATCTGAATTAACTTGAATGCAGATGGAAATTTGGAAACATGGAATTTCTTAGAATATTGTTTGGCCGTTCAATTTATTATACTGACGTCATTCAGAGCAGACTTAAACACAAAGTATTAAAGTCTCTAAGGAATAAAAGTCTGTCATTTTCTAGCCAAGACAGTTCTAATCATACCTTCACCAAGAATTAAAATTTATTTCTAATGAGGCTTTTGAATAGCAATTTAAAAAATATTTAAGCATACTTAGAAAATTATTTAATAATTAATAGAAGCACTGATAGGATAGGATCACTGAACTAAAATACACTTTTAGTTCTTTAATTAAGTAATTCTTTATAACTTCCATGAACATAAGGTGGAATTAATCTCAATCAACTTGCCCTAGCTAAATGTTTGAAGTTTACTTTAAGTGAGTCATATAAACTTCCTACAATAATAAAGAGAAAATGTACCTCCAGAAACCAATTTAGGTAAGCTAAGATGAACTCTTGGAGTCACTCTTTTTCTTAGTTTCTTTCCCGAAGAAGCCTTGAATAGTTTCTTGGATTAGACATCTGAGCACTAGACTACTGAAAACAGGCAAAATAAAATCCACCATGACTGGTTATAGTGAGGCTACATAGTCTTAATGGCAAAACTTGTATGGGTTAGAAGATCATAGGACATACTTGTCTTCCACAAGGGCATAAAAATGCATGTATTTGTATTTTGACTTTATTTTAATTTTTGGAAAATGATAGTTATAGAGAGACTATCTAGAAAATAATTTTAGTCCATTTTTCATTAGTAGGAACAAATACATAGCACATGCTTCTAGGTTTCAAGTTTTATGTATAATAAGTATAATAAGTAAGAAATGGCAAAGAACCTTTGTCATTTATGCCAATTATGTGTACATGAAGTATGTGTACAATAAGTATTATGTGTATAAAAAGTATGAACGGCAAAGACAGTATCTTAAAAAACCCCCATATTACTCTACTGAAGATGAAAGAACAGAAAATGTGTTTGTATAAAATGTACCTTTAATTAAGCTGCAGAAATAATGGTATTTCACAGAAAATAATGAAATTACAGTCTGGTAGAAGGAATTCAAAAAAAACCTTTCAATTTTGCTTGTTTCAGCAATCCTTGTTTTGACAAAAATAAAGTAGAAACATGTTCATCTGTGGCCCAGGCAGAACAAAATACATGATACATGATACACTCTAAAACATTCTCAACAATACATTAACATTCACTGACATTAAGTACTGAAAATTTTCATACGGAAAAAGTGCTATTTAATTTGAATGAAAACAAGAAACACATCTTTAACATCTTACTGATAGACTGCAGTGGAAACTGAAAGTTTTCACATGCAATAAGCATTATTTTCCTATTAACAGCAGTAATAATAAGCAATGATTAAAGGCCTGGAAATATAAGGCAATGGAAACGTTTGCATTGGCTACATAGGCTTTGGAACAAACCTTAGAGCCATAAATACTGAAGAAAAGTCATTAGCTAGCAGATACACTCCTATTATGCAACAGGACCATGAAACACATGACATTACTCTCCTAGTGTCACAATTTTGTGCTTGGATGAGAGTATGACGGCTGGCCAGAGAAGTACCAGCTACTGAACTCGTTGGTTTTTGAGCTATCAGGTCTTGTCCCTCTGCCCTGTCACACTACAGGAAGAAGCAAAAAAGACCATGTTGATCCCTGTGCACCTCCCTTGGCTCTGGGGAAGGAGCAACCGCTGTTGCCCTGCAAGTCAAAGGCG
Organism: Tetrax tetrax; assembly: GCA_009806455.1. Lineage (NCBI taxonomy): Eukaryota > Metazoa > Chordata > Aves > Otidiformes > Otididae > Tetrax > Tetrax tetrax. The sequence goes on along the minus strand of WHYT01017472.1, from coordinate 4,515 downwards.
AGGGATGCCTTGTTCCCTAAGCCCCAAACATGCCAGAAAGGAAAAGGGAACAAGGCATCTTGTTCCTGTTTTGCTCTGGAGGTGAAATTTGTCTTGCTTAGTATTAGCCCTCTATGAATGGGCAGCTAACCTAAACTGGTTTTTTAGACTCATTTGTAATCACTGGGGAAATACAGGCACTTCTAGAGGTTGTTCATCCATCCACAGAAAATTATTTAAAACAGATCGGATGAATCACATTGGGAAGGTGCCCCTCTCCCTCTGCTGATGATAAGGGGCCCAGGTTGCTAGGTTAGAGCAGATATCTAACTTTCAGTTCATTAATTTAGATAAGACATACCCTGCTACTATTGAGAAGAGAGTGACTGTGAAGGGTTTCACCTTGAAGCCTCTGTCAAGGGTGAAGTTAACAAAGGGACTGAAGACTCAGGTCTGTCAATCATATAAAATTTTTTTTTTAAATTATTTTTTATTTGAGTGAATGAATAGCAGCTTTTTAAAGTGAAATAGTACTTAACCGTGCCAGTCAGTGGAGAGCCACCTCTGTGCAAGAACCACAGGAGAAAATCTGCCAGCATCCTCTGTAGATGTCCCTTGCTCCAATGAGCAGATGTGAATTATTTTCTGGTCTGTGGTGGAGCTGGTCATCTTTCTGTCATGAAAGGGGAACAAAGACAAGCTTTGCCCGTATTCTGTTCCTTTAGAAGTAAATTTCAACTTCTCCTTTTTTCGTCTTGCTTTTCTTCACACCGTTGGATACACATCAGGAAAGCCACCGATTGTCTTTGGTCTCTGTATTTGATCAGACATAAAATGAAGGACTTATGGCATCATAAATGCATGTCAGTTGTTGAACCATCAACTTTCCCCATAGTATTTAAAATAGCTAAACTCAAAAGATTAGAAGGATTGACTCAGTATGTTATGTATTTACATAAATTAGAAAAATCTGGGGGAAAAATATCAACAGTTCTTTATGCAACATCTAATGCCATGAAACTGCATTAATTGCATATCATATTCAACAATACACTTTAAATCCGTGTTATTTCTGATACTTAAATAAAGCTAAGCAGAAAGAGTGATATCTTACATTACTTATTCAGCTTTTGACAGCTTTTGAAATGAAAGACTTAGATGATAATACTAGCTGAAAGGAGGGGTTTGCTAGCTGTGTAAATAAATATCCTAAACCCCAGAGAATGCCTGGAACACCCCTATTACTAGTGTTTATACCAGCTGCTTCCTCAGCAAGCTAGTTTTTGTGGATCCCAATCTCAGATGTATAACTTCCCTCATGTACACTACACAGAGTTGCAAAGCTGAGGTAAAGGCTGCAAATTCTGCATACCAGTTTGATTCCCAAAGGTTAGAGAGAGCTGAGAACTTTAACACATATCTCCTTATGGCGCTTGGTCTAAATTGCCATCCTTATTTATGAGGCAATTTCTAGAGCTTTTATATTTATTTAGGCACAGTTTAGAGAAAATAATTTTTACTTACTGATTACAACTATACGCTTATATTATGGCATAAAAAATGATTCTACAGAATAAACAATGGATGTCGACATGTTTCTATAGAACAACAACAGGTCACATCCAGTCAAGTATTTGAAACTTTACCTTCCTCGAAGGTGCTCGGCAAACCTCTTCAGCTGAGTCCTGTTGGGGTGATTCAAAATCTTACCCCGCACCAATGTGACAGGGTGTATTTATTACCTGCCCCACAGCAGCAATTTATTACCTGTTCAGGGCAGTGAACTAGAGCGGCTGAGGTGAGGAGATCCATCTCACCCTTTGACAAGGCAGTAACCTCTGGGAGGAAAAAAAGCATGCCAGGGCAAAGGCTGCTGCCATATTCCAGGTAACTCCAGGAAGACTAGGGAGAGAGCCTGCTATTAGACAACAGAGGAGAGGAAAACCTATAGCAATGCCAAAAATGTATTTTGAAAACTTACTATAGATTTTTTTAATTACAGAACTCCTACATCACGCATGGCAGGAGAGGAGACCTGCAATGTTTATGAGCTCTGATATCCTATTTTAATTTGTGATGAGGTCTAGTAGATTGTAGAGATTACATAGTCTAAAGAGGGAACCAGCTAGACAACACCTCAACCAGGAGGAAACAATAGATGACTCCTCTTCAGTTCCAGCCAAGATCTTTAGCTACTTGGTCCTTGAGCAGAGAACTAATTTTTTCATGGCATTTAGTAGAATAAGTTCTATTATCATTATTATTATTATTAAGTTGTGACAGATTGGTATGGTGTTAAAGCAAGTCATTATAAAAGGTAAGCCACAGATGTTAAGCCTTTGCCTGTGCGCATGCTTAAAACAATACATGTCATGGTAAAATGTAACCTATAGCTTGATAAATAGAAGTATTTTAACTGGAACGTGTGTTTTTATGTAAAAACACTGTTATGTTATACAGATGCCTTTTCAGATAATTTCATTAATACCTTACCTCAGTTGTATGCGTATCAAAAATGTGCCCCAGTATTCATCCTGGGCCATTATTTCTCTTTATTTATCTTGCTTTTAAAAGCACTTTTTGGTACTCTTTTTATCCTACATTTAGAATATTTAGTGAATAACATTTTACATTGAAGGACTGGGTCATTATAGTGCTTTGTTGGCACAACCAAGTGGCTTGGGACAATGGTAATAGAATAATTAACACCAGCTTTCACCTGGAAATATATTTAAATTCATTAATATCTCTATTCATTTTGTTAGGATTAGTTGAGTGCTTAAAACACATGTGCTTAAGCACATTGCTTAAGGTCAAACTGTTCAGGAAGTTTTTGTGGGTATGCTATAGCCGTATAGTTCAACTAATGAAAGCAAAACTTGGAGAACAAATACAGCTGAAACATGATACAGGGTCACAAAAAGTCAGACTTTGTGTTGAATGCTCAAATCTGTTCTTCATAAATTACCCAAAGAAGAGTTTCTAGAAAAGCTAACCAGTTCTGAGTGAGAGACTGCAAATGAGAAAATGGCTAAAATACAAGAAATAAAGAATTCTTCAATTTTGTGGCTCTTTTTTTTCTTCATAATATCATGATGGACTTCCAGTAAAACTGAAAGGCAGTAAATATATATGTGGTAAAAGACTTTTCTGCATGTGTCAAGGGAATGAAGAGAGAGACATGGTGCAGGGTGCTTTCTGGATCTCAGTAAGACAGGCCCAACAACATTTGGCTTCTTAAAATAGCAAATTTAATAAAATAGAATAAAAAGAAGAATATTGATAAAGAGTAAATCTTACATCCCTCCAGACACTGGGAACCCCACTGTTGTGCAGCATCAGACTGACCCTGGGAAGGTTTTCCCACAGCACGCTGCACAGGTGTCCTCCGTGGAGAGGTTCCTCCTCCCTCCCGTGCCACAGTGCCCTTTACTTTGCGTAACAAGCAGAATCATATATCTTCTGACAGGATAGACTGTCACCTCTGTCACAGAACCCACCTGTGCCTGGTGCACATCAGCAGTTTCCCATACAGCGGGTCAGCACGCTAACACACGGGCTGCTCAGGCTCAAGTGCAATGCCCCATAGAGCAGACAGAGCCTGTTCAAGATCACTAGCTCCTCGAACACAAAGTTATCTGTGAGGCTGCCAATATAAACAGTTGAATCAGAAGTGGTGGTATGAAAGTAAGGGAAATGTTTAGATTCATTGCAGTACCAGGAAAAACTTCCTTGAAAGGACATTTGAGCTACCGAAAGACACTGAAATGTAAGTTTTAAAAGGTCTATAATTCAGCGTGTTTACTTGGACATGAAAATTCTGCAGAACGGTCCTATATTGACAAGAAGATATGCTGGAATAAAGAGTTAGAGGCCTTTCCTCCGTGCTTTCTGTAAGTTTCTTGAAGCCTGTAATTAGCACTGACTGTGAACTGCATGTTCTGTAAATAAACAAGGAGTCATGGTGCTGTCAGCCCACTTGGGACTCTTGAAATCACAAATAAGGATTGAAGGGCTTAATTAAGTATTTGCAGAAAGCACTTTACTGTAGCTTTTCAAAATATGCTATCCCTAGTCACACATAAACTCTCACTGTGATGCATAGATACTGTGCAGGCACCTGCATCAAGAGTTTTCATCTCAGCTGTGGAGAGAGAGGTGCATAAGACCTCTTGATTCAGAAATGTGATGGCTCAATGTTTTGTACATAAGACTAGACACTCTAGTTCCTGAAATAACTATAAACTCTTCAAAACTAGATTTTACCTCTAGCTCACATGCAACCTCAAGATTAACCTTGAGGTTAATCTGATCAAAGACTGATGTACCTTGTGGTAAACATGCAAGCTCAGCAAATCTGAGATGTTATTGTTTAGAAAGTAGGGATCAGGCAGTCAACAGGTAAAATACTTGGGGCTGTAGAAGAGCAGGAATCCTTTTCATTATCTGGCTTTCCTTTGGACCCAGTGATTATGTTTGCAGTTCAAATCACTGCATATGTTCCCTTTTTGTCTTACTGCCTTTGAGGGACAAGCA
>WHYT01017471.1:553066-564483 GCA_009806455.1 Tetrax tetrax | reverse complement strand
TTGTTTTTGTGGGGGTTTGGTTTGTTTTTTTTTCTTTTTTTTTTTTTTTTTTTTTTTTTTTTTTTTTTTTTTTTTGTTTGAAGCTCATGAACAACATTAGGATCTAACTTGAAAGTAGGTAACGTGGACCATGTTTGTAGGATTGATGTTTTCCCCTTTGAACTAATTACCTGGCCTCTGTTTGACTCTCCTTAAGCATTCTTTAAAAGTTCAGGACTCTTATTTTTTTATGTTCAGTTGAACAAGGTCAGAGAAACTGGACTGGATTCTTCTTTCTCAGTACTCTGTACTGTAGGTCACTGCTCAGAAAAATACAGAGGATGTAATGTTACTTAACACTTCACTTTTACCATCTTCCCCTTTTTCTTCCTACAAATCAGAGGTAAAACTGAAAGCCTTTATCACAGGAGTCATGCCTTGGACAGATTTCAACTCCTAGACATGTATGACAAACTGAAACATTGTTTTGAGGTTTTTCTTTTTATTTTACTGTAACACAAACTCAAATTGGTGACAATGGACTTAGTCGTACTTTCAAGAAAGGGTTACAGAAGTGAAAATTATCAACTTTAGAACTTCCTGTGAGATGGTCATTATTAAAACTTCCCCTTATGAAATACGTTTTTTTTTGTTGTTGTTGCTGTATCTGGGTGTCTTGTGAGGGAGGTTTTCTGGGGTAAGTTGTAAAGAGTCCCTTGTGCACCATGTGATCTTTTGCCACGCTTACCGTAAATACTTGCTAACTGTACACTTGTTTTACAAGGGATAAAGAGGAAGAGGACTATCTGTGTACCCTAGATCTGCCCAGGAACAGTCTGAGAGTGGCTTTTGATTTACTTGTAAAACTTTTGGGAAAAGTGGGAGCCATTTGTCAAATTGAACTAGCACATAGAATGCTCAGGTTTTCTTGTGCAAACTGTTATGCATTGCTCTGTCTTTTAAAAGTCTTAAAGTACTAGCACTTGGCAGGAGTCTAGCCTGTCTGTCCCCACATCCCATCAGATTCAGGAGTTCGAAGGCATAGATTTGATATTTAGGTAGCTTTTTTTAACCTATTAGACTGCACAAAACACTCCTTTATAATCTCTTCTTTATTGAACTCTATTCCCCCATCCAGATGCTGTGTGAGTAAATTATAGAATATTGTCAACCATCCACCTCTTTTATTGTCGATCACGTTGGATGTAGGTGCTGATACTAAGTGGCAGAGCAGGGAAATCGATTCTCATCATATAAATTTGGGCTGTGGTTTGCTCTCCAGCTCTGCTCCTCATCTAACTGCATGGTAACTCAGTTTCAAAATTCCACAGGTTCTCAAGCAAGAACTAGGAGAAAAAAGAAAACTTTGGATCCAGAAACTTCATCTCCTGGAAAAATACAAAGAATCCCTAGACAAGGATTTTATTCAAATGGCGAGCAACCTGAGGAGAACCAAGACAGAGCAACTTCACCTAAGGAAAGAGCTCTCTGCCAGGTAGCCCTTCAAAGCGTGTGTCTCTTTTGGGTGTGTTTTTGTTGGTGTCTTAGCTGTTTGGTTGCAAGGTTTTGTTTTGTTTTGGGGTTGAGTTAGGTTTTTTTGTCTTCTGGAACAAAGTTTACTGAATTATGAAGACTTTTTTTTTCACAGGGGAAACTATCTGCTGTTTTGGAAAGTAGATATGGTTTTAGCATAATATTACACTATGTGGGAGTTAAGGTTTGTGTATGAACTAACATACGATCTCAGAGATGTCTTTGAAAACACCAGAGACACCACAGACTGAGCAGTTAAAGCAAGAGGGCACTGCCTGTCTAGCAGGTGCAACCATTAAATAAACGGTTGGTTTTGTGTGAAGCTGAAGACCTCTAAAATATATGCCTGCAGGTATTGCTGCTTTGGGAGACAATTGCTAGCCCCAGACGATATAACATCCCCATTTCTCAAGGGCATAGCTTCAATGAGTTATGTCATTAAACATGAAAATGTAACCTTAAATTTTAGCTTATTGGCATGTGATTCATGCTACGAGTTTTGATGTTACAAATACGGTGGCAAAAACCAGCAGGTGTAAACCTCTGCCTGCCTGCCATCAGTCCTCTCTTCAGGCATTCAGGGAAGTAGCTAGTCAAGTATTTGGTTTTTTGCCAGAACAACTCATCTGAATTTGTTGTCTTTGTGAAACCCAGGCTTACTCATAATGTCAGCCTTCTGCTATCCTACACTGAATGTAAATTTTTGCATGCATGCCTTTACCTGGGTTTGGGGTGTAAGTAGCTTCCTAGGGCTTTGCATCCAGGAGAGCTAAGGCAGAGCAACGATACTGCACTTTTGCTTGACTTATCTTCTACTTAGCATTGTTAATGTAGGCCTCCCACATGCTCTCTCCTCACTTGGAAAAGAGCTGATAAAAATACTGATGGCTTGCTATCTTAAAGCTGCCTCTTTGTATCAAAATTGTTTGTGGTGACAGCAACAAGGAAAAAAAAAACGAAGGTGAGTTAGACAAGAAATGGGCAAAGGGTTTCTGCAGCAGAGAAGAGGAGGTTCCTTGAAAGCCATCGTCTTTAGCATTGATTCCGATGGCATCTTCTTGTTGTCAAGTAAAATACCCTCTGAAACACTGGGAAATTAACCTGGTGAAGCTGTATATCTGCAGTAATAGCTCCAGGGTATCTTTCCTAGAATGATTAACTCTATATCTGATTCCTATTTCTCCCAAGCCACCAGACAATGCATTCTTTTGAAGTTTGCACCACTAAGCTCTTGCTCTCTGAGAGTTCTCTGGATATTCCACAAGTTTCCGTTATGGTATCTGGTTGGCTGGGGAGAAACCAGGGGAAACTTCCTTCCCCTTCCTAATTCTGGAGCTGCTATAGAAAATCCTTGTCTGCCTGCTGGGTTGAATTGTGCTTAGCAAGAACAGAGTCCCTGGTGCTGGATCCTGGGGAGCTGCAAAAGGTAACAGCTGAGTGTGGCTCTCGACGCATGTCTCAACAACCAGTGTGTGTCATCTCCCAGGCATGCCTGCTCTAAAACGTCAGTAACGGATTGTGGTTTGTGTGTTCTCGCCCCACAGGCAACGTGAGATAGAAACTGTCAAACAGTTACAAGAAGAAACTGCTGGCCAGGCAGAAGCCCTTGGTTTAGAGCTGCAAAAAGCTACAAAGCAGCTTGAGGATGCCAGCAAACAGGTAAGGGACAGTCGAGTTCCTTCTACACAGAAAACAAGCAAGAGGATGCAAAAGGCTACGGACAACACTTTGCTGCTCTTAGGAAAGGAAATATTCAGAATGGAGAGCCTCATTGCAAAAGTGGAACCAGCAGAGGAAGTAAAATTTGAGGGGGTGGTGACAACAGTTTGCTGATGAAAGAGGCAGCATTGCATATTTGTGGTGGCTTAAAAAAAAAAAGAGGAAAAAAAAAAAACACCCACCAAAAATAGCTTCCATACACAGTCCACCCCAATGCAAAAATGCAGAAGTTCAGAGGGAGCTTTATCACTTCCTGAGAAAGAACAGATGCAGTTTGGTTTCATTTACATTAACACAAGGAACCTCTACAGTTCGCCAGGCTGCTTTACTCTTTTTTTCCTTCCCGTCTTTTTTCTTAAATATTGTTTTGTGCTTAGAAGGAGGATCAAGTTGAAGCCTTTCACTCTGCTTGCGAGGAAGCTGCTTCCTTGAAATGCAAGTTAGAGGAAGCCATTTCTGAACAGCAAAAACTCAAGGATGTAAATGCAGCTCTAACAAGCACTTGCCGTTTGCTTCAAGAAAAGGTGGATTACCAGAAAAGTAAGTAACTACCGGCAGTGTGCCAGCATTCATTCTTGCATGGGCAAATCCTTTATGGCTTAGTTTATAGTAAGGGAGAATAGGACTGACTTGCAGGTAAAATGCTCTGTGGGGTGGATTATTTTCTTTTTCTTTCTTTCTTTCTTTCTATTTTTCCTTCTCCTGAGATCTGCAGCCATAGCATCTGGGGTGAGGATCAGGTAGGACCTTGATAAGTGGGTGTTGGGCTGGACCAAAGCTGCAGAGCCTCCTGACAAAATCTCCAGTCCTAGGAGGAAGGGTTAGTAACTCCATGGGTGGCACTGGTACTCCTTTATCAAAGGTGCTGTTCCCACACCTGAATAGCCCATCTTACTCCTAACAAAGTCATCCCTCTTTCTTAAGCTTCCTGTACAAAAGAGAGTTGGGTTTTTATATTCAGCATTCTACTTTCTGTTTGTATTTTCTTTGTATTTTTGAGTAACTGTATGGTACTAGGCTGTTCTCTTTAGTAGAAAGCACTTATATCATTGCATAGTACACACACAACTTTTGCTACAGAACCGTGGAAACTTCATACTACCTTCTTGTTCACTTGTTTACATCAACACCTAGGCAATTAAAAAATGCAGTGGTTTAATTCCAGCATATGTGGTTTTTTCTTTCCAAATTCTGGAGCGTGTATCGCTGGGAGGAAAAAAAAATTATGGATGTAAGCCCACTGATCATTTGGCCTCGGGGATGCATTTCCCAGGGCAATGTGATAGATGCTCAACATACATGTACATTGTAAACAACTTTATGTGAAACTGCAGTTTGTCTCACAGGAAAAATTACATGAGACTGTCTTGGCTCCAAGGCACAACTGTTGTGCACTGATGCAGCAGAAACAGCTCCAGAATGAGCTTGGTGACTTCTGACCAATATTTTGGCATTGTGTGTGTGTGTGTGTGTGTGTGTGTTCATGTTGCTTTCATGCTTACTGCTTCCTCCAAACTCTGGGGTTGGATTTTTAGTAAGAGGCAAAACAATGGAAATAGTGTGTCATTTTTCCGGCTCTGAATAGACAAAGCTCTTCTGCAAAGTGAGCTAGAGTAAATGAAAAGAGAGAGAACCCTAGACATTTGGAAGAGACTGGTGCTATTGTGACTAAAAAAAAAACAACAAAAAAACCCCCAAACAAACAAAAAACAAAAAAAACTTAAAAAACCAAACCAAAACAAACATACCAAAACACCACCACCTTGGAAATGGCTGGGACTTTGGCTTTAAATGACTCCAGGTAATTTGCAGAAAACTCTTTCTGTAGACATATAGAAATAAACTGGTAAATGTGTAGGAAAGTTGCAAGGTGTAATGAAGATCAGGGCTGACAAAAAAAGGATAGGAGACAGAGAGCGCAATACTTTACATCAGTTCCTGCAGAATGCCAGGCAGGGCTAGTGCCCCTTCTGCCTGAAGGACTGAGTTGTAGGCTTTTCCCCATGCACCTTCCCATGTCATTCTCTTAATCCCCCGCCTCCGCATGATAAGGGATGAGCAATGAGAGAACCTGTTGGCCAAGGAAGCTACTTCACCCTAAGTCAGCCTAGCACAGCTCCTTCTATGTTTCAGATGTCTAGTCATGCCCTGCCACCAATCGCTGCAGCCCTCATCAGGTGAAAAAGCTGAGCTATGGGGAGCTGCCTGCAAATTTTGCTTGGGCATTGAGCTGACAGTGCTAATGAGATCTTCTTCCCCACCCCTCCTTGTTAGCAGTGGTATAAAAGCTATGATAGACTTATATCAAGGTAGAAGTCACCAGAGGCAGGCCCTGGCATTACCAGACTCGAACAAAAAATGTTAAGTGTAATGTAAAGCCCCTTGACTTCAAAACTTCTGTGTGGGATGTCAAATTAGTCAGACAAATGCTTTTCTTGCAATAAATTGTAATGGAGCCATCCATTTCACAGGGACCTGTGGCACCTTAAAGTCAATGATGTGGGGAAGCATTCCCTCCCTTTACAGCAGAGCAAAACGTAACCGCAGGGAATAAAAAGTGCCCAGTGGTTTTCAGAACTTACAAAACAAAATGCACTTTTAAAATTCTCTCCTGTGAAAAACTGTTGTGGGTATAACTAGACTAAAAGAAAATGCCACGGGTTTGCGATAGGCAGTAGTCAGATTTAAAGATGCTAATGTCTGGCTGCTTGTTATCAACTTATAAGGAACCCTGTAAGACTTGTAAACGTCTCTTCATAGCGACTGTTAATACACTAAGATGGGAACTGCTTCAAAGGCGGCTCTGCGAATTGCTGTGTCAGGTACGACGCTTGTCTGGTGGGAGAAGGAAAGGTAGGCTGGCACGGGAGGTGCTCTGGTGGAAGGGCATCTACAGCTGAGATGAGCTGCAAGTGATTTGGCAGCATCTGATTTCTTCTTTTCTAATGTGTACGTAAGTGTGGAGGCTGTACACTGTACTGATCTGCACATTATTATTTTCCTTCTTCAACCTTCTGGAAAAAAATGGGCTGGAACTTAGAGGTGTGGTGTTGATCTTCACCGTAAACAATTGTTGGTGATCGTATCAAATGGTGCTGAGGGAAGCTTTCCCTGATATGTTGTGCGATTTATCCCCCCACAATCAGGCCTCTCTTATGAAGGCAGTCTTGAAAACAAATGTTTAAAATCTCGTAATAAAATACTTCTTAGTATCCAGGCATTGCAATAGGCAGTGAAACAGATACTGCTTTTGTGCTCCTCTATGGAAATATGTTGGGAATTATATAACTCTGAAGTACTTTGCTTTGAATAAAAATACTTTCTTCAAGTTTGGAAGGGGGTGGAGGGGGAGATATTGTGGGAGGAATCTTTTTCCCAATCAGCTCTAGTGAGCAACGCTGTAGCTCAGGATCTGAACGGTCTGGATTTAACATAGAATAACAAGGTATATAGAAAGACTAACAGAAGATCCTAAAATGTGTCCTAGGCTGTAACAGGGCATCAAAGGAGCAGAGTCAAAACTGTGGACTAGCTGCATGTGAATAAAACTTGTATTTGTGCATAAAGGCCTGCAGAACTAAGGGCTGAAAGTAGCGAGGGAAAATAACTGCATAGTTTTCCTGATAGCCAAAAATAGTTCGATTAGATATAATTCCATTTTGTTTATAACCAGTAGTCATGTTTCTTCTCTTTTCTTAATATTTTTTTTTTTCCCCCTACATCTGCCTGCCTTAAACTATATCTCCATTGCAACAGTGCTGCGCGGAATTAGAGTCTGACTACAGCCTGCTGCCCACAACGGCTGAGCCAGTGAAAGGGAAGGTAAGCGTGTTTGCTGCGACCATTGCTGAGCCTGTTAAAATGTGACACCAATTTCGTTTCAGGTTTGTTTTTTTTTTTTTTTTTTTTTTTGTGACCTGAAGGAAATAACTAACTTTCCTTGTGAGAAACTTAAAAACTTTGCCAAGTTAAACACTCAATAAAAATAACTTGAGGTACATACTCATGTATATATATGTGCATACATAACACACACAAAAGTATATTAAAAACCTTATTGCAAAAGCAGTTTCCTATTGCTTCTGAACAGTCACTGTGACAAAATACAGGCACTTGATTGCATTTTTGGGAAGGATCAGAGAGTGAAGATGGGGCTACATAGTCCAATTTCTTTTCCGGTTTTTCATCACTTAAGCAACATTAGGTCAAAGGCAGCTGCATAAATGTTGCTTTAGAAGGTTCCTCTAGCCAGCTTTAGATGACACCTCTTCAGCAGTAAACAGCAAGCAAGTAGTGTGCATTCAGGGGCAGGGAATGGTGGGGGGCAGTGCTTTGTCTCCATGAGCCAAGCTGGAGCTGCTCTCTTGTTCCTGCTGGGGGAAATCTGACCTGTGTAGCAGGTGCTGGACACTGGACAGATGTTCCCCTTCTCTGGCTGGCTGTGTTGGCTGGAAGGGTGGGGTGTTTTGGGTTGTTTTTTTTGTTTGTTTGTTTTTCATGGGGTTTGGTTGGTTTTTTGGGTTTTGAGGAGTGTGGGGTTTTTTTTTGGTTTTTGTTTTTGATTATTTTTTTTTTTTTTATCCTGTCCTGCTCATCTTGATGGGTTTTGTAGTTCATGCTAGGTCTGGAGCTAGACACTAACACATTTGTTGCAAATGTAAAGTTGAATTATTCTACTTCTTCCTGTCTCTGTTCTGCCCGTTAAGGATGTGATCTTTTCTAGACAAAAAAAAAAAAAGCAACAGATTATATATCTGTATAGCTGTTAGTATTACATTATGCAGTTTCAACTGTGTGTGTGGTGGGGGAGTTGGTGGCATTAATATATTCAGCGTGATTGAACAACAGCAGCACTTTCTATTTTTCAATTAGCAGCTCCATTACTCTAAACCACTGCAGAGCAAAGGACCCACCTTGTGCACTGAAATTCCCAGGACGCTGCCCTGGGATATCTCATGCTGGCGTAGCACACCTCTTCTAGGTAAGACTTGGTGGTGTTGGCCGTTTTTCTGTGTGTCTCCTGAAATATAGGGAGAGTCAACAGGTAGTCTGGAACAGTGTCACTGGTGTTAAATGTGCTGGTGGAACATGGAAAATCTCTTGTTGGCTTTAGCCTGTTTTTGCGTGTAATCCAGGAGGCTGAACCACTTTTATAATGTTAGCAATTAAAGGCCTGAAGAGGTGGCTGCCTGTCAGCCTAACAGGAGTCCCCAAAAGCTTGGTATAAATCATACACCCAAGTGTACTCCTGACAAGATGCTTGCCAGTCTGGATGGAGAGGGCTTGAGTTATGTTCTTCCCATTCGTCCCGTTGACTGATGCACACTGAGATGACAAGCGATGTCCCACTACTTTGCTACTGAGCTGAGGTCAGACCTGGTTTAAAAACAGATATGCATTGCAGGGCCACAGAACTGCAGAGTGCATTTGGGATTTTATAGACAAAGTGTTTCTTCCAGCAGTAAGCTGGTACAACACAGAGTCTCTTCTCGCTCAAACTATGAAATGCTCAAATGTAATTCTGTGTCACACTGGGGGAGGTGGAGGAAGATCTTGCTTGACTGCATGTGCTCCTTGTAGGAGCACTCTGCTGCTCTGAAAGGGTTGTTTCAGTGGGCCAACTCAGAGCGTTCTTGCAACTTGCTGTAATATCCTGACCCAGCCACAAATAAGACTGGTACACTGGGCTTGCACTAATCAAGTAGAGATACAAAAAAGATGATCTATTTCCCAGCCCTCTCTGCCGCACAGAACAACTCACTACAACAAAGCTGTCCTATTTGGAAGTTTCTTTATCCTGACTGGTGGAAAATGCCCATCCCCAGGTGCTCCAGACTCTCCATCTACAAAACATGTTGAGGCCAAGTAACTTAACCCTTTTATACCAAGATGGAAGCTGCCTTATTATAAATCTGTATTTGAATGGTGTGCTGCTTGATTATTCTAGACGTAGTCAAAAATTGACCTGTGACCAAATCCAGCTTTGCCAATGACCGCTACTCTTCTCACTTGTCTTTCAACAGATGCTCTGACCTTGGAAACCTCGTGTCCAAATAACTCTCCTGTGCACAACTGGGATCTGCCTTGGAGACAGAGCTCTGGTAGCCGCACGTTTGAAAGCTGTGATCTGGAGCAGACATCCGCTTCAGATGTGACATCGGTGGGGTGCAAGTAAGATGACAAAATAACCTCTTTGTGAAGGGTGGAAGAGTCCACAGGATCTAGCAGGTTCCAAGGGAAAGCCGTATCCCCAGCGCACTCTGAGTTCAACAGCAAGGCATCTCTTACAGGAAATACTGGATGCTTGTGGTCACCTAATGGTGTTTTGGGGTAACACTTTGCTCCTATTCATAACAGCAATATTAAAACTTTTTACTGAAACTGTTAATATGTCCACCAGCCAAATATGGTGATGGTATTTCCATTTCACGCTGGAGAAATGAGGTATGATGTAGGCGTTCTTGTGTATATCTTCAGTATTTAACTCATAACTGGCACTCCCATTTAGGACCCAAAATCCTATTGGCCTTGAGAACTTTTTTTTTTTTTGTGCAGTTTAGAGCAGGAGTTTATTTATCAAACTGCCTCCCTAGATCTTTAAAATAGAGATTGAACTGCTTTCAGATTATGAAACCTAGTTAACTATTGTCAGTGAATATTTTAAAATATAAGGATGTTCCTGAAGATGCAGAGGTAGGCAGTTTGCAGCAAAAGGCTCAGCAGCTTCTCTAGCTTTTGCCACTAGTTCTCTGCGGAATTGTGCAGTGTGGAGGAGGTTGGGAGGAGGACTGGTGGTGGTTCTTGCTGTTCGGGGGAGGAGGGATTGGTGTTAGTGATGAATCTGTCTTTCTCTGAGAGACTAGCTGTCTAACTATACAGATAGAGATGACTTCAGTTGTTATGTGCCTAAGGAAAATGGGCAATATATCTTATTGCTGTTTGGGCAATATGCAAATAAAATGTGTATTGCCAGGTGGAAAATATGCTCTGCTGGTAGCTATACTGATGCAGACCTTCCTGTTTCCATTGCAATGATGGACTCTTCACTTACCGAGGTGAGTGCTGTCTCTGACGCCTTAGATGTGGTTTTGGATGGGTTCAAGCATTCGGTGCCTTACACAGACCCAGATCCAGACTAAGCAGCTAAAAATCAGCACTGCTCCAAGCTGAATGGAGCTGGCATCAGTCAGCAGAGTGCTGTGAGACCTTGTTCTGTGTTGGGTAGTCCCTTCTATTTAGGCACACATCTGGAATACTGTAGTTAGACTCAAATGTCTTCACGTTCATTTGCATCTAGGTCACTCTTTTAGCTGAGGACTATTTTAAACATGGTTTCAAGGCTTAAGACAGTGCTGTTTCTGCAGCAATACTCAGTTCTGCTAGGGAAGTCTGAGTGATTTTGCTGCTCTTATCCACCTGCAAGAAGCCACAGGATGTTTCAGTTGTGAGCGCTGACTTTCTCTGTGCTTTCTCCCACGGCTACCACGTAACAGCTGAAAAAATGTCATCCATTCTGTATGAAAGCTTTCCTTCAGCTGATGTGCTCAGAGATTACTTCACTGCTGTATTGAATCCTGCATCTACAGCTTGAGCTGTCAGTCAGCTTTCTCATGGCAACAGGACGAAGGGCTGCAGCTCAGCACACCGAGTTGTGCTCTGTGCCCTGTCCTGCAATACTTGCTATGGAAATCTAGATCTCTTCCCTGCCACAGAGGGCTTCTAATAGCTTACAAACTCCAGTATTGGTGTTGGTGGTGATGATAGAAAGAATGTTGGTCAGTGGTTTCTGTGAACCTGGAGATCACCTTTGCAAGACTAATGGCAAGCAACCTCAGAGCTACCTTAGCTGTGACAAATCAAGGCAGAAAGTGCAGTGAGGGTAAAAAGTAAGAGTGATGGGGACTGCCTGTGGTTTCAGCACACTGCTCAGTTGGGGTAGAGCAGGTGAGGAACTCCTGGCTTGTGCTGCTACTACTTAAGCTACCTTAAAGGAGACAATGTCAAGGGCTCTTGCTTTATCCTGTCCTTACAGAAAGTCACAGTCTTGCAAAGTTGTTTGAAATGCCTGCATTTCATTGCTCTGGAGCTTTCTGTAATTCCAGCTGGGCTCAGAAATGTCATTTTCCTTTTTTTTTGTCTGTCTATATCTTTAAAAATAAAAACAAAAAAAAAACCCCAAACACCTC
>WHYT01017471.1:524020-537042 GCA_009806455.1 Tetrax tetrax | reverse complement strand
TTTTTTTTTTTTTTTTTTTTTTTTTTTTTTTTTAGCCCTGATGGTCCATGGCCAGTACACTGGCTGGTGGATGCTTATTTTGCTTTTATCGTTACATTTGGTTTTGGGAATGTTTTCTCCCCAGGAGTGGATCTGACCAAGAAGGAGTTCTGCCCTGTGACGGAGGGACACAAAACCACATTTCAAAAGGTTTTAAAGCAAGACCCGGTAAGAGCCCTAGCAACACTAAAACATGGAACTGGTTTGGCTGAGCAGTGACAAAGGAGAACACTGCAGGGAGGGGACAGGCCCCTCCAGTGGTGCTGTGGCTGATCCTTTGCTGTCACTGCTCTCTGCTATGCCTTTAGGAGGTGGACCAGAAAAAGAAAAATAATAAAGAGCAGAGTGAGGAAGTACCAGCCGTGGTTCCCAGTAGGAAAGGTAAGAGGATTTTGCTGGACACATTAGTGTAGCTCATTGGAATGCGTGCCTTGGTCACCTATGTCAAGAGCTGTGTAAAGGGGTGCAAAGAGCTGCCTGCCCCATACCAATTACTATGAGGGAGTTTTGGTTTAAGGGACAGTAGCTGCAGTTAGAAATCAAAATGGATTAGCAGTGGAGAGAGGGAAGATGTTATGCAAAACCTGCATAATTCTTAGGAGTTGCATAGGAGCTCGGATTTGAAACTGTTCTGGCATGCCTGCCCTCTCCTAATATTTGTAAAGCAGCACCCTTTATGCTAGCTAGAGTTTGGGGTAGTGTGTCATAGATAAGCAGGGTGATGTTTCCCCTCAACTGTTCTTAGACATCTCTGCTTTTCTAATCATCTCACCTTTTGCTTTTGGAGTTCACAAACAGCTAGTGATGTAGTAACTCACGTAACATCCTGAACCTATGGGCTGGGGACTTAAACCAAAACCTATAATTAACCATTTCTGTACTAATTAAACGCCAGCTGAAGCCAACTAAACAACTCACTTCCAGGGCTTTGTACAAGTGACAGTGCTGTTGCTGTGCTGTCCTACAGACGCTAGCCCGAAAGTACTTTGAGCTTCACAAATTGTTTTCATAGGCAAGAGCTTAACACTAGGAATCTTTAACAGTAGCTTCTGTTTGAGCTTAAAAGACTTTGACAACCTGATTTTGGGAGGCTGCTTTTTCAGTTTTGTCTGAGAACTTTTTTTTTCTGTCTTCTCAGGGAGTTCACCCACTGCAGGTGGCATTAAAGCAGATAAAACAAAGCAAAATGAACCGTAAGTATGTTGACTTTCAGTGATCACCTGCAGGTATGAATTCAAAGTTGCAGGCTGTTACATGTTTGCTTCTTCTTGTCCTACAGTGACTCACCTAATGAGAAAGAAGTGGAGGTAAGGCTCAACTGCTTGTATCCTTAAGTACCTCAGATAACAGATCTTGTAAATAAGCTCTGATTAATATCTTGTCCTATATAAAACAATGCCGAATAGCTTAAACTGGATATATTTCTGTATGTTGGCTTCTGAAATCTGTCTTCCCAAGCCCAATAGAAATTTTGGAAGGGATGAGAATAGGGAAAAGGTGGCAATCTATAAAACAGAACAAAAGATTTGTTGCTACTAAAGCATTTGTTTGCAAGCTTGAAGGAGCATAGCTGTGACCTCCTCCCGAGCAGAACGTGCTGATTTAAGACAGCTTTGTCAGAAGACACAGATGGCACACTGCGTGCTGCCAGGATGTCACCTATTCTGGCTGCAGATTATTTCCCCCATCACTAAAAATGAGAAGACTGGCTTTGTGGAAGTGGGTCATGTTTGCTTTTTCTTCTGTATCTCTCCTATATCTTTGTTTGTGGGGTATAGTCCAAAATGTCATGTCAGTATCCAAATCTACTTTAAAAGCTTCTGCATCACTTGGATTATTCTGAAATCTTTTCCTCTCACAACAGGCTGAATTTCTGAGGTTGTCTTTAGGTTTTAAATGTGACTTGTTTACCTTGGACAAGAGAGTGAGGCTTGAAGAAAGATCCCGAGACTTGGCCGAAGAAAATTTGAAAAAGGAGATCACAAATGCTCTGAAGATGTTAGAGGTCAGTACTGGCTGAGGCTGGTGGGGTGGATGGGATGAATGGTTGTGAAAGTGTCTCTCTTAATATGGCTCTTTTTAGGATGCGTGTAGTACATTATAAGCAAATCTGAGCAAAATAAGTAAGTGATGCAGTTGAAATATGAGAGACTTAGCATTTGAGGGGTGACCTTCATCTGACTGTATTGTGTGCTCAGGCAGCGGGGAATCTTTCTATTGCACAAACATCTGGTAAGAACCCTTGTCTGCTGCTGATTTTATACCGGGTAAACAGAAGTCTTTCTGCGCGGCAGGTCTCTATCAAAGTTAAACTGAGTGAGGATGTTGGATGTTGACCTCTTGATTATGCGGGCATCAACACAACCCCTCAGTGTCATCAGCTGGGTTCACTCTTCTTTCTTTACTAATAGCTCACACTGCTTTTCTTACCAATATGCCTCTTAGGCTTTAGTTCCTTTGTGTGAAGAAGATAACCAAGCGCAGGAGATTATTAAGAAGTTGCAGAAAAGCTTGCAGTTCCTTAGCCAGTATGCGGCCCGAGTCGCCAGCAGAGCAGAGATGTTGGGAGCTATTAATCAGGTAACTGTTTCCATGTAAATGTATTTTGTACAGAGTTAAAAGCTTCTAGGTGTAAAGGGATAGCAGTGTCTGTTTGCTACGCCTCTAATTCCAGAATTAAGATTTGGGAATCTCAGATATATAATGCAGTCTGACCAGTACAGCTTAGTCCTGGCTTTCTCTTCTCAGATCACTGTCTGTGGTGCTATAAGGAATCTCAGGCACTGTGAGAGCAGCTACATTGCAGTAGCATTGTGCAAAAACACAGGACAGATTTAAAACAAAATGAAAAAAAAAACCTCTCAAAACAAAAATCTGGAAAAAAACTTTGAATCAGGGGAATGTATACAGTAGAGACCAGCAGAGTGCAATGTGGTAACAGTAGTCTTGGTGCTCTAATGGTAAGTCTGTGCCTTACGGAAACAGGAGCTAGTAAGATAAATCTATGGAAATCTACAAGGACTTGCTCAAATGTTATGTGCAATGGTGTATAATGCCAAAGAACAGCATGAAAATATGACTTGGCAATACTAGCAAATGCGTGGTGGCAGCTGAGACTGTAGATCAAAGACAGAGATGAGGAGGAGTTGTAAGAACTCAGAAAATGACTAATTTATTTTAGGATAAGAGTAATTTCTGGAGAAATGAGACCTGTGTAAGTTGGGCATGTGTTGAGAGATGGGTTGTAGTGAAACTTTGAAAGGGTGGACAAAGATGAGAGAATGTTTCATCATGGTGCTATGAGAATAGACAGTAAAGGAGAAAAAAGTCTTAAAATCTAAATATGATGCAGTTCCTCTAAGAGCCACTTCTTTTTCCTGCTGCTGTTGCTATCCTTCTGTTAGGAGAGCCGTGTCAGCAAGGCTGTGGAAGTAATGATTCAACACGTGGAAAACCTGAAGCGCATGTACGCAAAAGAACATGCCGAGCTTGAGGAGCTGAAACAGGTCCTGCTCCAGAATGAGAGATCCTTTAGTTCTCTTGGAGATCGAGGTAAAGCTGCTTCGTCTTTCCTCTTTCTAGAACCTGCCAGACAGATACTTATCTAACTGAAGCTTAACATACTAGGTGGAGGGGTTATATGACTCCTTTCCTAAAAAAGAGGTGAAAAATATTAGCAATTTACTAACAATATTACAAACAACTCTCTGAAATTAGACTTGTATGTAAACTGTCGTGAATCTCAGGGTGAGACTGCAAGTATGCAGTAATGTTCTGGCTTTTAGAAAAGTGCATTGCATGTGGTGGTGGTGATCTTATTCCTTGTGAGCAGTAAATTTGGGTGCTCACTAGCACCAGAGAATTCCCAGTAGCTATTTCTAGGTAGCTGAGCTTTGACTGCTCTCTACAAATGCTTCCTGCTCTCCTCTAAGTATGAATGACAGACTCCTTTAAGTGCAGGTGCTCTGAGTTTCCCCCTCTAAGCAGGTGCTACAGATCTCAGGTTTTCAGATGGTGCTGCACACTTGTGGTTTTGCCAGAAAAGCATTAAATTAGTCTGAAAAATAGAGCACGTAGTTTCAAAACAGAAAGGGCAGCATTGCACAGTGGTAAAATCCTCACAGGAGCCTTCTGGGCTATTCCTTCCTGGCTGTATAAGATTGTCCTGTAACAGGACGCCACCTCAAAAATACAAGAATATATTTAATGAAAGCACAGAAATTGATGCTTGTAGAGGATGTATAGTGTGTGAATATTATGAATTAGAAAGCTTTTTCCTGAAATCTCATTTCTGCTTTCTGAGAGTGCTCTGATACACTCTTCCCTTAAGGCCTGTCTTTTTGCAGTAGCTGTTTTAGTCGCAAATAAAGCTCACTGCGTTCTTGTAAGCCTTTCTGATGTTTGATCTCTTCACAGATGAATCTACAAACAAAAAGCTACCGAATTCTTTTAACTTTAAGGTAATGGCCCCTACAGCCTAACATGAAATTTCATGTGTGTTAAGCGTGCTTGTGATTGACCGTTTCTTTTGTTTGTCATGTGCTGGTGCTCTGCTGCATGCTTGACTTGGTGGCTTTCTGGTTTTTTGGCTGGTGTCATCAACAATGAGGATATTTTCAGTTGTCCCCACCATCCTCCACCAACCCAAGGGAACTGCACGTGGTCTCACTTAGAAGATGAAGTGTTCACAAAAGCTGAAATGGCTGTACTGTCACGCAACGGTTAAGAAATATTGTTCCTGTGTGGTTCTCTCATTGGGGCCACAGAAAAAGGGTTTAAGGCGGAGACAAAAAAAAAAAATAGATGGGAGGAATTCACATTAATTGTAGAAATTCCTGTGGGCACCATTAGGAGAATTTAGATGCCTTCAGTTTTGGTATTTTGCTTGAAGCTGTGTGGCCAGTCTCACTTCAGATGCTTGGGAGGAAGAGCAGTTAATGTGGAAAGATGCTGCTTTAAAGAGTACGGTTTTATGATTCAGTTCGTCTTTGTGTGTCACTTCAAGCTAAATATCAACATCTATTTTTCTTTTGTACAGTTTATATAAAACCAGATGGTATTTTATGTGATCAGTGAGTAATCCAGTCATTCCTTGATAGAGTCAGTAATGCCTCTTGTTTGTATAGCCACCGTCATCCCTCCGGAGAGTTAGCATTGCAACGTTGCCTAGGAGTGCTGGAAATGCAGGTATTGGGTTGCCGCTGGTAAGTAAGGGTTCCCAGACGGTGAGGTGCTTTACCTTCTCAAAACTGACTGCGCTGAAACACAAAAATGCCAACGCAGTGAGTGCGCCAAACTTATTTTCTAGGCCCAATTCCATGAAACTGATGGAGATGAACGGAGTGATAAATTCAACAGGAGAGCAAGCAGTTGGTAAAGTTACTTAAGCTTGTCTTTGCATAGGGTTAAGTATTATTCAACTCTGTGCCTGTATTAAGCAACTTCTGGAGCATCTTGAGGCAGAATGTTTAGGCTGCACTCTTCACATTAGTTTTACTTGCCTCAACATGTAAATGAGCCTTCGTGACTAAATACTACGGCTCTTTTTTATTATTTATTTTCTTACTAAGAGTTGAGAGTTTTAAAAGAAATTACTTCAACTTTCTTGCTTTAGAACTAAAATATGAAATCTAGGCAGCTAGATGGATCTGGTTTTTTGGTTGTGTGGGTTTTCTTGGTGTTTTGAGGGTGGTTTTTTTGGGTTTTTTTTTGTTTGTTTGTTTGGTTTTTTTTAAAAAAATCCTAATTTCAGGAAACTAATTTCCAAAATTAATTTCATAGAATTCTAGAATCACAGAACAGTTTGGGTTGGAAGGGACTTTTAAAGGTCATCTAGTCCAAAAACCCTGCAAGGACCAGGGACATCCCCCAACCAGATCAGGTTGTTCAGAGCCCCATCCAACCTGGCCTTGAATGTTTCCAGGGATGGGGCATCCACCTCCTCTCTGGGCAACCTGTTCCAGTGTTCTACCACTCTCATTGCAAAAATTTTCTTCCTTGTACCTAGTTTTTATCCACTTATATCCATATTTTTCTTATTTGTCTAAGGCCTACCCAAATGAGTAGGCTGCTGCTGAATTTCTAATTTCCTGATGTATCTCTCATGGAGAAATTAAGGCAAATTTCTTTAAAATATGACAGGGGACGACTGGGAGCAAAGCAAAATGAGAAGCGTCCTTCGCTACAGCAGTTCATTAGCACATATTCCTGGGCAGAGTATGAAGATGAACATGCTGAAGCAACGTAAGTTCAACAGCAACCTCCTCAGGGATGTGTGTGCAGGGTTGGTTTGTATGTTGTTAATGAACTCTTAACTATCAAGTCAAGCTATTGTGAGCTCTGTCAAATTGAATGCTTGATAGAAGAGCTCTGGAACTGTTGATGCTTGCTTACAGACATGAGCAGTCGGAATCACCTCCTGAAGTACAAGAACCACCATCGAGGAAAGAAAGTATCTCGGAAAAAGGAAAATATTCATCAAAATGGAACCTAGAGTCAGTGTAAGTTTTCTCACATCATGAGGCAAAGCAGTGTTTGGGTGGTGGACACAAGCAGAAGAAGCAAAGCAGTGGCTTTGGTTTGGTTATTAATGTAGACTTCTTAAACAAACCAATTGAGAATGAGTAATTTCAGGTGCCAGAGACTTGCCCCACCAGGGATTTGTTACTAATCCTAATTAGTGAGGTAAAGAAAAGCTCCATGCTGTGATCCAACCTCTCTTGCTGTTTATTCCATGTGAATATCCTCCGCTAAGCCTCCACTTTGAGCATTCCTGATCAGGGAGGAGACAAAACAATTATGCTAGTGTGTACAACTGAGAAGACAGCAAGAGCAAATACATTTTTTTCTTCTATTGTTGATAAAGGATGGAGGTACCCAATGTCATGAGAGGTCTAGGATTTGGATAGCACTTTGGTGCTTTTTACAAGCGAGATTTCTTGATGATCTCCAAGGCAGCTTTTGTGAATCCTCTTCAGAAACATAATGTGGTACAGGGAGCTTGGGTGCCTCAACTGGGCTTGTGGGTCAGGTCAGTCCCCTAAAGAGCTTATCAGGAACTTGCTTACTGAAGTCTGCATTTTAAACCCAGATCATAAGCCACCACATAGCTCCTAATACACCAATGACCGTGTTGCTTTTGATTAGTTAAGGATCTGTATGTTTGTGGGGTCTGGTTTGCTTGAAGGTGTTTTTTGGGGTGAAGGAGAGGGCTTCCAAGTTTTGAAGAAAAACTGAATCACTCTTGCTCTTCCGTGCAGGTGCAATTTAATGTCATCATGGGCATCCCATTTCAAGAGTTCCTTTTCCAACGCTAACAAAACTCTCTGGGTTTCTGTTTCCATCCTGGTACTGCTTGCTGCTCTTACAAGCTTCCTCACTGGGCTATCTCTTCAAAGACCAGCAGATGCAGCACCTGTCGGAACTGGGGACTCCTGGACTTCACTACAGCAACTGTTGTGGCCATACACAGGACTTCAACACAATGGACCACCCCCAGTATAACAAAGGTTCTGATTTCTGTAGTTACACTTCCAAGTTTTGGATGATAGTATGAGAAGATGAGACAGGATATTTAAGGTTATATGTTTAGGTTTCTTTTGTTGGGCTGTGGGTGGTTTTTTGGGAGATGGATTGTGTTTGGTTTTTGTTGTTTTTTGTTTTTCAAGCATGACTTGAAATGGTATTTTTTTTTTCCCCATTCTGACAGAAGTCACCTTTACAAGTACCTAAAAGGGTCTCAGTTCTGTTCAGGTTTACCATAAAACAGTAATTTTGAACATAGATAATAATAAATATGACTAAGTGGTCTAGCCACAAGAGAATAAAGAACTTATTTTGCTGTAACAAAAATAGAATGTTTGTATTTTAGTCACTGAAGCTGCTTCAATGATTTGACTAGAAAAGGACCGGTGACTTGAAATGTAACTTTATTGAAAGCTTTTGATAATAAAGTTTTAAAGGAAAGCATGCAGTATTCAGGAGTATGTTAAAACTCTTGTAGCAAGGAGTAGCTGATATACAACATCAATGAACAGAAAGCCAGCTGTTTCCACTTTATCAATTGCTTCTTTGCTGGCAAAGTCCTTAAGCATATGGTAGAGTGTTGAGTGAAATTCAGAACCTTGTTCTAGCTCTTCTGAAAAAGCTTCACTGGTTTCAGTGATTTTGAGCTTTTGCGCTTTCTGACCATCAAACATGTAGAGAGACCACTCTTTGACAGAATCTGCCTTAAGATGCTCACTTACCTGTTACAGGAGAAAAAAAAAAAAGCACTGCATTGTCAGATTGCTATTCAGAGGACTCCTGCAGTAGGATACTCCATGAAAATCAACATCCAGCTCTATCATCCTAGCTTTGGCTAAAGCCTTGATAGCAGACCTGTATGTCCTAGCACAACAGCAAGTACTTTGTTCCTGAGACATGTGTCCCATTAGAGATCTCCACAATGCATGGGCTGTGAAGCAGTGGAGCAAAGCAGGCTCTGAAGTTTTACTGGACACTGCTAAGTAGTCAAGCCCAAATCTTAAAGCTGCTCCACTAAGAGCATAGGCAGGAGTTGAAGACAATGTTTGAGAAGAGCATAACTTATAGAAGCTAATTGTTTCTGTCTCTTTAACTGTGAGAATGTTCTGTGCTGGTTTTTTTCCTCTAGAAGTTTAGTCTAAATCCACAAACCTTGAACACTACTTGCTCTTGACCTGCTTCTACATTCCACTTGCTCCAGGCAAAAGCAAAAGCAGATGCAAGCAGTGCCATCTGTTGATAGGCCCTAACTTCTGCCAGCGGAGCCTGTAATGCAAAAGTACAGGTTAGAATTAGGCTGCGTGATAGATATATTTTCTATGTGTTATACAAATGTAAGAGAAAGCAAGCTTTACCAGACTCCACTGGCTAAGCTGCTGGAACACTTGCCACCTGATTCTGCACAACAGGTCTTCATACAAGAAAATGTTATTTAAGTGAAAAATAAGTGGGGGAAAAAAAAAAAAAACTACAGGAAAACCATCTACTCTTGCACTCACCTTCTTGTTCACAGAGACATACTTGTGAGAATATTCTTCTGGGAAAATATTCACCCCAGCTTTTTTCAAAACTGTTTTTAGGTGAACTGGACTTAACCATTTTCCTGTGATATGCGAAAGCACATTCTTCTCTTCCACCACTACTGAAGACAACATACACTGATTACCCTGTTGTACAAACCAATGAAAAGCAACTTAATGGTCATGAAAGCTGTTTCCTGCTTCGGCCATCAACATCTTTGCTATTCTGGATATCACATACATTGCATACCACTCTGGGCTGTGAACTTTCATTCACATAATCCTGAAGAAAACCAATTTTCTGTAGGCTTTCAGAAATTACACTGGTCTATTGGCCCATGCTTATGCTTATATTGACTCTTTTGAAATCAGGAAATCATCTGAAGTACTGTGTTCAGTTCTGGAGCCCCCAGCATAAGAAGAGCATGGACCTGTTGGAGTGAGCCCAAAGAAGGGCCATGAAGATGATAAGAAGGCTGAGAGAGGTGGGGCTGTTCAGCCTGGAGAAGAGAAGGCTCCAGGGAGACCTGATAGTGGTCTTTCAGTACCTCAAGGGGACCAACAGGAAAGATGGGGAGAGGCTGTTCAGTAGGGCCTGTGGTGACAGGACAAGGGGTGTAATGGTTTAAAAATAGAGGGAGGTAGATTTAGATTGGATATTAGGAAAAATTTTTTACAATGGGGTGGTAGAATACTGAAACAGGTTGTCCCATCCCTGGAAACATTAAAGGCCAGGCTCGATGAGGCTCTGAGCAACCTGATGGAGGTAGAGATGTCCCTGCTTCTTGCAGGGGGCTGGAATAGATGACGTTTAAAGGTCCCTTCCAACTAAAACTGTTCTGTGCTTCTATGACTTGTATGTCTGTTACCGAGCCGATTTATATGGCAATGACCATATGATTAGTCATGGGTAACTTAAACCTTTAGAAGGAACAAATAACAGTAGGTTGTTTGAAATGCTTTTTTTTTTCCTCTTCATATAGGTAGGAGGAGAGAGGAACAATTTTTTTAAGTCTTTAGCTAGTGAAACTGTCTTGAATTCAGCAAGGTAGTTATCAGTATCAAAGCACTTAGTGGAACTTTGCAGGAATATCATATAGATGCTTTTTTCTGCCCAGTTCACAGAAAATAACTGAAATTAAATCACCACTGCTGTTCCTTACAGTGCTTGAAAAGGAAGAGACACTCCCTCATTTTCCAGGCACAGACTGAGATTCAAAGTGCTCTTGTGAAGGTATCCCAAGTTCTTAATGAAGGACACTGTAATATTTCTATATTTAAAAAAAAAAAAATCTGCAAATGTTTTATTAAAAATTTATTTACAATACCTTAATTTGTATCTGAATTGTTGCAAAGACTGTAGTAACTGTAAGTAGTGCTTCATCCATGTCCATAGGCTGCAATTCCCATGCCTGATAGGGCATGTTGAGATGAGCATGCTGGAGAAGTGTTACCGTATAAAAGGCATCCATCTCAAAGGTGATACTCTTTTTCTGTGTTTCATACCTTACGTTGCTGATGCCATCTGTTCTCCACTGCTGGCCTTTAGAAAAGCGATGCAAAAATACAGAGATATACGTAAAACTTCCAATGGGGAAGATTTTGTTTAGTAAAGACATCCTAGATTAATTTATATTCAGGGTTAAGATAAACTATTAGGCACAAAATACAGATAATTTATTTAAGGCAAATATTCCTCTCATTTTAATTGTCTTTAAGTACAACACTGGGGTAATTTTGACAGGAAAACTTCTCATTAATCTCAACAGAAATACAAATACTGACGTAACTGTTATTTTTTTATTTGCTATGTAGCAGTCCACAAGCTCATTTTTCAATAGTAACTTCAAACATCAAACCATTTCAACAGGTTCTACTCTCTTTCATGAATGTAAAGTCAGAGGTATGTTGTACTTTTCCAGTAACTGGAATATCACATTTGGTTTTTAAAATATGAAAAGGGAATGTTAACTTAATACTAACACATGTAGTTAGGAGCTAATTTGGCTTAGAGTGGACTTACTTTACAGGGCTT
The DNA here is from genome assembly GCA_009806455.1 of Tetrax tetrax. NCBI lineage: Eukaryota > Metazoa > Chordata > Aves > Otidiformes > Otididae > Tetrax > Tetrax tetrax. The sequence continues at coordinate 525,924 of WHYT01017471.1, read as the reverse complement.
CATGCTAGAACTTGTTTTGTGGTACACAGTTGTATTACTGCCCATTAAATGGTGTATATTTATTTTTCCATTCAGATTAAAAAGCCACAGTAAAAATCCTCACTAGGCAGTCCATTATTAGATATGAAAACATAACAAAAAAACAAAAAAAAAAAACACAAAAAAACCCAACACCAGAACCCACCCAAATCAATTAACACAGAAGTCCCCAGATTATTTCTGGGTTCTCAATTGGCTCTTCTCTTTACAGCTAGATTCCAGAAATACTTCACAAATGGGTATAAATTCCATTTTATGTCTTACGTTCATACCTGCAGCATCCCATCGGGCTATCATAGGATCCTCAAAATATATCACATTGTCAGAAAGCCGAAGAGTTATCTGTAGTGCTGTAAGCGTGGCATCTTCGGCTTCCTCTGGGGGATAGGGATATGCTTCCAAGCCAACATCGAGTAACTTTGGCAAGATGGGAAAAGGACAGAGAACATTTTTATTAGAACGTGTAGTAGCCTATTATTTTCTTTAAGTCCACCCAATCACCTGTGGACTTTCCTAACATGATTCAAATTGTATTAGTATTAATGGTTTGCTAATATTGCATATTTCCAACTGCACCACTGAAGACAGTAGAAGGGTGACCACTCCTGGGCCTTTGAACCCTTCGCGTGCTCTGGGTGGCACTCTCAAGGCAGTGGCACACAGTAGGCATGGCTGTTTTTTAATGGATCCACAGTCTCAAAACAACAAAAAAAAAAAAAAAAAAAACCAAAAAAAACCCCCACCAAAAAAACCAACCAACAGCACAAGCAGCACCCTGAAGGTGGGAACACTAAGGCCGGGAATAATTTCAGAATCTGTGACTGCCATTTCTCTCAGCCTGGGGAATTGCCTTGTTACAAAGTTATAAGCAGCACAATAGCAGCAAACCTGAACATCCAAAGATCACACTCCGTGACAATGTAAGTGGATGTTGCCTCTGAGCTGAAAAGATTTCTCCACTGTACGGCCTGAACTACAATGACATTGTACAACATGAGCTAAATATTAACTTGGGATATCTTTCTAAAAGAGTCCCTGAACAGCCTGCTCCCCAAGGACTACAATCATCTTTCCTAGTGCTAATTTAATTTAAAATGCTAAAAATACTTGAATTACTTTCCCCGTTTTCATATTCCACACAAAAAGTTGCTGTCATGGGCAGGAGTATGCAACACTATTGGTAAGAGGTAGTTTTTTCCTCCAGGTAGGACACTATTTAAAGCAGGAGGAGTTCAAACTCCCAGTCATCCATCTACACAATAGGGTGATATTTCAGAGGAGTTCAACCCTCAATCATGCTAATGGACAGACTTTCTGAAACACTCCGAAGTTTAACAATCCCTACCACCGACGATGAGGCAGGCCAAACCCTTCAGAAAACCTAGTCTTAACTAGATTACTGGTTAGGTTTGTTTTTTTTTTTTTAAAGTATCTCCCTTGAATCCCACTCCCCATCCTCCAAACATTTTACTGATAAATGCCTGTGCAGCCCTATTCCAAGGGGACAGGGCAGCACTTTCCACTCCAGAGTGAAAACCAACATAGCCACTTTACATTTGAGTGTACAGGCACAGATAAATATTTTCCAATGGCCTGGTGAATCACATTTTTAGTTTACTTATTTTGAAGACATAGAACATTTTTAAAACCACAACTGTTTTAATGTTTCTCTTCTCTCAGAAAAGCTGCTGCAAGTCTGAATACATCATGTGTTCAAGCAGGAGCTGTGGCCTGAAACACAACAAGGCTTCAAACAACAATTTTGTGCTCCGTTTCCAATCTGATTAAGGCAGTTACTCTTTTTTGACGTTAGCAGAGGGGAGAAGAAAAAAAAAAAAAAAAAAAAAAAAAAAAGGGACATAAAA
>WHYT01017471.1:493271-504117 GCA_009806455.1 Tetrax tetrax | reverse complement strand
GGGTGATAGGCACTGGACCCCGCAGGCAGAGCAGGGGGAGGTGGCAGCACAAGGGGGCGGCCCCCGGGCCCACCGGTTCCCCACGGGTGCCCTCTGGGGCAGCTGGACTGGATCCCAGCTGCTTTTATTTACAAAAATAAGAATCGGTTTACTTCGTTACTGAGGCATTAGGGTTTGGTTGTGTTTTTTTTTTTTTTTTTAATGTTAGTTTTGCCAGTATGCCCTGGCCTCAATTTGTAACGCACTTGAAACGATTTTTAAAAAGCAGAATTTATGAGCACAAAGGAATTCCTACGGTTTTATGTGTATATATATATATATATATATATGTATCTGTTTACCCGTGTGTGTATATGTAAACGCTGTAAACGGTTCCTTAGCAGAGCACAGGCAAAGGAGCAGGCAGGCAGAGAACTGTAGGCCGGTGAGAAAGCAGGGGATGAACAGCGCAGGGATAAGCGAGCGTCACGGGAGTTGAAAGGTTCTGGAGGTTTCTGGTTTTGTCTTTGAGATGAGGAGAGATGGAAGGGGAGAAGAGAAATGAGACAGAAACAGAAGAGAGAGAGTAGAACAGAAAATAAGAGGGTTAGAGCAAACGGGGCTACACTTAGGTACAGCCTGGTTAGAAACTGCGTAATTCCTGTGGAGGATGAGGCTGGGATTTACTGACTCTCACGGAAGGCTAATGTCACACTGATTATTCTTCAGGTAAAAAAAAAAACAAAAAAACCAAAACCAAAACAGACAAGAATTGAGAGTTCACTGAAATGTGAGAATGGCCAATTCTTTAAGAGGTGAAGTGTTGAATCTATACAAAAATGTAAGTGTTCTTAAATGCCATGAGCACTTCCCTTAACCAGACAAAACCCTTTCACTGCACACTCGATCTTAAAAGAAAAAAAAAAAACCACACTTTTTTTTTTTTTCTTTCTTTCTTCAAGCTGCTGTACCTTGGAAGGGAGTATCCCAAAGGAGCAGACTACTTTAGAAGCCGTTTGAAAGCAGCTTTTCTAAAAAACAAAGACGTGAAAGATCCTGAAAAAATTAGGCAACTAATTGCACGAGGAGAATTTGTTATAAAGGAGTTGGAGGCTTTGTACTTCCTCAGAAAATACAGAGCTCTGAAACAGCGCTACTACAGCGATGACAATCAATAACTGCTATTAATGACTTTGCATGTAATGATACAAATCCATGAAAGTAAACAATAAAAGAGTTGTAACCTCAGAAGAAATGAAATGTAAATCCTTCTAACCCATCTAAAGTACAAATTAGAACTTTGCTTCTCCTTAAGTAGTCGAGTGACGGATTTGGATTTTGCATTGTGTGGGTAATAGGTTTTTCTCAACTACTTTTGACCTCATTGAACTAAAGCTTCATCTATTAAACAATTTTGCAGGATATACTGGTAATACAACTCTGGTTTTTCTTTTTGATACACATGTTGAACAGATAGCTCTTCTTACCTGGAGGTGTGTGTTTGAATGTTGATTCAAGGTGCTACACTTCTCTTGTTACTTAGAAGATTAATCTGATTTTGAAAGTCTTCCACATTTCATGATTCATTTCCACCGTAAATGAGGACCTTCTCAAAAGTAAAGTAAATTCTTAAAGATTTTAACTAGATATGCTTGATGTGCAAGAGTCACGCTGGCAGGCTGGCAGAGGTGCTGTCCTGCTGTGTTAGGAAACGACCATGCGGTCAGGAAAGGGGTGAATTTGAACAATAGTGGTTTAAGGAACAGATCTTGAAGACAATTCCTGCTGCTACCAATTTCTGATGTTGTGTAACTGCTGTAGCAGGAATACAGAATTTGATCTGTTCCCCTGCAAGAGAAGTTTGACCATGGATGTTTGCTCTATGCCTAACTCTGTAGACCTTGGGTTGACCAGCACAAACTTGTGCCAGAACGGGTACTCCGTCCATACTGTCGGTGTTTCCGCTCCCCCCAAGAACTAAATGACACCGGAGAAAGAACAGAAATGATCTTGGAACTACAGGTATGTAATCACTGCAGTAGAACGGTTGGTAACGGCAGGTCGTCACACACGTGAATTCCAGAATAGAATATACTGGGGGGGGGGGGAAGGCAAATTAAGACAGTATGCTACCCTGTGATGAAATGTATGTGCTTCAGTTTCTATCTCCATATGGATGTGAAAAACAGTCCTTCCACATCAACTTAACTCCTCTACAATGTTGCAGTTAAACCTATTCTGAATGGATACCTCTCTATACAAAATTTAACCTACCTTTCTCAATAACTGGTCAAAGATTATCCAGACATGGTAACAAAGAGCCAAAGTTTAAACTTACAGGACAGTAACAGTTTGACACACCCCCGCGCCTCCCCAAGACACGTGTTTCATATTTTCTGTAAGGTTATGGAAGGCATTTGATAGAAGAAAATAAGTGTGCACGTGGGAATGAACACAGACTAGCTCTTCTACTTGTTCTACAAGTACTTTAAACTTGTGAAGAATTCAAATCAAGTCTACTCTTAGACTGTGAGAACCAGGTCTCTGGGGCGTGACTGAAGATGGCACAGGCCAAGCAGCATGCAGCAGTGAACGAGAAGCGCAGTGTCTTACGGAGCGAGGCTCTGCTCATCACAGAGCACAAAATGCAAAAGCAGCACGGGCCATTGGAGATGGATCAGTACAATTAAAGCATTTTGTCGAAGCATAGTGACACCCCTCTCAGAGGAAGGGAACACAAGGGGGCAAGGACAACAGCTTTGTGGCAGGCAATGAGAAGTACAAGAAAAACAGAACAATTGCCAAATACATGCAATCCACAGGATACTTCATTACAGAGATGAGGCACTGAAATTCTTGGAGAGAAAAAGCAAACCGGGACAGAAATCCACAATAACTATTTTTTATTACATTACAATAAATAGGAGCAGTACAGTTTGACAAAAAAAATGACAAATTCCAGATCACCTCACAGCACATACTCCTAAAAACATTAAAAGTTTTAAAACAAACAGTGGTCTTTTTGTTTTAACTTAACGTCTGGTATGACCAACATTCCTAGGTCACGCAACCAAATGATGGAAAAACTGGATCACACTGCCTATGTTCCACATCAAATAAAGCACAATGTACAAAATGTGCATGTTTCAGTTTACACTATACAAAAATAGTTAAAATACATTCCAGGTAAACATATTACATTAAGAAGTCATTCTAGTAAGAAGTTGGCACTCAAGAGGAAAAAGCAGAAGTATTTTCAACGTGAAAACACAAGACAGTGGAATAAAGAAATGTTAGGAAAGATTTACCATCTATGTAGCTTTATGTAAACTTGAGACAAAATGATTTCTTTACAGTTTGATGGTCTTTGAAGGTAATAATTGTATTGCTTCATAGTATAGACAAGAGAAGATTGTGTCAGTATCTACTCATTTCAGAGATCCTGTTACTGTAACAAAATCTATACACTGAAACTCTTAAGTTAGCAAAAAATTTTAGGGTGATGAGACTCGTCAAAAGAAATGAATTTCAGTTCAATGATAAACAACAATGATGAAGTTGTTTACCAGAGTTACATAAAGCTACTGTAAGAAGGTGTTACTCCCTGACACATGGCAATTTAATGTATTAACGTGGTAAGCGATTTCACATGTTCATTTAGTAGTTGCTACCAGAACAGATAGCATCCAGCTATGTTCTTTGAAAGCATTTCAAATAGGGAAAGACAGGAATAATGACGAGATCAACTTGTGCAAGCTGCAATCCAACATGCTTCACCAAATCTCAACAAATATTAAGACAAAACTGCACAACAGTGGCAAGGATGTGTATTTGGGTTTTTTTTTTTTAAGTAAATAAGGGCTAATCTAAATAGATTTTGTACTAATTTAGATTGGAATCTACAGATCACATTTACTGAAAAAACTCTGGTTTATATATAGCTTTATATTAGAGCTATATAAATCCAGATTTGATGATTAAGACATTTCAGCCAAAATTTCTCCTAACAGTTTTTAGTTAAAGTAACGTAAGAATTTTAGACCAGCCCTAATTTTACATGCAGTGTGACTCAGTTACCAAAAAATCTTAAAGTAATCTTAAGATTACTTCCATTTCCTCAAGGTATGCTATCCACTTTTGCTACGTTCTTCAAATACAAGAGCATCTAAAATGTGCAAGTAACTGTCTCCAAAACATTTTCCCCTTGGAAGCTGTAAAACGTTTTGTGACATTAAGGATCCATTCTTACTCCTTATTGGTCCTTATGATATAATGCTGGGTTCTCCTATTACTGTTTTTCAGAGTATTTCCTAATCTAAAGTATATGCACATGGAAGCTGAAAGGAGGGGAGGGGGACCTGGGTTTCGGTGGAGAGTGGGGCATGGAGGGGGCGCAGGCAGGGAAAGGGGTTATTTCTCTCAGCCACACTGAAATTAAAAGAACACGCAGCAATCCAGACAGCTTTGCAGCTCTCCACCTGTGAGAGTCACTGGGTGGGGGCATGGAGGGAGAGAGTTCATAGAAGCAAAAGAACACTCTTCTCATGCAGTTGCACCTTTGACATCATATAAATGGTCCAAGTTACACAGCTATATGAAAACCATACTGTGTAAAATTTCCACATAATTGTTTTAGGTATGCCTTAGGTTAGGGCAATGCTGCTATTCCCTGTTCCAAACTTTCCAGTGTCCTCAACTATCCTACTTCAATGTCTTGTGTTTTATTTTTTTCGGCTACACCAGAGTCACATTTTCAAACTGTACTCTGCAGCTGAGTTAGGTACTATGAAGAAGTGTGCCTCCAGGAACCCAGGCCCTAATGAAACGATCAACCAATGCGACATTTACAGTCAGACAACAGGAACTGGCAGCACCGGAATTACTGGCTCTCACTTTAGTGCAGAATAACAAGACTACTGCAGTACCAAAAAAATGAAAGCTTCTGCAAAAATTCTGCATGAGTTCCAATTAGGAAAAAAGGGAGGAAAAAAAAACAACTTTAAAAATCACAGAAAAACTTAATCACAGAGAAAGACAACACTAAAATCTTGGTCTAGCTTCATGACAGTCTAGACACTGGAATGCCACTCACCAACCATTTAATCTGTGCAACAAAACTAGTACTTCACAAACATCACAGGAACAACACTGACTCTGGAAACCATGTTTGTGCAAATTCCACACCATTTTTATGGCATAGTGGATTTCCAAATTATTTGCATGAAGCAGCTAAATTCAACTCATTCATTCACTCATTTGATGGTACTCAAATTTAAAATTCCTCCCCTGTTTTGCACAAAATGGGCATCTGGAAATATTTAACGCCACTCTTCGGGGGGGTTGGGTGGGGGGAGGAAGTAGTTTTACTTTGCTTTATAATTTAGGATTCATTCTGATTTAATTCTTATGGTAAATTCTGTATCTATGTATGAATTAACCTAAGAATTTGAATCAACGTATCTGTTAAGGCTTTCTAGTATTTCCTACAGACACTAAGGGTGAAATCCTGTACCTACTGAACAAAGCTACTTAAAGGTTTGCCGTTGGGAGTCAGGAGAGCTAGGATTTCACCTTAGTCTTCAGACACAAAAAGTTAGTGAAAGTCTTAAAGCAATGCATTAACAACAGCAAATCAACCTAATTAGAACTTTTACTTTTTCCATTGCCAGATGTGCATTCTTGTCTTTTTTTAATTTTTCTTTTTTTTTTTTATTGAAAAAATAGAGTATTTAAGGAGTGACCGTGACAAATTGCAGTGAAATTTTTTTTGTGAAAGTTTTATCTTTACATTCATTAAAGTTGATCTGAAATGCTACAAGACTAGATGCCTAGAAGCAAAATCTACAGGAAGACTATAAAGGCTTCTGGTCTCTCTATATTGCAGTCAGTCTAAAATAAAAGCTGAAATGAAAGTCTCTTTTGCTAACTAATCCTTTTTCCCAACCTGATTTAAAAACAAAAAAAAAAAAATTAAAGGGGATGTTAGAATATGTAGAGCATCATTTCATTGTTTGGTTTGCACACAGAACAGACTTTCACAATCAGTAAGAAAAATAGGAAGTTAGCAACTGTGCATGCACCAAAGAGTCCTAAGACAGTTCTCAGTTTTTTGTGTGTGGTTTTTTTTGTGTTTTGTTTTCACAGGCATTGCTAGTTCAAGAACCAACAGTCAAAGAATACTGGCACTTTAAGAGGAATGAAGTTTCCACTGTCATTTAAAACAAGCATTCAGGTAAAGCTAACAGGATCATGAAGCAGAAAGTAAAGTAATGCTAAAACAAATGCTAATAATTTAGTGTAATGTACAAAAATTACTTAAGTACTTCTTAAGAATAAGGATAAATTGTATTTACATAATTATACACTTTGTCTTTGTCTTCTTTTTCTTCTTTTTACCATCTTTGCTCATCTTCTCTTTGTGTTTTCTGATTTCTCGAACTAATGTATAGAAGGCATCATCAACACCCTGAAAAGATAGGTACATGCACACATTTAGATCACATAAACAGACTTACATGCCTGCTTAGGTACAGCCTGTTTTCATCTGACCCGATCAGGTGAAGGGAGTTCAATCAGTAGTCTGTTTTGCTGCCTGCCAGGAGAGGTTACGCTGTCTTCTCTTTTTTGAGGCTCCCCTTGAGTAGGCTGTGGGTTGGAGGAACTGCTAGGGAAACAGTCCTCTCGAGCATTCCTGTTTCTTGGGAAGGAGAGTGCTGGGAAAAACACATTCAGATGGGAGGGGAACTACAGTTGTCAGTTGTCTCCCTGTCTCTCATCATGTAAGAGGAACACATCTGACTGCATTACTGTGGGCAGAGGGGCCTGCAGGCGAGCAGCTTTGGGGAGTAGGCTGCCATCATTTGAACAATTAATCCTGGTTACAGGTTGTTCCTCTCATGAGTTCTGAGGAGCACTGATACAACCTCAATGAACTGTTTTGATGCCAGCAACAGCTAGCACCTGCCTGCCCTCTTTCTCAGCTGTTCCTCAGACTGGGCTTACAGCAGCCTGCAGGTGACTTACTGCTTGGAGGCTGACCACAAAGACCCCATAGGTCCAACTCCATTACTAATGTGGTAAGGAAAGTAATTTAGCATACTGCCCTCTTCTCCATCTCAAAGAGGGCACATATCCCGCCTCAAACTAGAAAAGTATAGGTACCCCACATTTAGATTATAAGTGTATATATTATTACCACAGAATAAAGTTGTGAAGCATTAGCTTTGTTTATGCCTTAATAATCTACATGTTGCTTTAAAAAGTAAATACAAATAGTTGTAGCAAGAATTCAACACCAAAGACATAGTTATGATTACTCTACATATTCAGGTCATTTCCCAGGCACACCGATACAGTAATCACACCACAATTTTAGAAGTCTTTACATATGCGAATCAATCAAATCAATCCCATGTTCCCATGATAAATTATTATTTGATAAATCATTCTATTCAACATATATAGTTAAAGAGATGTGGAACACGTTATCTATGGTGCTATGTCATGTACAGTCACTTAAAATCTCCACAGCTCCAATAGTTAAACTACAGACACAAAAGCTAATGTTTCTTCACATTGAGTAGTTTTTCATTTTTATGGGGGGTAATTATAGCTGACAAAAATTAACTCTTGTCAAAAGAGATCACCAAGCCTGATATGAACCATTATCAAGTACGTTAAGTATACTTTGTAACAACCTATTTATGTGAAACAGTTTATTCTATTGCCTAGCTTTCAGGTTGCTCCAAATTCCAATGAAGTATCCATGTTATCAGTCAGCTTTTACATTTAATGGTTTGAGTACTGACAGTTATAAAATAATTAAGGAAAAAAAAAGTGATCTTGATTCTTCACTACCTTACTCCTTTTGTTATCCTTTAGATAGATCAGATGTAGCTGTATAATGTTAATACATTACAGCAGCCAACTGCACTGCTATAGAACTGAGTCTAGAAATTTATCCCTACAACTGGCAGGTAGCGTCCGACCTCGTCAGCTACAGTTTGCCTTCAGGCTCCCAATAAAAGTTAACAGTCTCTGTTTACTCCTGCATGCCTACTTCAGTAAAAGAACTGCAACTGAACTCTGAAAAAAAGCACAAAGCCAAAAATCACATCATTTGTTACTGTTTCATGGTGGTGAAACCTAATATGAAGAGGCCAAACAACAGTGAAGTGTTAAATAGCTTCATTTATTAATCAGGTCCCAGTATAACCTAAATTTATTTAAAGCCTTCACATTCAAGTTCATAGCACATTTACAGGTAACTGATGTTTGATCAAAGTCCTTGGCAGCCTATCTCCCAGTACTAGTAGAACACTTTTGCAAGGTCTAGGAATATACAAAATACACTTGCAAATAACTTATTCTATATTTTCAAATATTAGTAAGTAATATAAAAATGATGTAGCATGCCTAATGGAAGAGTAGCCTTCGCTCTGGAAAAGGTCACATCCCCCATGGATCTTTTGAGAATTAGAAATGCTTGGTGCTGTTTTACAGAGAGCTAGTGTATTTTCTTTATTTATTAATGCTAAAGTTACAAAGTGAACATTTAGCAATGTTCATGTAGGGAAATGATCTAAAAGTAGTGATGGATCGAAGTATATCTACTGCAGTTCTCATCTCAGACAGCCAGCTCGGTGGAAAGCATTAAGACTCAATCAACAGACAGAAGAATAGTTTCATTTTTTAGAACACAATAATGGTATAAGAAAAACATCTGCACAATATTCTTCTACAAGACTCTTCACACTTCCTTACAAAACTTCCTTTCAGCATTTCCCACTCATCATTAATGTGTTAGAAAAATAAACACTATGAGGACAGTCACTGGCTTTCAGCAATGTCTTCAAATGAGACATGCTGAACAAAAATTGCAATTTAAGTCTTCAAACAAGAAGCCTTCCCTCATTAAACTGGTTTTAAAGTATGGATAGAGAAAATAACTTGTGCAAAGTACTATCCAGAGACTATTTGAGGCTTTTAAACACATGACTTGACAATTAAGGCTGAAATCTTTATTCTACCTAGTAAGGTGACAATCTTTTAAATACAGCGCATGTTGTAAAATACTAGGGAGTTGACTTAGCTTTTGTCCTTACATTTACACCTTTGTAGATCCAGCCTTTAAAATTATTAATTATGTATTTAGTAGTTTGGTCCTGCCACATAAATTAAATTCGGGTAATGAATTTAATATGACATGCAAAACTACATTTAGAATATTTGTGAATTAGCGCTGGACAACTCTAGATAAACTGAGGTCTTTCACTTTTCAGTCTGTGGATTAAATTTTCAAGTTAAGTGGATACTCTCGTTACAGAAGGTCCCTAAAGGCATCAATACTGTAAGATCAAAGGTGATCAACCGTTCTAGTTACTCCGTTCAGTAAGAAGGGACTGCATGCAGCTGGCCTTCCTGCCTCTAATAATGGGGTGATTGTGTGCAAGCTTTGTGGAAAGTGTAAGATGTACTGAATGCATGCTTTAAATTCAGGCTCAGGATTCAAAACTCAAAATTCACTGTGCATGCTCAGAACTATACCACACTACCTCAATAAAGGTGCATTGATGGAGCTTGCTCCTGGCACCTGATTTTCCAATGGGCAACTGCAAAATGCAGACAGAACAGGAAAATCAGAACTGTTCCCACAGAAACAGCCTCTCCTGGCTACAGCTTTTCTTTGGAGCACCAAAGTCTGGTTACAAGTAAGTACAAGACTTGGCAACTAACCTGACTCTATCATTAAGAAATCCTAAACTCATAAGGAATTGGAAATTCCTAAAGATTCCAGGCCCAAATAGACCCTTAAACAAGTTTTAAGTTGTGTAACTCTTAAAATACATATTTAGTATTTTTAAAAAAATAATACATACATACATGCGCACACACATATTAGTCATGAGAAGAAATTATTTGTGTACATCAATAGTACTATGGAAAAAATAATGAAATTGGTTTTAATCAAGATTCTAGAAATTAATGAACTTCAGTAATCCAAACATACTAGTATTAATCCAGCTCACCCTGAATTGCCTTATCTAGATGTCTAATTTATGCCTTAGAGACATTTTCATTATAGTGTGCTTTTTATGTAGAAACTTTAATCCTTTCAAGAAAGATTATTTGAGGGTTTTATACTGCATTTTAGAAATTTATTCTTGCTAGTTGGAATGATAAACTGAGCAAAAGGTACTATGTACTTTCTGCTTTACTGTGTAACAGGCAAAGGAATGAACCTCACAGAAAGCATAAGTCGTTGCTGGTAATATGGGCACAGTTTTCACTTACCTTCTGCAAGATTAATATAACTAAGAAGGTATCCCATAAGCAGCAGGAAGATAAACTGAATATTCCGAAAGGAGGAAAAATACTCTGAACCATCAAATTTGATTATCCATAGGCAAAAAAGCGAAATAAATACTATCATTGCAAACTGTTAAAATGAACGTTTTTGAAGTCTCAAATCCCAGCTGAGAGACTCATATCATTACGTGCTGGTCTCCCTAGCTTATCTACTACACATCAGACTGAATTAATACATATCTTCTTGCTGAATGGAAAATAATACAAGCCAGACTGATTTAAATGTCAGATTTCTTGTTCCATTAGAATCCCCACTGAACTACAGCTGTACCAAAATATTCTTGGAATATGCTTTCTCCAGCTTAACCTCCTAATCAGGAAGTTGCTGAAATGACTATCAATACTACGTAGAATTCACTTGAGTATAAAGACAAATGCTTCCTCCCCTAAGCAGACACTCTTGAAGTTCTAGAATCTTATATCCAAGACTATTTTCTAAATAGGGTATGGAGAAAATTAGAAAAAAAAAAAAAAAAAAAAAAAAAAAAAAAAAAAAAAA
>WHYT01017471.1:475244-489210 GCA_009806455.1 Tetrax tetrax | reverse complement strand
AGTCTGGGGAGGGAGGGGCTGTCAAGCTGAATATGCTATCTTATGATGGTTAAATACCAGACACATCAGTAAATTCATATTAAATACTGCACAAAATCATAATTAAAGTTAAAGTTAATCACTCCAAAGTTAAGATGTGCCAGAATTACAGCTGTCTGTCCTACCTGCATTTCACCCATCTCACACATCCTTTTTTTTGCTGCACCTATTTATCTTTATGTTAGGTAAATAAGAAACCCACTTCCTCAGCATCCTGGAGTCATTCAGCACACAAACTGGATGCTAGAGTTTCTTTCAACATTATTACAACTCTTTTTTTTTCTTCCTTGGGGCCTTGTTCTTGGGAAGGACTAAACTTTTTTTTGGAAAAGTTTTACCTCACAACAAACAAGTGATATGAAAAAATTCAACCCATATTGTGAAATCTGACAAAGTTATTAAGTAATTGAAAACAAAGTTTTAAAATTGTATCTGTACACATGAAGTACTTAAAAATGGCTTGGAGTGAAACACATACAAAAAAAAGAAAAAAAGGCAAGTTGGTTCAAGCAAACTGTCTAAATTATCAGTTATTGACGAATCTTAATTGAGATATAGGAATGAACTTCTGTAAATACTGCACTGCTTACCGCATCAGAACAGGAACAAGTTCTCAACTTACTTTCATCACAAGTTTGAGGCCTAACCTATTGCACATCAGACAGCCAAAATAACTGTAATGCTTTTTTAATAGCATCCTGGTGATTTAGGTGAACTTCTTCATTAAACACCCCAAAAGTGTGTTTAAATACATATTGTCAACAACAAGACTTAACACTTTTGTGAATTCTTACAATAATGCCCATATATCTGCTTTTCCTTTGAATTCAGTTACTAGCAGGACAGTTGAAATGTTCCAAGGAAAACAAAATCCTCTCGTCAAACCACATTTGGGGTGGTTTGACTAGAGCCTTACAGCTTTTCCTTGTGTAACGCACAAGCACATGGAAGCTCAGTAAAGAATACAGGGTGCAGCCTTGGTGGGGATAAATTGAGTTTGCCTCTCATTGATACTATTGATAATATTGGGAGCTATACGCTCACATGGACAGGGAAGAATTTAAAGCTAATGTCAAAACAGAGAAAAGACAACATCTATCAAAATAAACCTAAGAAATTCACACACTTCTGTATAAGGATTGTGAAAGGATGAGTACAAGTGATGTGTAACATGCCTTACAAAACCACCAATATTGACATGTCTACATTTAGAAATACAGTTATTTCATAAATTACATTGTATTCATTTCAGTCAGTGGTCTAATTAAAGAAAAAATTAAGAATCTATAGCCTTATACCCAAGTTGTAGGGTCCACTAAGCTCTTGTTTCTTTGATGAACTCAATGATTTGAATGAAAATTCACACAGGGACTTGGCTTAATTCACAACCTTTTTGCATTAAGTTAAAGATCACATCTTTATTGCCAGTCAGAGCCAAATAAACACAAATACACTAACTTTTAGAACAACTTATTTCTGCACTTCATTTCCTACTTTTGACCTTGTCTATTAGTTTTTCAAAATCTTCAAAACTGAACTATTTGTAACCAAGATATCATTTTGCACGAGTATGCAATGCCATCATTTTAAAAGTGTCTTGGCAATCAAAACAGACTACGTGGCCAACTCCTTTTCATCTCCCCTATTTCCGTCCCCAGAAACCTTTCCGATTCTCTCTGAGCTCTAGCAGAAGTGGGGCATGGGGAAGGAAGCAAGAAGATAATGAGGGCCTCTTCAACAGAGCATTAGTGCTGACGTTTCAGCGTGGTGGTAGGTGCATACAGGAAAGGAAAAGTAGGTTCCTACTTCTAAGTATTCATATCAGACTTTCTACAGACTCCAAAAGTTACCAGACCACCAGCTACATTTGTTCATACTTGCATGTTCTGCATGTAACCAGAGAGGACCAGAATTTTATTTATTTCTTTACTTTTAGCCAAGGACTGAATTCTGCCCAATAAAAAATACAGTCCATGGGCCCCATGCAGCTCGCAAAAATGGTTTGAATCCCCCAATTTTAAAAGTTACTTTGGAAGATGGTGTATATGTGTATATATATATACACATATATTTTTAATATATGCCAGCGTGACTGAAAAATAGTATGTAAGTGCATATGTATACACATATATACACAAAAGCATACACAAATATTTAGATGATCTTGCTGTAATTAAAGATCAGGTTCCTCCTCCGATTCCCTTTTGCCTTCTCAAAAATATTTTATTAACATGGCATCTTATGAAGCAATTTCATAACACAACATGTTATGAACAGCACTGTGAAAGAATCAGCAACCACACCTAGTGGTTCCAACATTTAGAAGCCAACATTCTCAAAACAGTCTATTGAAGGTCTATTTTAAAATCCATGAGACCTTTAGGGACTCCTTATCTATAGAGGATGTAAAGCTCAGCTTTGAAAAACAAAAGCCAACAATCCCTTCTATAATATTTCAGTTGGCACCTCCAGAAATATAAAGTCACAAATAAAAGTCAGATTACAAAATAACAGTTCATATATCACTGATCTATTGTCGTCTGAAAGAAGTACAAAACTCCAACAGACTCTTAAAAGTCTGAAAGATAAAAAAGCAGGTACTACTTTGTGTAAACAAAGATTATAAAACTAAACAGGAGTGGTGATTTTTGAGTATGCAATTTTGTATTGGCTAAGCATGGTGGGGCTGCTTACAGGAGTAAACTGCAGGTAAGGTGGGGAGAAGTCTTTGATAATACACCACAGCATCAACACACTTGTGTTAAAAGCAACTATACTAAAGGAGTATTTACTAAAGTATTTACAACAGGCTGAACAAAGTAAAATCTAGATGTTAATACAGAACTTCTATTATTTCAAACCTCAAACATAATTTCAGAGTTCTTCCTTTTTTATCCGAACATCTTGATGACAGCCACTAATACAGGGCCTTCCAAATAAGCACACTAATTATTCAGTCCACTTACAGGCCACATTCTTCAGAACACTCTTGTGGCCTTGTTTGTTCTCAGCCATTACAGTTAGGTAGGATAAAAAAAAAAAACAACCAACAAACAAACAAAAAAACAACCCCAGAACTACACAACAGAGACTCTCTATTGCCAAAATTTAGCATTCCTTTGATTCCTCTGTGAAGTTTTACTGATTAGTTCACATTTCAACTTGCCAGGCACTTGGGTGGGTGTAGCAAGTTTGCAGTAATAAAATATTAATTTCTTATATAAAAAAATAACATACTGTAGATGAGGAAATTCTGCCAAGTGATGCAGCTGAATCTATTTAGCAGGTATATTGAGCAGTTACTCAAATTGCAGTATTCTGCTATTTGCCTCCTTCTGCTACCCCTAATTCCCAATTCATAAATTACACATAACACTTCGATTATGCAGAGAGTATGAGTTATTTGGCCACTCAGGCTTGATCTAATTTGTACTGATAATAAGTCTTTACCCTTAAAAGAAACAAAGAAAAAAACCACAAATAGCATTTTTCAAAGAGAATGCTTTCTTCCAGAAGTACACAACCAGTTTCACCTATATTGCTTATCTTCTCCTGAATACACAGAGGTACCACTATGTGCACCTCTGTCCCAGCAAACCCTGAGAGAAGCACTGAAAGGCACCCAATGGCTGCCTCTTTCACCTATACCAGTGGGGTACGATATACCAACAGCGAGTGCGACAGTCTTAGAGGAGTATGAGTTTACACAAGCAATTAACCCAGTAATTTCAAAAGAGATTTGTGGTCAATTGCTTAGCTATAAAAAGGTATATCAAGCATGTCCCACTAATGCCGAACCAATGCCTTAAAGAAAAATTCCTTTTGTTATTAATGAAAAGACTTAAAACAGAATAAAGTAACTAGCTGTTTGTCCACTTAATCCTCTTGCTGAGGAAAAAAGCATTTACCTCTAAGTAGAAGTGCTTCTTATTCTATTCAAAGCTGTCACAATGCTAAGAACGCTGCAACAGTCGGACAGCGGAGAGTAATAGCAAGCCAGGTCTCATTCTTTGGAGTTTGTGCAACTGAAGCGAATCACTCATTAACAAACCATTACCAGCTGTCAGTGAGTTGACAGAAAAAGATACCACAAGAATTTCTACTCTGAAGAAATATATCTATTGATATGACCAAGCAATTGTCAATGCCTAGAATAATTAACATTATGATAATTCAGATGAGAGTTCTACATTTCTGTCCGATAAGTTTTAAGCTTTACCTGTCTTGTCTTTGCTGATGTTTCAATGAAAGGAATTCCGTAACTTCTTGCTAAATCCTGAGCTTGTTTTGTATCTACCGTTCTGGAAGGCAAATCACATTTGTTTCCTACTAGCACCATTGGAACATCTTCAGAGTCTTTAACTCTCTTTATTTGTTCCCTAAAAAGCAAAAAACCAAAGAGATTATATTTAACAGGTATTAATAGTAATAGTCTATATGGTAGATTTTAAAACAATGAAACAAAACTAACAGATTCCAATGGCATTTTTATGTTAATTTAGTGCACATATGACTACAAGAAGCCACCAAAAAAAAAAAAAAAAAAAAAAAAAAATCAATTGACCAATCCTATCATCATCAAGTTTATTATCTTTTATTAAAAAAAAATCAGGTTGACACTTTGCAAAGTACTATAGATTTTTATGTCATTGCTATTTTTTTTTTTAATGTTTTTAACAGCTAATACTAGAACAAGCCTAAGAAGCCCCAGTATAAACCTTACTACTTCTCTCTCATATTCAGCACTCATAATACTCAATGAATTTGCTAAAATAAAACACTGTCAAGAGCCCTGTGCCTGTTATCTAAATTTTGGGGTGGGTTGGGAGGGGTGGGGGGAAGAGGCCTTCATTTTTTAGTTACAAATTCTGCATTTAGACAGAGGTTTTTAAACTTTGAAGACCACTGGTCTGGTTCTCTACAAAGAGAAATTTGGTAAGGGAATCCTTTCATGCAGTATTTAGCATCTTGAAATGCTAGTTAGATGTACTTGTCAAGAATCTCAAATAACAGTCATTAATTTCATCACTTTTCCCTTCTCAAATAATCTAGCAGGTTTTTTCCTTAATTAATAAAGTCACTGTTTTCAGTTATTTATAAGGCTTCAGCTTCAGTCTGCAAGGTCATCCACAGATGTCTGAATGCACAGCAGCATCTCCAGCATTCAACTCACAACGATCTTTGAAATAAACTGGGAAGGCCTTTTTATGCAACTATCCCTTCAAAAACAAAAATTCCACATGAAAATGTCTATGCTCCTTCTTTCTTCCTCCTGCATCAACATTTATCTTACTTTTGTCCCTTCTTCCTCTACAACCAGAGGAAACCAGTTTGTTAGATAATAATAAGAGAAGTTTATGTTTTTTCTGAGAGCAATAGATATGTTTTGTAATTTGTCATCCTGCTGTGCTAACTCTTAACTGTTTTGGTGTGTTGGTTGTTTTTTGGGGGGAAGGTGGGGAGGAGGGTGTTTGGGTTTGTTTTGTTTTGTTTTTTTTCCAGTCACCAGTACCAATACATTCAATTAGAACATTTTATATATAATGAAATTTATTCAAAGGCTGGCTAGCTCAATTTAAATATAAAAAAAAAAAGAAACAGTCCTGAAAGAAAGTGCCCACATTCTCCATATTGATCTCTCTCAGCATTAGCACACAACAGTTTTGCCACTCTCTTTTGCAACAGTACCCTCCTGGTCCAGAAAGATAAGCCAGCAGTAAAGTATTTCTGTAGGTAAGCATCTACCTGGTTAGCTACCCACATCAGCATACTACACAATGAAATGAGCTGACTTGGTGGCATACAGGAGAAAATGAAACCATGCAAATGGGGCAATTGCACCTCCTGATTTGGAGTACCTTGAACTGTCATGGTATCCCACCTTACATGAGCAACTGTAACTTCTGTTCGTAACAAAAATGCGCAACTTTTGCTTATGAGTAGATGTTGGGTTTGTGGGTAACACTGATAGCAAAACACTCCTCCACCATACAGCAACATAGATCCAACAGTAAATACTTAACTACAAATAGCTTAACGCTGTGTGTTTGGGACTAATCTTAAACTGATGCTGTTAAACTGAATGATCTCTAGTGGAATTTGCATTGCCTTCTAACAGAATACTCAAGGAGAATTTGCTATTATAGTAAGCTACTAAGTTATAAATGATCTGGTATGGCAATCACCAGAGACTGCTTCTAATTCAATATTAGTGTAGCTGACAAAGAAAGTATGAGTTTAAATTTTTACCTAATTATTAAAAAAAAAAGATAATATGAAGAAACTAGTAACAGGTTGGTTTTTATCAGTCATCCCGGAGCTCTGATTTTGTGTGTTTCTGCCCTTCTTAGGCATCAGGACTCACACATGTTACTCTTCTAGTAACATTCCACAGGTATTTCCCCTCCATTTCCAGAACAAAAGCTCAAAAGCTAACAACTGACATTATTGTCTGTACAATTTCAATTGCCTAAGTTTTTCCATCTTAGCAGACAATTTTATCTATGGAATGGGCAGAGTATACCTTTAGGTAAGTGTTCACTATGAATTGGCAGAAATACTACGTCACATTAGTTTATACCAGAAGAGCTTTCAGATATTATGACTGCCTAACTTGCAAACAAGGCAGCAGATTTTCAGATTACCCCAAATTCCAGACCTACAAATGCACAAATACGTTGCAATAGCTAATTTGCAAATTTGTCCTTAGATGCTATTTCATAAGAGATCATTCTATTATCTAGTGGAAGAGCAAGCAACCCATCCACCTAATACAAGAGTTAGTCAATTCTCTTTCAATATACACACCTATAATGGTGAATATCTTCAAAAGACTTTGTATTGTTTATAGCAAATACACACAGGAAGCCTTCTCCTGTTCTCATATATTGGTCCCTCATTGCACTGTATTCTTCTTGACCTGCTGTATCAAGAATGTCCAAGAGACAGGTTTCTCCATCGATTACTACTTGCTTCCTGTAGGAATCCTAAGAAAAGAAAAGAAAAAAAAAATAAACCTTGGTTAAACACAAACAAGTAAGATTTCTAACACCTGTAGTTCAGGAGATACTGAAGTTGTTTACACTTAAGAGTTAAAATCCACCTTTACAGATGGGCAAATGGCAGTAGGAAAATAGTGTCCCATATTTACATGTATACAGTAATCCAGAAATGGAAAGAGCACTGAAGGATGTGTTATCATCTGTATTCTGAGTCTTCAGTGAGTAACAGTACATGTGGTTCATATACACACAGAAAAAGGACAGTGTTCTTATTCTGCACAGAAGGACAAAAAGTACAAAATGGATCCAGATCAAAAGCATCTCCCCTTTGTCTCTGTTAATAGAGGAATCAAAGAAACTCGTGATCCTGGTTTTAAAAGGTTTGACTTGGTTTAGGGTGTCACTCAATTTACCTTTTTTTTTTTTTTTAAATAAAAAAAGTAAAATTTGACCTTCATTCTATGGACATGTACGAAAGCGCTGTGCCACAACGACACACAAAACAATAACACAGAAAGAGTTCACAAGTAAGACAACTCTAAAAATCTATACCACTGAAAAGGAAATGAAGTATAAAAAGCCTTCAGTGTTTGGGACAGAAAAATCTGTTTAGTATGCATAAGCAGGTGCCTATAATGATATTTGTTATTAAGTTATCAAAGTTGAGTTGATAAATTCGAAGTTCAAGCTTTTTAGTCAAGACAGACCAACAGAGAGTCATATAAAAGCCCTGATGAGTTGGTTCACAGAGATGTTGGAACAAATTATTTCAATGCTATCAATTCAAAGTTTTCAGGTCACTGATTCAAGTGGCTAAAATCTGTACAAAGTCACAAGCAACTAGATTATTAATGTCTAGTTACAGCTCCTTTTGGTGCTAGGCTTCTATGAGTACATCGTTTTCGCAGTAAGAACATTGTAATTACTTTCCCGATAACTCTGTTTTCTATAAACATCTATATATTCAAAATAAAACCATGTCAATAAGCTTTAAAAATAGGTCATTGAGCAGTGCCACGAATTATTCTCAGTAAACAGTACTTGTAACAAATAAAAGGTATAAACGCAAAATCTCAGTATTACCTTTCAGATCCTCTAGCTAGAGATTAACACAATATTGGTATTGTTCTTTTTAACACTGTACAGAAGTGAACCTAAGCTACTGAGAAAGGAATGAAAGAATTAAAGTTGCCATTCTAGCTAATTTAAGGATGAATTCAGAATGATCTTCCTTCCTTTGTCTGCATTTTAAGGCACAGTACACCTACTCCTGTGCACTTTCTATCTATTTGTATTTTTACAAGAGGCTCTCATCTTTCCTGATGCTCACACTGAAAAACAACAGGAGATAATTGTATAGAGTCAGTATCTTAAACTAAACAAACCCTGTTATCTTGAGCCTGGGTGACTTTTAACCGTATCAAAATGGTATTGATTGTTTACCTTAGAGATAAAAGTTTCTCTCCAAGATGATTTTGGAAATATTTCACAGAAGCACAAATTCAGCATTCAAGCAAGAAGTAGGGAACTTACTTTAGAAACTTAAAAGCCATGTTTAAGTATTGATACAGCTCCAAAGTGTTTAAAGGTTAATATTCTGTCTCATTGCTTAAAGGGAAGAAAAATTTTAAAAACCCCAAAAACGAAAGGATGCATCTTTATTCCAATGCACTTAAATTTCATAGCAGATCCTCCACATCTTATGATACCTTTATCACAGTGAAGTACTAGTAGAACTTTCATCATTATACTAGGCATATTCACAAAGCTTTCATTTTCGCTTCTTGCAATTTGACTGTTAGTTTAAAAATATGAAAAACAGTTCTTGAAAAGCCTGTATTATTCCTTTACATCTTAGCACTTCAAAGGAAAAGAAACTCCCCTCAACTGAGCTCGAAACAAAAGCTTTAAGTAATCTTCATCAAAGTAAATAATTTTTATGAGAAAAGAAAGACACTTAAGAACTGCTGGCTTTAGCATGCCCACCATGTTAGCAGTAGTGGCAAAGATGCACCAGCCTAAAGCACACAGCGCAGATACAAGGAGGAACACTTTCAGATTATATTTGTTTTGCCCACTTCTGCAGAGAAAATTTTGTCACTAACTAGAAACGATTTGAGGTGGAAGGAAAAGAAAAACGTGGGAGAGAATTCAAGCTTATGATTTCCTTCCAAGCTACTGAAATAATAAACACTTTGCTTTTTTCTTTTTTTTTTTTCCCTGCAAAACATCAAACCTGAAATCATATTTGTCACTGTAGGAAAGAAACTGAAGGACCACATTAAAAGCTACTGGGACCCTTATCGTGGTGAATACCAATGTAAAAATAAACAAATTTTATCTTGGATATGTAAGTGTTACCATACTGTAAAAATCATCAAGTCCTGCAAAACGGAGTGTAGGATGTACGAAAAAGAAAAGTTATACCCCTATAGTACCTGTGGCACTTCTGCTTCAAAATGCAATTGCAGAACCCAAATAGTCAGACTCCGCTTCAACAACAAAAATCCCAGCCTTCTAATCTGAAGGTTTCATAATTTATAAAAATCCAGTAGTTTTACTGCACATTGGAAGATTTGCAGTAATTAATGCAATGAAGAAACAATGAAGAAATATCCAGGATAAGGCTATTAAGTAGAAACAAAATGAAAACTATAAGTTAATTTCAAAATAGTACTGACTCCAAATATGAATTTACAATTTTTCCCCAGTATACAGACTCAGCATATCTATATCAAAAAGTTTTAATTTCATTAATCACTTAACATGCTTTTATTGGCCTTTCCACAAGCCATAAAAATCAGCATGAATTATGCTAAAGGAACAATAATTCCATCTGTTCACAAGCACTGATAAGAAAATGTGATAGGAAAGCTCAGCTATATACTACATATGGTATTTATCTAAAAAACCCATTGCTTAATGAATCCCATCTAAGCTAGTAACTATTATTTTGTAAAAATTTGTTATTTCAATGATTTAATATTAAGTATCACAGCTACTAAAACTAAGCTATTACTAAATATTGGTGGAAATTTCACAGGTGCATAGGTCATTTAAGAACACAGACTTAAATATTAGTATTCCTAAATCAGCTGGGGGATTTTGCTAATCCAATTTAAAAACCTGACAGGCAACCAGGAAAGCTGTTGTTTCTCTAGGATGTTTAAAAGAGGACATATATTTAGCATTAAAACATGCTGAAGCTGTTAAAAAAAAAAAAAAAAAATTAAATTGTATTATCACACACGATATCGCAAATAAAAAATTGACAAACCTCGACCAGTAGAGGGCACTAGTCCAGCTGGTCTGTGTATTAGGACAGCCTTACAAGGGTTAGTGTACATACAGTTAAAAAGAACACTTAAAATTCCTTGGCTAGAAATCTGTGCTTGGACATCTACTTCAAATAAGTATGAATTTGTGAAACACATATAGAACATGTATATTTGAATAACAATAGCCACCCAAACATGCATTAATTTTAATTCCTCCCCCTGCCCCCCCGTCGTCTGCTACGCTCAGATATAAGTATATAAAATACTCAAGCAGGCCACAAAACTTGACATTTTCCAGACAAGTTATTCGTTAAATCATTAGATCTATTCCACTGAAAATAGCAACAACATTAACATTGTAAACGCGTCTGTGATTAAGTAACCAGAGTATTTTTTTTCCTCACTTCAACCACATCACGTCTTCACAACATGAGAATTTTAAAGTGTTGAGTTTTATTTTGATAATAACAGGAAAGATTTAAAATTATTCAATAACTGTGTAGTTATGGGATCCCCTATAGATAACAAACACTCAACTTTTTTCTCTGTCTACCCCAAAATATTTAGCTTGATTATTTGTCTGTCAGGGAAAAAATAGTACTTTGGCAACAGCCATATGGTAATGAAAGAAACAGTAGTAAGTGAGAAACAATAGTAGTGACACTACTGAACCATCTTAAGTCTTACTATTTACTAGTCAAAGCAATTTTAGCCTTATTTCCTCATACTGCATAAAAAGCACTCTACAGCTATTGTTCTTTGATCAGCCCCTACCACCACAACTGCATCCATACAGGAAAAACAATCAAGCAACCCTTCTCATCTGAACGGGATTCTGCCCAGGCAAAAACTGAAGCATTTAAACCCAATTCAAGCCCATTTTCTGGAACCTGGTTGTCACTCCAAATCACAGACCACTCTTATTATAACTGAATTATTTTTCCCTACAAGATTATAGCACTGTGAGCAAACACAAGGTGATTTACCGCATGAGTAGGAAGACACAATCTCTCTCCTCAAGGTCTCAGAATTTACAGGACAAAAATGGTAACTAGTACTCAGACAAGAACTTGTTGGAGTTGCAGAAGATTAATACTGTTGCACGTGACAAGTTGTGGATGCTGGTAAAACCCACTGGGTTAAAGGCTTCTTTCTTTCAGAAGAACATATTGATTCTGGACCACACCCCAGTGTTACAGTCATCCCGTGCACTACCAAATAAACGCCACAGTTCTGAGATTCTAGGTTCTTTCTATAAGGAACTATATTTTCATTTTAGTACTTTACATTAAAATGCATTTGATATTCCTCAAAATACTCAGCTTGTGGATTAGCAAAATGCCTCAAGTGATTTCAGAATAGTGACATTTAAGTCTTTGTGTTCCTACATTAGTTTACACAGTTCTGGCTTTATATGACAATTTCTAAAGTAGAAATTCCACAATATTTTTTTTAATGCGTCAACACACCTCTGACCTAAGAGAAACTCAGAGGATTATGAATAAGATGCACATACCCCAAAGTTCCTTTTGCTGGAAAAAGTAAAATACCATTTTGCTTGTTCCCCTCAATTAGTTTTATGTTTTCTGCTTTTTAAACAGGATTGTTGTTATTTTAAGATTTCACATCTTAGTAATGGAAAGAGCTGCTCTCCTAGTGCAAATCAAATGCTCTTCCTTTCTCCAGAGGTCTATTCACAAGAGTGTAATCTACAAGCATATAGGTTATTTGGCCATGCAACGGACAGACAAGACAACATACAGGCACATTAAAAGGTAAACTCAAACTCAAGCCAACACATCTCTCTCTGGGCACATTAACTCAGGCCTGTGCTTCACTAAAGTAAGACAGCTTCCTCCTATCTCAGGGCACTGGCTCCTTTCGCTTATGTCTACCTGAAAATGACTACATGGCTATTTTCTGAGCCACCATTTTAAGGCTAGATTTAAACCCCTGTGACTCCTTCAAGTGAGCCTAGAAATGCCTCATTGTATAAACATATAAATGAAGTCATAAGCTACAAAGCTTCAGTGCTAGGAACATAAAAATCTTGGGTAAATTATAGCATCATTTCTCCTTTTATACGGTCTGGGGTTATTAAATCCAATGATCCACGGGAGATTTCAGACACCACTAGTATTTTTCTTATATTTAAAAGGCAGAGCTTGCTTGTTCATTAAAAACATTTAAAATATCGCAACTTTTAAAGCTTAAATAAAATCTCAGATTTTTTGGAACTATGTAATGTATTTCAAAGAATCCACTACAGCAGCTATCTTGTAACATTTTTTCTAGATACAGAAACATGCATTGGTCTTTTTTTAAAAAAAAAAAAAAAAAAATAGAAATTTTTTTAAAATTAGGCTCCAGATTTTTGCCTTACTCACTGTAACATTCCAGAACACATTTCTCACTGTGTGAAACAGATCCTAATGACAGGAGCTGAGAAACACACTGAGAGCGCACAGATTTCAGAACTAAAAATTTTCCTTCTTGATACCAAAAAGGAAAGTCACATTTAAGAGTGCATAACAGAAGTTGCATGCAAAGCCATGAAGAGTTTTGCCAAGCACAAGTGAATTTGGCAAACACTTTGTCACTAAGATCCTAAAAACATACACCAAAACTGTCTGACAAAACATGCCAATTAACACCATACTTTCACTGATCAAAATTACTAATTTTTTACTGCAGCTGTTGTTCCACAGCCAGATCAAGAAGCACAGCAATTTCCACTCCAATGCTGACCATCATCTTTGAGCTCTTTTTATTATAAAGCCTTGTTCTGTGTTTTTGTGGTAACTGGACAAAAGCAAACAACTACCATTATTACTGGTAACTTGTCTTCACAAAAAGTGTAAGATTAAATTGCTTACCTCTATTGTAGGGTCATATTCATCCACAAAGTGATTCTGAATTAGCTGTATTGTCAAGGCGCTCTTGCCCACACCACCAGCTCCAACGACAACAAGTTTATATTCTGTCATTTTTTAGCAGACCTGATGACAAAGAAGCCAACATTAAGCAGAAAGAGTCAGGCTCCGACTAACGAGGATGCTGTCGGTGCGTTTTCATTCAGTATCACGTTCCTTTACTATTACCGGAAAGCAAAGTCCCTCCCTGAAAGACAAGACAAAAAGCTATGAGGGAGGGCTATTTCCCTAATAAAATGATACATAAGAAACTTAGCGTGGGCAGTAAGCTGAAAGGCACATATTACAAAGAAATTAAAAAGCAAAGATACGTTAAATTCTGGAGAAGATCAAAGATAATTTCTTGAGGAGCTAAGATTTTCCTCTCCACTGCTTTCTCCCAAAGCCCCGGTGACTCTGGGAGACCTCCCGGATTTTCCTCTGGGAAACCCGGGCCACACCGAGCGCCCCTCGGCTGGAAGCCCAAACCCGCCGCCTGCAAACGGCCGTGAAGGGACAGGCGCGGCTGCTCCCACGGCTTCACCTGACGGCTTCACAGCTTCATCTCCTGCCTTTTTTTTAATTTTTTTTGTCTTCCCGGGCTAGCCCAGCGCGACCCTCCCCGCCCTCACCCACCTCCCCCGGGGTCTCGGGGTGCCGCTGCCCGCCCCGGCTCCTTTCAGCCAGGAGGAGGCAGCGACGCGGCCGGGCCGCCGAAACTTTCCGGCCCAGCGCA
>WHYT01017471.1:459954-475224 GCA_009806455.1 Tetrax tetrax | reverse complement strand
GGATGGATAGATGGATGGATGGACGGACGGCCGCGATCGATGCGCTCCGCGCTCACCCGCCCCTTGCGGCAGCAACGGCTCCTCCTCCTCCTCCTCCCTCCCCCTCCTCCCGCCGCGCCGCCTCAACCGCCCGCGGCCGGAGGAGGGGGAGGGACGGGGACCGCCCGCGGCGGAGGCGGCGTTTTGTGTCGCAGCGTGAGGGAAAGCCTGGGCGGGAAGTGCGCGCTCGAGGGCGGTGAAGGGAAATCGGTACAATTCCAGCGTTTCCTCGCCATTTTAGCCCCTCTCCTCCCTTCATCGCCGCCGTCGGTGGGGGTGGGGGGAACGCGGGGCGCAGCTCCTCGGAGCTGAGAGAAAGAGGCTTTAACGGTCGCCGTAAGGATTTCTACCGGTTCATCCTGAGGGGAGGGCGGTGGCTGCCCGGCCGGGACAGGCATAAGACACTGCCTGGTTTAACATAAAAAAAAAAATTATCTGTAGCCGCTCAGGAAAATGTCAGCAGAGGCCTTGCGGACCTGCTGTGAAACTTAAGCACCCGATAAAAGTTGATCGGATTTCACTCATTTCAAAATGCAACACAAGGCTTTTATTATTCAGCTACCGGGATGCTCTCTGTAAAAGTTAATAAATGCAGGGGAATTTTTTGGAAGCAAATTAACAATTGCATAGTGAAGCCTGTTTTCTTACTAAAAGGCCAAATCCACAATTCCCTGTAATTGAGAGGCTCTAATGTGTAGTTTGATATACTATAATGTCATTTATAGGCCTGTGTTACATCCCAAGCAGCAAGATTTTCCTCAAACACGCCGCCAGGACTCGGATAAAGGTAGCAAACCTTATTCCTAACAAACCTCATTCCGAGCCTAAGTCCAGCAACTGTCTCACACACTCAACTGTCTCACACACAAGGGATTAATTTGACCAGTTTTGCTTTCCCTCTTTAAGTTGGAAGGTCAAAAATAAATATGTTGTGTCTACACATCTGGTGTTCAAGAGTTTTAATTTAAGAGGCTGGAGCTTTGTTCTCTGCAACTGCGTGTGACAACTTCCAACTTCTTTCATGCTCAGTGTGCATCTCCGGGGCTCTGCTTTTGGGTCATACCCAGCTGAGCGTTGAAGGCATTAACCCTCTGGGACCATGCCATCTAATTTAGAAAGTGTGTTCCTGTGATTAATTCACGCAAATAAGCCAAAGCCCCTGTGGTGGTGTTCAGCACTACTCCCTGATGCTAAGGTGTTAAGTCCTGAGTAGAAAAAAACCACATCTTTGACCTGTTCTGTGAAAAATGGTGTCTCTTCAGGCAGAGACGCAAAAGATGGGACGAGCTTTTCTTGTATTCTTGAAAGAAGTCTTTTCCGTCACTGAAATCAGTGACAAGAGTCCTGTGGACTCCTGTGGAAGCTTCTGTAAGGATACTCATACACAGTGGGAGGGTATATACAGTCATGAACTGCAAAGAAAATGAAATTGGGAAACTCTTTATGACCGCCATTTCTCCTCTCCCAGGGATTTAGGTGTTAGTAACCTGGTCATTTTTGTGTTAAATGTTATTAGATGGTTTCTCAACAGCCTGAATAAAAAAGACACACAGGAATACATATGATGGTGTAACATGAAAGCTGAGTTATTCCGTTTGCTTATTAAGTAGGCTACCTCACATGAGCAGACGTAAAAACCAAAAGAAAGACCTGCTTTCAAAGAACATGTAGCCTGGTGGTAAAACCACAAGCTTGGGATGTGGGAAACCCACATTCCCGTCTGTGGTGTGAAAGAGGCAAATAAAGGATTTGAATGCAGATGTTCGGTAACTGAGGTAAACGCCCTGATCAGCAATTTTAGGATAGCCGGATCTCGCTTTCATATTTTGCACCCCCTAGGAAAACTATCTGCGTGTTGTGGTTCTTCCTAATGCAGTGGGAAACTGCCTGCGTAACAGGAAAACTTGCCCAGTTCTGCACATAATGCTGGTGTTCCACAAACAGCTTGGATGGCTTGTTCTCATCTACAGGGCTTTATATGGGGAGAAGCTGTTCCTCTTTAAATCCACATAGTCCCAGCTGAGATCAGAAGAGTATCCGGAGAGCAGCTGCCTTTGGTAGAACCTTCTCTGCGAAAACTTCAGGTCCTGATGACAGCTTGAATCGTTGTATCTCCGTATGATCTCAGTGAAATGTGCAAACAATCATTTTGCATATTGTTGGGAGGGAAAATGAATTGTTAGGATTCTGGAAAAAGCTGAATGAAAAGCTTGATTATTATTTTTGGTTTTGTGCACAGATTTGTTTATAAATGTCTATTATGAAATTGCTGTATGCTTTAATTAGATTTCATTTAGAAATATCATTTCTGGCTTATGTGTAAAGTGCTTTGAAAACAAGCTGAAATAAATGAGCTGATCAAAAATATTAAATGCAAATCCATACATTGTATTGGTATGAAAACTGGTGAAAAGTCAGCACAAGAGATGCAAAACCTGCTAGATTTTGCAGAAGTGCTGTTCTATGAGTTACTGGCTTCATTTTAGACATTGTTTCTTCAGTGCAATTTGCACAGAGAATTTGGAACACAGGCAAAGAAGACGCACGTCCTCAAATCCCAAAACACTTCAGTGGGCTACAGCTAAATACTTTTGTTAAGTTAAAGCATATTTATCAATTCAAAGGCTTCTTCACATTTCCATTAAAATATTCCAGTCCCAGTCTTCTGGGTCCTCTGTGGATATGGATTTTTGAGGGCAAATCAGCAGTCACAGCTCCTTACTCTGACCAGATGCTTCCCTTATGATTTCAAGCAGTAGGCCAAATAGAATCATATCAGCCACGTATTTACACTACTCAGATTTGCCCAATCCTAAACATTATACAAGAAATTCCGTGACATTTTAACTTTGAGAATATATGAGCTTTCACAACCCATCAGTAGTTGTGAGGTGGCAGGGGCAGGGGAAATGTAAAATACCTCAAGATAAATAGTAAGCTTTCCCTGTTAGCAGAGAGTGTCAGACAAGCTGAGACAAGAGTTAATTTTCCTGTGGCTTTTCCTGGCATTGAGCTCTATGCAAAGCAGATGCAAAGCCAATGGAGAGTTACTAAAGGAAGATAAGTGGGTTTGTGCAACTTCAAGCCGTGAATTAGGAATATTAGTAAAGAGAGTTTTTCTGTCACACATAGACAGGCCAAGGGTCCCTGGGCGATACGGCCAGTAGTGATGTACACGTTGTCAGGTAGCCACAAATATAGGTTAAGTCCTGGCCATGTGTAAGCACACAGTAATACTTCAGCTGGTTTAGCCAGAGGTCACAATACTGTCCTTAATGGTGGTTTCATGCTTTTAGACCACCATTATGGCATTTTGCACTAGGACAGACACTAGCTGATCAGCCTGCACGTGTGAAGTGCTTACATAACAAGGTTTTTGAAGACATTTAACCTGGCTTAATGGGTTTATATGGGCTGTGTGTTTTCTTTTATGCAGGCACGTTATTTTGCTCTGGTGTAAGATTCCATGTGTCACCCAGGAGCGGCATTTGAGACATTCTTGTCATTTGGGATGTACCAGCCTTCAGTTTTTACCTTTTCCTCTTCTCCTCTCAGGAAAATTAATACTTTTAAGGAAGTCCTGCCAACTTCATTATGCCACCCTATCGTTAAGACCACCTACAGAAGTTTTTTCTTTTTAAGTAAGTCCTATCTACAGCAGTAAAAATACCCTTACAATTTTTTTGTCTGCTGACACACCAGGATACAATTATATTCCCCAAGACTTTTAACTCACTAACTTTATTCAAGATATAAAGTTCCACAAGACATATATAGGCTCTACAAGACATATATAGGACAGCACACAGTGAATTTAAATATTTAAATATTTACATTCATAAACACCTTTGTATGTGCAATTTTAAATATATGCGTTTATATTAAAATAAAGGTATAGTTCTTATAGGTTGTTAATTTTTGAGCCCTATGAAATTTCCTGTAGCGGTATGAACCTCCTAGTAATTTTAAATGTATAGATTGAAGTTTAACATAGATGAATTTACGCAGTATATGAACACAGCATATATGGACTCCCACTGGATGTGAATGTGTTTTGCCTTGTCACTGCAAATCCTTTTCAAATTATGTGATGGACCCCAAGAAATCCACAAACTCTAAACCAAAAATCACTTTTCAAATGCTTGGCTGTATAAAGCAGAAGTCTAGGTTCTGCTCCTTTGGCTTCAGAGGCAGCTAGGTTGTCCACTACCCACTTTAAACACAAGAATAGCACAAGGTCCTGCAAACCTTCCTTCTTTTTTATATGTAGGTGCTAAGGAAGCATAGCTAATGTATTTTTCTGCAATAACATTTGATTTGGCTTGAAAGTAACGTGCTAATATATACCACATTACTGGAATTTGTAAATGGTTTGACTCTTGGTTTAATTCAGCTGTCTCTGACTTTTGGAATATAATTCTCTGCTAAAAATGGGGTGGGAAGAGAGGAACAGTTCAACTGTGAACTATTCTTTAGAAAACTAGATGCTTTTGCCATCCCACTAATGTCATCTGGCATTAATTAACATAGACTCTCTCTAATTATATTGTCAGCATACCACCACTAAATTAAAATACAAAGAGAATTGTTAAAATTTCCCAATTTAACTTTGATATTTCGTTTAAAGCATAATTTTTCAAGTTTTGTGTATATAGGAAATAATCCAAAGCCCACTGAAGTTAATGGGCTTCATTCCAATTAGGCCCAGAAATGTTTGGAAAAATCAGCGGGGTGTCCAAATTGCCTCTCTAAACCAAGCAATTAGATGCTTCATTTCTATTATTGGCACCCGCAGCTCAGCACCACATACTGGGTACGCAACACTGCAGATCTAACGGGTCTCTCAGGGGACTGAAGTCTACCTTGTGAGGAGAAAAAAAGAGCATTAGACACAGTGGAAGTTCACCATCCCACTGCACTCATGCCTCTAGGGTGCCAAAAAGAAACACGAGGAAAGCAGACTTAAGTAAGTAGATGTCTCCTACCTGAGACAGTGTGGAAGAGCAGTGGCTGGGGCTCCACACCACATGCTTGCAGCGTGACTGGGTCGGTTGCAAGACAACGTAGTCCTGAGACGTGCCAGACATCTGCTTCTCAAGTGGAACCTGCAGGAGGTGAACAGGGAAAGCCAGCCCTGGTATGACCCACTCCTCGCAAGCAGCTCCCACCTCTCTCCTGCGTGTTTTGCTCTTCCTGTCCTCGTGAGTCGGTGTGGCAGGCACAGCACAGTGACCAGCTCTGCAAATTGCCCCTCAGCTCTAGCTGGTGGGAGAAATCAGGTAGCTGAGGAAAGATGACAGTGCTGCATGGCAGGATACCTTGCTACACCCCATGCTTTTTCATAGCTTGGGTTGGAAGAGATCTTTAAAGGTCATCCAGTCCAACCCCCCTGCAATGACCAAGGACATTGTGCATTTTTGCATTGTGCTAGGGTCAGCTGCTCCCTGATGCTTTCCTAATGTGTTTGTGTCTCTCTTTCTTTGACTGGGGAGAGCTGTGGAGAATAACTAGTGCCTTAGCAGAGCTTGTGCTCTCAGTGCAGAGCTGAAAGGCCTTGAGCAAGACCTTTGCTTCCAGGTAAGTCTGTCCTGCTTAAAAGCACCCTGTCCATGGGCGAGAGGAATCTGCGTGTGCAGCTGAGCCAGGCTGGGAGCGACACTGAAGTCAAACACGGTTAACTTTGCCTTTTGGCATGACCTACAGTTCCACTCTCCTCTCAGTGAATGGCAGTTCTGCCTCTTGCTTATGCCTGGGTTTACACATTAGCATTGCCTACCCTTCAGCATCACTAGCCTCCACGCAGATCCTTTGGTATTACTAAAGTCTTTGAGATCTAGCTGATTCCTAGCTTACCAAGAGTTTTATTTCTCTGGAGTTTGGTAAAACTATACATCTCCCTGAGATGATCAGAAACACATGGAAAAATATTTAAATGGTGCATAAAGAGAAAAAGAATAAAAATATTTTATTTCCAAGACAGCTACTCTTTTGCTGCAGACTTTTTACTTCAGGAAAAAAAAACAAGCCCCCCAAAAAAAAACCCCAACAAAATGTTGGCAATACTTTGGAAACTGTGTCCCTTTTTCTACCCCAACAGTCTTTTGCCTATTTTGCCTAGACCTGTAAGCCAAGCATGTCGCTACAGCTCAGGACAACACATGAAGACATAATGATTTTCAAAGAAGTAAAAAGCATTCCAGCAGCAGTAGCAATTCACATTTTTCTTGGACAGGATGTATTTCCCCAGCTCCCCTGGGAAACTGGAAGCAGAATCCCAGGGCAGCCCTCCTCACAAACCACTGTGCTTGAGAGTCAGCTATTTCAGGGATATGAACCAGCCTGAGAGACTCAGCCACCAGAGACACTGGACAACTTGCAGATCTAGAGACTGTTGGAAGCCCCGAATCTCAGTGGTCCACAGACCTCTGAGACTGCAGAAGAGCTTGGAGCCTGAAAAGCTGAGGCATCCGGGCTTGCAGTCCAGGGAACTGCCTGGTGGGTTTGGAGCCCAAGACCCTGGCAAGGCAAAGGACAGGCAAGCAAGAAGCAAGTCCAAATGATGCAGGACTGGGCTCTCTGTGCCCTGTGAATTCTGCCTTCATGCGTACCAGTGCCAAAATCTGTGTGGGCAGCCTGCATTTCCAAGGCTGCTAAATGAAAGTAGTGGGATTTTACACAGGGAGAGAGGCAAGCATGCACCCACATTCCCCATTACGAGGCACTTAAAACACATCTGGTCTCTGAGCAGATTATTCTGTAAACCAAAACCCAAGCTTGAATATACCAGATTTTGTGCTCACACCTCTTGGTTACATAATGCATTAAGTAAGATGGTAACAGTCTGGGACAATCCCTGTGGCCAGACCCTGCACCAGCATAAAGGAATATAGTGTGTGGAGTGACACCAGTATACCCCATTGCAGCCAGTTTTGGACTTGCAGAGGCTGTAGGTGAAATTCAGTTTTGCAACTCAAGTGATACAGTGGCCAGAGGCAGCGAAGTCCTTGCCACTTCTGCGGTGGGAGACAAGGATGTGTAACTGGGACAAAACCTCCGGCCAGCTGGACTGCCTGTTCCCATTGCTGCCAAGGCGCGGGGAGGCAAGGGGAGTGGTTGCTACTGCTGGGTACAGTCAACTACTCATCTTTATCCCATATAACCAAGCTCTTCCTCGGTACAGCAGCTTCCACACACTGTCACAGCCATGGGCAAAAGGACAGTAGGGCCACACTGTTCCTGCCTCTTCCCTTCCTGTCCTGGTCTGCTGTTCTCGCACTACATCGCACTACACGATGAATTGTGTAGGTTAATAGATGTATTTTAGAGCAACCTACAAAACAATTCTTTGATCTCAGTTTAGGCTTTTGGTTGTTACTACGATACAAGTGATAATAAATAAATAAACACAGGAAGAAGTAATACATATCCATAGCAGTAGCAGTTTGGTTACCTGCTTCCTCACAAATACGCACACTCCAATGCTAGAATTTCATTTTAAGAAAAGGTCCCTGTACTCGAGACCACAGCTCCTACTTTGCTGTGCTGTAATTCAGTTTTCATCTCATTTCATTTCAAGATACTCCACTGTGCATTTATCAGCTTACACACTCAGAATTATTCGGGAATGGCCGCATTTACTCCAGACTTGAATTACAACAAGTTATAGCAAAATTTGTCTGATGGTGGTTAGTGAGTCCAATAGCAGTGTACGGCCCTAGGAAGCGCACCTCGAAGCACTGCAAGAATGTGAATACAGCAGGAAGTATTGCTGAGGTGTAACACATACACTTAGAGAGGGTTCTAAAAATAAAAGAAACTTCTGTTTAATCACAACAGTGGGATTTTTAGGATCATTTGCTCTTGCAGAGCCAGTTAAATAGATCCTGACATAGAGTACCAAGGAAGGAAGTGTAAGTGTTTATTTTGGAGTGTTTGGATCATTGGATAGAAAGCTTATAGGAAAATGGAAAACATGCAGCAGTAATTTATTTCTAAAGGGAAGGGGGAGAAAAGTCAAGGAAATTCCCTCACAGTCTGCTTGGAGCCAGGTTTTCAGCTGATGTAAATCTGCAGGCTAGGTTAAAATTATTGGAACCAGCTCATGCCCTGTATCAATAGAAAGCAATACAGCAAGGTTGATTTACACTAGCTGGTGATTTGAGGCCCTAAGGAGAGTCAGTATTACCAGACTCCTGCATTAGGATAAGACCAGGGCTTTGTCCTAGGATCAGATCCAGCTCTCATCTGCAGTGGAGCTGTGCAGCCCCTGTCCCTTGTTATGTGTCAATAAACATCAGCCTCTTCCTCTCTTTCCACCATCCTGGTAAGCTTCTCAAAATGAAATTTGAGCTTTGCAACAATGATTCCCATTTGCTTTTCCTTAGGTCCCAATTTTCAACAGCTTTGCAGACCAAAAGTGTATTCTTCGCGACCTTCTCAATATGTTTGCATTATCAGCTGCTACATTTTTTATTACACATCATTGAATTTCATGCATCAAGACTTTTACACAGCTTGCCCCTGCTCTCTAGGAATTTCACAGATAAATCACTGACATGCACTGCAAACTGTCAAAGAGTTGCTGACATACTCTACAGTAGAAAGGCATTGGATAACCTTTTGCACTAGAATGCTGTTTTTGAGTGCTTTAATAAAGAGCATTATTGTTTTTGAAAAAATATGGCTATGGTGAAAGGAGTTAATGGTTTGCACATGATGTATCACACCCATGATAAAATTCTTCACAGAAAAGTTAAAAATCCCAAGCAATAACCACGCACACAAAATTGTTGAGGATGCTCTGTGGGTTGAAGCTCTTTGTCTGAGCATTTAGACCTTTCTGAGCGTCCTTTGTGTAACAGAGCACAGATATAAAAGCTAGGCTTAATGATCCAGCCACTTTTCCACAACACGAGGTCAGAGCCCTGGGCAAAGGTTTTCCCCCATTCAAAGCCAGGGATGGAGGAGAGAAAGGGGTGCTGGATGTGTCTAAACAGCTGCCTCTCGGTTTTGTGAGCTCCCTGAAAAGAAAGGATACCAAAGCATCTGTTTCTTGGGACAAGGCCGTGGTGTTTCTGCAAAGGGGAATTGACTGTGTGCTGTTTATAACCACTCTTGTGGTAATCAGCAAGTGTCTGTATGTTCTTTAAATAGACACATTACCCTAAGGAAATACCCAAGTCAGCACCTCTGTATCCTGCTCTTAGAGAGGAAACCTGACCTATGAGGCATCAAAATTTGCTGCTGCTTGGCAAAGGGGCAGAAATATTTTAGCTAAAGCCTGACTGCTCCTTGCTTTTCTTGAAGAGGTAGCTCCATCACACTTGGTTCAGCTCTCATATATGTCAGTTTTACTCTGGGTGACTCCAGTTACTGAGAGGAATTGCTGCATAATTACAGAAGTGGCAATGAGAAAAGAACCAAGACTCAAAGAGCTGCTTCCTAAGTAAAGCAAGAAGGATATGATTAATTGATTAGTTTATAGATACCTCTTCTATTCTTACTAATTGCTGTTAAATATGGAAATATGTATTTCCAAACATTTGTCCCAGGAAATTATTGCTCTTCTATCAGATACTCAAGTTCTTACGGTATGAATCATTTAAAACTAGACAAGTCAAACCACCTGAGAGTGTGTTACGCAAAATGAGGATAGAGTTGCAGTTGATCAGAAGAACAGACAAGATAGTCTTCCTCCTTTCTCAATGCCCACAGAAGAAAGTTCTGTGCTATAGATTTTTAAACTGACGTAGTGCTTGGGACAGTAATTCTAGAGACCTTCACTGAAATACTTATTTCTAAAGAGGTCTTCATAACCAGGTGATGTTTAGAAAAAATGTAATTTCCAAAATATTACGTAAGCACACTTTTAGAAAAGAGAAGGGAAAAAAAAAGCCAGTGAAAAGGGATTGCTAACTGTAACATTACACACATCCATTAAACTGCATCTCAGTGCAGTCAGAAACTTTGCAGTTGTAAACAAGAAACAGAAGACAGAGATTAACATGCTAGATTTTTTACAGTCTTTTACATCGAATCTGGTTGTATAAGCTAAAGTGAGGATCTTGAAGTCAACAAAGCTGCTTGGGAATGACCCTACCATAAGTTAGATCGAACTAACTGTTGTTAAAATATGTTGTTAAAACTTCATTAACACCAGAATGAGTGGGGGAAATGAATTTTTCCTAATATGTTTCATTTATTACTTATCAGATTTTTATCAGCCTTTCCTGAAAAACCTGCCATTTATTGAAAATAGATTCTGGAGGAAATGCAATAAATAAACCAATTTAGTTTTGCAGGAGATGTATCGAGGATTCACATACACTTAAAGTTTTCGTAAGACTTAGTCTAATCTAGACACTTCAACCTGTCAACCGCTAACAATTCCTTACATTATCCTCCTGCCATAAGGCCCATTCCTATCCCAAATTTGCCCTTTGAATTGTTGATTCACATTCTTGCTTTTCAAAGGCATCTAAATAAGTCCCTGCGAACACCTGACATCTCACTTAATTCTTGTCTGAGAGAACTTCTGTATCTAGAACAGCTCTTTGTCAGTGGACCTTCCCTGAACAGGTAGAAGGATGAAAAGTGTTGAGGTTAAGGAAGAAACACGAGTCACTGGGTTTGTTGCCCTATCAGCTCTTAAATTGCTGCGTTCACACTCACATTCAGTTTGAGACTGAGCATGACTGAGCTGTGGCCAAGCCATACTTCTGGCCATGTCTTAAATCTCTCCAGATGGCAGGCATCCCTGCTCCTCACAGAGGCAGGATCTTAAGTTCAGTGACAGGCCAGGGCTTCTGACTCACGCAGCTCCCACTGAGCTCAGCAGACACAGGGAGCTATAGCCAAGCAGCCACGGGGAGGTATAGCCAATCGTGGAGACAAGAGCACATGCCAGGGACAGGAGCAGTGGGATCCAGGGGACAATACCTGATAAAGCAATGTTCTTCCAGTCTGTGCCTTGCCTCTGTGGGGAGTCTGAACTGAGACCTTTCCAGGAGTGGGGAGCAGCAGTGGGGGCACTGACGATCCTGCAGAAACTTAGCACCAGCAGTGGTGCCAGCGGGTGACTTGAGCCCTGGCTGTGACCACAATGGAGGACACAGGCCTGCTGTGTCCCAGATGTGGGGAGATAAGTCTGGCTCGCAGACATGCTTAGGGAATGCCACTTACCCGAAGTTTGGAGCTTTGTTTCCATTTGGATGCAAACAGTGTTAAAACAATCTGGAGAACTGAGAGTCAGGCTAAACTGTCTGTGCAGACATAGCATATGCGCTTCTGATGTGGACTTCACCGTGTGAGCTTCTTTTGCGCTTGGCCATATTGGAAGATGTAGTCTCTGGTTACTAATGTTAGCTGGTGTTTAAGGAGCAGAGACTGTATGATTTTACAGAGGACATAACCAAAGAGTTAATGAAGGCCTCAAATGTTTTCTTTTTCTTACTGGAACCACCTCACTCTTGACTGGGATGAGCTACGTATCGCAGGCACTGTGTAAGTGTCTGGAAGCCTTGTTCACAACAGCTGAGAAGGGACATAAAGATGGGTGCTCCTG
Organism: Tetrax tetrax; assembly: GCA_009806455.1. Lineage (NCBI taxonomy): Eukaryota > Metazoa > Chordata > Aves > Otidiformes > Otididae > Tetrax > Tetrax tetrax. The sequence continues at coordinate 463,622 of WHYT01017471.1, read as the reverse complement.
AGCATGCTGGCAGCATGGAGCTCTATACAGCCTCCTTTAAGTTTCTGTGTCTATTTAACAGGGCAAGACCATTTCTGTGGCACTCTACACATGTGAGTCTTTTTGGAGAGGGAGCGGCTACACACATTCACAGATCCGCCTGAAAGGGACAATCATGATTCATTTACGCTCTCTGTTCCCAGTAGCTCCTGTGTGTGGGTTAGCGGTCCTCTGTAATCAGTAATCCTGTAAGCCATTGATAGGCATGAGCAATATGACCGCTGTGGTTTGAACTCTGTGCATTTGCAGATGGTGGCCAGACTGAGCCCTCACGCAGAACAGAACAAAGCTCACCCAGGCATTTCTGCAGCAGGGTCTGAGCTTGTCTGTGAGGTTTTATACACTTGTAAAGGAGTCGCCTACTAGTGCTACATCTTTCCTCATGCTGTGAACTGACTTAAGCTTTGCAGTATAAAGGGATAAAGCTGCTGAGGCAAATACATCTCTCCAGAAGATACATTTCTTATGTTCTTTACCCCAGCACAGTTGCCAGGAAGGGTTCACCTGCCACCACTGCCGCCAATGCAAGGAATGACTCTGAGAGAGGAGAGCAATCTGATTCACCAGGGAGCGTGGATGGAGCAAAGGGAAGAGTGAAAGTCTGTTGATGCGAAAGGCAAGGATAGCAATAGATCACTGGAAGCGTATGAGCTGACAGGTGTGTTTTCCATTAAGAAGCACAGAAACACAGAAGCATAGCTCTGCTTTTTGTGAAAAACAGTTCTTCAAATAGAAGGAATGACTTTTGAAGAATTCCTCTAAAATTCCTGTCAAGCATCACTGCTGGTAAAGCTTATAAATCTGTTTGAGACCCAGGAAAGGAAGATGATGTAGGACTGTAAGATGTCATTGTACAAATGGTGCACTTCACAAAAAAATAAGACCCTGAAGACTTACCCTTGTTCACACCCTACAATTATACGGAGGGAGTGACCATGGAACACAACATTTAGGACACCATGGAATATATTTGGCCTCCAGGCAGTTCTCAGAGCACCTTGACATACATAATTAGTGAAGATCCTGGTGTTTATTTAGGGCTTGTGGTTGTGAAAAATAGAACAAAGCAATTTTTGGGGGTGGGCAATAATCAAGCCAGTAAAATGACCTGTCTTCTCTCTTTGCTTTTTCTCTCAGATTTTCTATCATAGAAATAAATTGAACTCCACCCCTATCCAGTTAGTTCACTTAACTTGCGCTTTCTTGACAGCTAACACACGCTATGCAAGATTGCTTTCCTACATTCCCTTTTACCTTCTACCCTTCCATTTCATTCTTGCTGTATCATCTTAAAGCTATATTTCAAATAGTTTTTGAGAGCCTATAGTCAGACTGACAGAAGGCAGCAGGGAATGAGCTTAGCTTGCTATTTTTCTCAATAGCTCTCTTTGAGATGAGAATTCCTCCTTGCCACATACAGTCCTAAATGAAAGAGTAATTTCTGACTTGCTTTCACAAGCCTTTTGATTTTCTTCTTCTTTAGTCTTCACATGTCTCACAGACATTTCTCCAGCTCCTGCTCCTCATGGACCAGTATCATCTTACATCTCTCTTACATTTTTATCAAAGCTTTCCTTTTAACAGAAAGATGCTCCTTAGAAAAAGTTCAAATCTAAGTTTCCCTGAGCTTTGTGAGAGGAATCTGCCTGGAATTTCATTTTTCTATGATACTCAAGTCAATGTTCTTCAGGGATTTTTTTTTTTTAATTTGGAAGAAAATTTGGTTGGGTCAAAATTAACATTACTTTTTGAAAATATAAATTCATATGTGCACCTGAACTTTATAGCTTATCCCCATCCATTCCTTTAAATGTTTATTAGTAAAATACTCACTCACTGAAGGCAGAGAAAAAATTAGTATAATTGGATGTTACAGTGAACAATAAAGGTAGCGTGTATATATATATACGTGATCAAACAGTACAATTAGAGTGCATTACGGAAATATAATTCAGCTGACTTTATTTAAGCCTATTTTGCTCTGCAGTTCCTTTGTTTCAAGGAGAAACAAGGTAAAGACTGGCTAGGTGAGTAATAAACTTATATCACATACATTAATGTACAGTAATCAGATAGTAAAATCTTATTCAAAAGGCCTATTGTGCAAGACACTGTACAAACAAAGACAAACACAGTTCCTGCCTGACAGCTCAGTACAGACAAAAGGGAGAATGAATCAATTTTAACAGAAGTAGACCTTAACATGAAGCATAGGAAAGTCAGTGCTGGTCTTTCCATTGACTTCCCTCAATTTCAGATCGTTGGTGTACGTATGCACACATGTCCACACCTATACACAGAAATTTGTTCCACCTACATTTATAGATACACACATTTTACTTAGATGCAAGTCTTGGAGTGACACAATATATGCACAGCAGTGTATGTGATCATACCAAAAAAAGAATCCAGGCTTCACTTGGCAATGAAATCAATACCAACTCTATTTAATTGCTGACACTCTCCTGAAATAAATTTGTGTCTAAAAGTTGTACTATGACAGAAGCAGGTAGTGAGAGAAGATCTGTCTTGAACAGAAGTAGAGGATTAGGTTGTAGAAATAAGATATTTTTGTTGAGAATAACAAGCATGTATTTTCATTCTAACAAGCTGTTCTGTGAAAAGGAGAAGGAATTTTACTATTTGAATTTTCTGGGTTTTAGTGTAAGCTGAGGTACTCAAATCCTACACTGAATGCATGAGCTACAAAGGTTAAACATAGCAAAGTGGAGTTTTAGCAATGTGGGGGCAGGGTAAGAATGTATCTTTTCTTTAGCAGCATTTCAAGAACTAGTTCTCACAAATTTTTGAAATATTTTGTGTGGCATTTAATGAAGTCACATCAAGACTCCGTCCTCAGCCCTTAAGTGATGCTATTGTCTTTTTCAAACATGCTTTTTCAAAGCCTACTCCTTTGCTGGTAAACTTATTCTGCTGAACACAAGTATGAAAGACAGAGAAAACTTCAGATAAACTGAATATTCCATTTTTGTGGCAAACAAGTAGCTCAGAAACTTCAGGAAAGAAGCCAGTGTTACAAAGTCTGGAGGACAATTTTCAAACTTATGCTCAATGAAGTTGGGGCCCTACCCCATACACAAATGTTGACTAAAATCAATGATGTGAAGTGCTGGTGTCAAAGTGAACTTCCAGACACAGATTTTTATGCTTAGATTTAGCTTTTTTTTTGTGAATGCTTACTCCCTATTTGCCCTTTAGCCTGTTATGTAAGAGGCTGGCTCCTACAAAAAAATCACTGTACCTTTTACCTAAATCCTACTTCCTAGCCTCTTCCTAGCCTTTCCTAGCCTAGCAGAAATAATGTCAGTCTCAAAACCCTGTCCAAACTTCAGCACTCTGCCTAACTAGCTTTCCTGCTTGGTTTGTTAGGAAAAAAAAACTTTGCTGCATGTTCTATATTTCTGTGTTTTACAAAGTTTGTACAACATAAATTTACTGAGTCCTTGTCAAATTGTACTTCAGATATGGCCTCAAAAGTGGGTGAAGAATTGCTCAGTGCATAGTGTACATCAATGGCTCTGCAATCTCTTCATGTGAAGGAATTTCTGTAAGTGATGTATAAATCTATTTTTGTTAATTTAAAGGCGCTTTTTTTTTTTTTTTTTTTT
>WHYT01017471.1:437746-459934 GCA_009806455.1 Tetrax tetrax | reverse complement strand
TATTATTTTTTTGTTTTTTATTTTTTTTGTTTTTTGTTTTTTTTTTTTTTTTTTTTTTGTTTTTTTTTTTTTATTTTTTTTTTTTTTTTTTTTTTTTTTTTTTTTTTGTGGTTTACTGTCTCAGGCTAATGTAACTAGTTATGCCACTGCTGTGCATTTACAAATTGGGGTATGGATAAATAACAATTAAACTGTTTATACTTTCATTTTCAAATTTTATATTCTACTGGCACGGAGAATGTATAACTTGAAGGTTGAATCTGCAACAGAGGAGTCACTATAAAGGAAGGATGCACATGGATAAGTACTGGTTTTGTAACATCTTGCTTGCAGATATTTCCTTTTGCAAACTCTAATGGGAGATGAGGGAAGATCCATGTTTCAGTTTATCTGAACCGCCAAAGTTTACAGAGAAGGAAAGAGTGGCTGGGAGAAGAGGAAAAGGGAGGGGAGGCTGGGGAAAAAAAACAACATTTCAGCTGTTGTCTACGTTCTGAATACAGAATCCTCTGATCTACTGATATGTAATTCATACCGGCTATTTGATAACTTGAAAATATTTTGGACGGACCTGATGATGTTATGGATATTTTTCCTCCACCTCCTTTAATAAACAGTGCCATCGGATGATTTTCCTCTCTTAGCCTGAGTCATTTCCTCTTCCGTCACTTCAAGCTCTTTTAGCCTACAACTGACAATAACCATCACAGGAGTCCTTCAAGTCTCTATCAACAGCAATAACCATCACGAGAGTCCTTCAAGTCTCTGTCCACAGCTGCAGTTAGCTTGCAAGAATTAGCTGTTACTGTTTGGGGAAGCTACTGTGACACTTGCCAGGGTAAGAATGTATCTAAATCAGAAATGTAGTGATCGTGCCTTTAAGTGCCCAGACGGACACCCTTATACTGTACTAAAAGTGCCCCTTTTTTGTGGTTTAACCTGATCCATTTACAAAGTAGCCTATGCTAAAGCCACATGGACACATCTAGATGAAGCTGAAGAATCATTCTAGATGAAGAATATCTTGTATTCCTCACTATCTCCCACGTGGAGATGGTTATTCACATCCTAATTACACTCTGGAATTGCTTACTTAAATCTTGGGCAGTTTTAAATTAAAAATCTATTTTATCTCTATTATCTCTTTTTATGATACCAACTGCTCGCAACTTTATCCAGCTGTATAAAATGTGATCTTCCCTGATTTCCCTTTTTCACAAGCATTTCAAAATGCCTTCAATGAGTGATATTTTATGGACTTTACTGTAATACCACAGATAAAACACAGCTTTTCAATAAAATTCCTGCTGATGAGATGTTGCTGTAGAAATATTCAAAACATAAACAGGTTTAACCTGCAGCCATTGTGATGGGGAAAAAAAATGACAAATACTTACAGCTTTTACAACTCCAAAAAGCTGCTCCAAACCAACAAAGAAGGCTCTTGGAGACAGCCACCACAGATCCATTTTTTTTTCTCTGATGTGCCCTTTTCTTCTCCCAGCGTCCCATCTGGGCATACTTGTAGGAAGTGCAAGCTGAGCCAATTTTTCTCAGTTCCGGTGAGAACAGGTCCATAGTTTTGGCATTTATGACAGAGCCTGGCAAGGAGTAGTATGACAGCAGCAGGTAGCAGGCAAGGAAAGCCAACATGTGAGGCAACAGGGTTTCAGCAGGCAGAGCTGGAGGAGCCAAGAAGACAAAAGCAGTATATTATTAGTAAGATGCTGGAGCTTCTGCAGCATGTTTGGAGGGAGAGGTTTGGGCTTAGGAAGGAGTGGAGTGTGCTTATGGGAAAAGGGCTTTGGAAGAAGGACAATCTTGGCAGGAGGGAGGGGGAAGCAGTGAACTGGAAGGGCTGAAGGGCTCTGCAGTGGTAGAGAAGGGGCTGATCTCTTTGTGGCAGGCGGCGTTAGGCAACCAAAACAGAAGTAGTGGTGGATGGGAGCTCTGGCTGGGAAGTGCAGGTATGAGACATGATGGGCCTTAGGCACGCTGGGATGCCTAGGGCTTGTACAAAGTTGGACGTACTCCTTCTCAGGCATTCCCAGTTACATTTGTTGTGTAACAGGGGGTGACTAGGATTACTTAATGCTACTACCCTAACAATTACCTTTACCTTCCTCATCCTCTTCTTTACTGTTAGAAGTACAGTAGCTCAGTTCAAAACTCTGTGCTTACTGCTGGTGGAGCTTCTTTGAACTTTTGGGACCTCAGCAGCAAACTTGATAGGATTTGCTGCGGCAGGCTCTGGAGAGTGGTTGCAGGGGTGCTGGTCCTCCCCAAGAGCTATGTGAGCCACATATCCATGCACAAAGCTACTTGTTAATGACACTGTTCACTTTTGAATTCAAAGTTGAACGTGAGCTAGACTGGGACACAGAGCATATGAGGTACTGCAAAGATAGCTTTGTGTGCTGGAAAACCACAGTAGTCCAAGGGGTTTCAGACTGTGGTACACAGCCAGGATCCCCGCAACAAAAGTGATGTAGATGTTCTCACCAGGAGCCCCACAGACCTAGAGAGTGAAATCTTTGTCCTGTGGGGCTGGAATTTTATTTGCTGAAATACAACTAAAGGGACTGCTGAGCAATAAGTTAAATGCTGCTGCTATAATTGCTCAGGAGTCCACTTACTCACCACCGTATTTGGCAACATCATAAGTTAGTTTTCATTAGTTTGTTTAGAGCATGGAAGTCCTTTGGAGAAATAACTGAATTATAAGTTGTTTTGAGTTGTTTTTATGTTAGAGAGCTTTATCTTTTAACAACCTGAGTTATGACATATTTTGTCTATATAACTAGCTTTTTTAGACAGCCTTTAGGAGAACTGGGAGGGAAAAGGGAGGATAACAGACATTTCATCCTGAAACATAAAGGAATCATGTGGATCTTGGCTTAGGGAGGTTCAAGTTAATTTCTACTTAGGTGATAAATCTATTTTTCATGGATTTGTAACTTGGCTATAAAAGCACACTTGAAGACTTGAATCTTGGCAGTCCAGGCTTTCAGGTCAGGAGAATATTTTTAGCAATATTTTATTAAAAAAAAAAAAGAAAAACATAGAAGGTTGTTTTCAAGTTTAGAAAGCTAAAGAGAGAGTTTTAAAAAACACAGGTTGGGTCACATTTTGACACTGTTTGGTTTTTTTTCCCCTTGGAGAAGAACAACAAAATCCCCATCCAACCTGCTTCCAGTTTGACAGATAATAAAATATATTTCAGATTTATCCTTTTAAAATTGCCCACAGGCCTGTTTCATAATGAAGAGTAAATAATCTGTCTCAGCTAATAATCTTTAAAAACTGAAATCAAGGCACTGTTGTGAATTTTAATAGTTATGTTTCATGAACAGATGTTCCGTTCATACAAGTCATCATAACTGCAAGAATGGCAATAGAACTACACCAAATATCATGCACTGAACATGTGGATAGTAAACATATACTACACTACCTCCCTCAAAATACGTGACTAATTCAGTAATACTGAGGCAGTAAAGTAATCAAAGTAATTAATACATTAGAAGAAATGAAGAACAAATGAGAGGACACCAATCAGTTCAGCATGCCACGTACAAAAAGCATTAGGACAATTTTGGTCAAGCATACTGGGGCAACTCTTCACCACAAAATCTTTGGTTTTACAGTTTCGTTCAGCCTCAAAATTACAGAGGGCTCGAGTCAGTCTTGCCAGGATTTGAATTAGTGGTTCCAGGGAGACTAGGAGCTAAGCCACTGGTATAGCTAAGCAGGGAGGGCAGAAAAGGTGTGGAGCAGGCAGAGCAAACAGGGAGGTCCATTTCTGGTCTTTAACTTACACCCTCTTGTTTGCTTCTGCTGCACAATCTCCCTTCTGTGATTTAGGCTCCCTTGAACATCATTGGCCAAATTCAGCTCTGCCTGCTAGTGACAACTTCTTTGTGTTGTACCAGCAAGGTGAAGGGCTGTCCTAAAAGAGTAGCTGGCATTTTTTGACACTAAGAGAAATCCAGATTTGGTATAAAGATGGTCCATGCCAATTGCTCCCAATCCAAACCAGGAAACTCTTTAGGACGCTGGTTGGGCCAGACCTAAGGCACCCCCTACAACAGAACCACCCACATAAGACCATTTTAAAGAAGCTACAGGATTAAATACCCTGGAGCCAAATTGATCCCAGCCCTGTAAAGTTTTAGGGGAAAGACAACTTTGAAACACTTAACTCTCACCACAGGTTCTGCATTCAGTTCAGCTCATTTGGGCCTGAAGGTCTAGCTCTTCCAAGGTGATCAAATCAGCATTTAAAAGCAATTCTCACCCCCTTAGGCACCCCAAAGGAGACCTTTATCTTCAGGTATTTTACATCTAGTAGTGACTTTTGTAGGCCCAATTATTGTCTTAGTCTCTGTCCCTTCGCTCCTGCTCCTTCCACCCTCCTGCTCCCTTACTCTCCCCTTCTCTGGCTGCTTCCTTCTGCGGCTGGGTTTCTCCCTCTGTGCTGTACACACCCTACTAATGATTTCTGCACATCGGCCCTTCCAAGCACACATCCTTCATACAGGATGTCACATAACACACCTCCCATTCAGAACAACAGGCCTTTTCTTCAAGCTCCTGTCCAGTGAAACAGCTGGGTACATACACCTAGTCACAGCCCAAAATAGAACAGACTAAAGAGGGGAATGACTGGGCAAGGTTTGGGCTACATTTTAATGGGCTGGGTTTCACGCACAACAAAGCTGTGTGACAGCAGTTAGGATATTTGCCACCTGATTGTAATTAGCAACGTAGCTATGCTTAAGGAGGTGGATATGTGCGTTCACTTAAAACAGAGGGTACAGTTCTGCTAACATCATTTAGATGGAGAATCTCACCACTTAGCTATTGCAGCAAGCCTTTGTGCCGCTGTTGGAGTCCTTTCAGCTTGAGTTTAGGTATTATACAGTCCCCCTAGCTGTAATATTGGAGCACCTCCCAAGTATTTAAAAATAGAAATCACAGTAACAATCTCCCTTTCTTACTTGGCAGCTAGAAGGAGAAATACTTGGCTTAACTTATACATTTGTTTGCATGTTCATGGGTGGGATCAAGTTGTTTATTGATGTATATATGGGAAGAAATAAATTTCTTTCAGTAAAGTTGAAAAGATTTTAGCACAAAAAAATGATTACTTCAGTGGCAGTTTTTCACATATGCATACTGCAGCTCAATGAGCTGCCTTGTGTCCCCTTGGATTCCCTAGGTTTACCCAGAGGGCAAAGGTGTGGTCAAGGCCGCTATCTGGAGTGCAATGTTCTTGTTAATTAGCTACTAGAGTCTCCACAACATGAAGAACTTTCTGTCTTCTCATTTCTGCTTCTGGGCAAAGCACACCACTGCTTCTGAAACACTTCTGTGCTCTGGAAAGCCTTTTAAAACACCCAGGCGGCCCACCCATGTGGCACAAACACCAACTGTTTATTTGTAGAGATCTCTTTCTAATAGAATGTTCTTCACCCCACACCCTTTGTCAACCAGAGTGGCTGACTGCCATGGGATGTAGTTTCTATCAAGAGCTCGGAGCATGGATCCCAGATGTGAGTGTGCATGCAGTATGGTCATCAGTTCACACACCAGTACATTTAGGGAGGACACACCTCAGACTGAGGTCAGTATGTTGCTGAGAGAGGCAGAAAGCAGTTTAGATCTTCATGAGCTATTAGGGATCAAGCCCAGAAGGTGACTGATTCTGGCTAATCAATGGGAAATGATGAAATTGCTCTCTGATCAATATTTGGAGAGGACAAAAAAGGTAGAAATGGTAGAATTGAACCCAGTTGCCCACCTCTAATATAATCGGAGGTAAATATAGAGTACATAAAGAAACGCAGGGAGAAACATGAAAGCTAGAGTATCTTCCCAGACTGAGATTTTCCTACCTGAACACAATCAAAAGACATAGGATGTACCCTAGGACTGAATGTCTGAATTTATTTATTAGCAAGTTTCTACGGCTTGTCAGCTAGATGTAAGGAAGGGAGAAAGAGCAAGGGGCTTTTGCTCTCTGGATGTGTTCTTGAACAGAATAGACAACCTTAGATTCCTTTCCTTTGTGTCCCCTGTTTAGGAAAAATGCATTTTTTCTTGCTGCTCTTGTGTTAAGTGATTTCTTAGCATAGGTGTGAAATTTAACATATACTGTCATGATACTTGTATCCTTTTGCTTCTTGAAGCTTCAGATTTTCTGGTGAAGTGTTCCTGAAACAATGCAAAATTTTGGCAAAAGCTTCTTCTGTAAGTAATATTCATGACGGACTCAGAGGCCTGAAAACAGCCAAATCTGCTTCTTCTCACTGAGGGAGTTAATGCAGGTAATGTGGAGCCATCACCCAGCCTTTTGAAAGATACAAAATATCACCCCGACAGGAGTCTTCCTTGCAATGCAGTCCCCTACAGACAAATGATGCAACTGGTGAGCTGCTCCTGAGATACTGGATGCTAATTTTCTTCTGTTGCAATGTGTCTTCCTTGTGCCCTACTCAGCCTGTCAGGCTTCTTATCGCTGTTCCTGCAGGTCCACTCACCTCCCCAAACCTCGCTTCTGAGGAATGCTATCCTAGTGAGTGTCTGCTTTTCCCACACCTGACTTAGAATAGCCAAAGCCTCCCATGTTGCCTGCTTTGATATCAGTCTGTTTTGCAACACAACCAGGTGGGTAAGCTGAAAGTGATTTTATCTATCCCAAATCATGGCTGACCAATCAGGGATAAACCTGACCCAACAGCCTCTGTATGGTCACATGCAATTAGCAACACTGAGTTTGTTATGGCTTTTCATCACGCCATCAATGCCTCTCTGTCTGAAGAGCATTCTAAATTCTTCAGTCTGGTTTATTGACTCCACACATATTCCAACATGGCACATCATGGTTTGTCTAGCTGGTCTTACAGGAAGCTAATCACTTCTCCAGGCACCCCTGAGATCATCTAGCCCAACCCTCTGCTCAAAGCAGGGTCACCTAGAGCAGATTGCTCAGGACTGTGCCCAGTTTGAATATCTCCAAGGACAGAGATGCCACAACCTCTCTGGGCAACCTGTTCCAGTGTTTGATCACTCTTACAGTAAAAAAAAATAAAATCTTATGTTTAAGGTGGAATTTCCTGTATTTCAGTTTGTGCCCATTGCCTCTTGTCCTGTCACTGGCCACCACTGGGAAAAGCCTGGCTCCATTTTCTTTATATCTTCTTGTCAGTTATCTATATACATTGACAAAATCCACCAAGCCTCCTCAGCCCAACATGCTCAGCCTCTCCTTTTATGACAGATATTCCAATCCCTTAATCATCTTAGTGGCCCTTTGCTGGATTTGCTCTAGTATTTCCATGTTTCACTTATGCTGGGGATCCTAGAATTGGACCCACCACTCCAGATGTGTCTCACCAGTGCTGAACAGAGAAGAAGGATCACCTCCTGCAACCTGCTGATAATGCTTTTTCTAACGCATCCAGGGAGGCTCTTGCCCTCTTTATGCCTAGGACATACTGCTGGCTAACAGTCAGCCTGTCCACCAGCCCCAAGTCCTTTTTTGCAAAGCTACTTTCCAGCTGGTTGGTCCCCAACCTGTACTGGTGCATGTAGTTATTCCCCCCAGTTACAATACTCTTTGTGGCACATGGGAGGTGCAAGATGGTGTCTTCTGTTTCCTGAGAAACCAAAACGAGCACCTCTTAGGGTGAACAGAAGCATACCTTTCTCTCCCAAAGGTTTCCTCTGTGACTGTGCCCCACCTCCCCGGAAGAATGCTGCTTCTTGAAACTATATTTTCTGCCAGCAAGGGTGTAGATCCAAAATAAACAGGAAAACCAAAATTATTGCCATTTTCTCTTTCTGTCACTGAATCACTACAGCTATCATTGGACTTATCAGGAGTAGACTGTGATTCATACTAACTGGCAAACAAACACATGAAAGTCTATCATAATCATAAAATCATTTCTATAGCTCTGGGCTTCTGACATTGTTCTGACTATCATGATTAATGCCAGCTGCCAGAAAACACTTGTACGTGGACTCCTGAATTAAGAGACATAAACAGGTCCATGTACATCACTGGAGAAACACTAGAGAGCTTTTGGATAACCCGCAGAAAGGTTTTGAGTTGTTGGGCACAGTGACAGTATCCTAGTATCCTGATTTTAAGACTGCCACTCATGAAGATTGGGTATCTCTTGATGGTAGACCCTTACCTTGCAATTGCCTTTAACATACGCCATAGCAAGGTGAAAGCAAATAACAGCATTTATGTACAAAATCCAAAATCCATAACATGTTGTAAAGATTTATAAAGGCAGAGGTGGAAAGAAGACAGAAAGAAAACCATTTATCCTCAGATGAAATCCTTAAATCATCCTCCTATCCCCCTTCCCCCTGATAAGCTGTAGATCCACTCTTAACCCATACGGCCAGGACTTGATCCTTGTGCAAGCTCCTTCCCTCAGGCAGCATTTGCAGGTGGTAGAACCACATCAACTCTGTAGTTTTACCTTTGTTTGAGGTTTGTCTAGGGACTTGCTCAGATTCACACCTCACACTTACGCCATCTTGGCCCTGCTTCCAATCATTATAGATCTCTTCTTAAAGAACTTGTTTCAGACTTCACCTCCAGAAACCGTACCTTTTTTTGGAAATACTTTGCCAGGCCTGATGTGTCACACCTGTCCCTGAAAAGGCGTAAAATGCCTTTTCTTATCTCACAGGACCAACTGCAATACTCAGTGAGGAGCCTTTCCCTACACTTGAACTTGTTTTTCACATAAATATGCACAGAGGCAACCGCACTTCACAGAGATACCTATGCCTATTTCGTGCAGTGCTGGCTCCTGACCGAGATTTCACACAACAGTAATTAATTACTTGAGGCAATAATACACATGGGAAAGATGAGCAACCAATTCTGGGTTTGAGGACGTTATTTGCAGGTGTGTGTTGTAAATTTGCCAGGGCAAATGAAAACCAGAATTATGCACCTAAATTTAACACTTGGTACCTCCTTGTTTACAACCATAAACTGGTGCCTTGATTTTTCCTCCCTTCACATGTCTGCAGTTGTGTGACCAGGCAAGATGCAGAACAGTTTCCTCTCTTTAGTATTTTTTTCCCTTGATAATAATAATATTGAACACTTAAATAGCACTTTTCATCCACAAGGTGCCTCACTAGTGTTAATACAATTAGCTAATTTAATTCTCCCTCCTGCTTTCCCCAAATGCGCATGGAATAGGCAAAATGAGACGCCAAAGGAAGCATTAGAGTCAGTGGCATCCAGTCTTAAGGCCACTCCCTCTATGAAGCAAGTAATATAAGACACCCCCTACAAAGCCTGACTATTACAGCTGCAATTTTGTCAGCACCTTTTTATAGCAGCTTTTGTTCTTTATCATCCAACGCATTGAGCAAATAGCTTCTGGGAAGGAACACACTCACGTTTACCTTTGCTCTATGTGCCACCACCAGCTCTATCCGAAACCCAGACAGACATGAAACAGGTGCCAGAGTTGCCTATTTGAGTCACCATCAGTAAAGGCTGACTCATAATTACAGTGAACATATAGTCTGTTTTCAGATCTTTGGGTAGAGATGTAAAAACCAAATGTCGCATTAAGAAGTCTGTCAGCCCTCTAGGTCTCTAAGGAAACAAAGTTTTACAGTAAAAATGGGTAATTCTATTATTTCTGGAACATTTTTTTAGAGTTTATGGCTTCTAGACTTTACACAAATCAATTGAGCTTCTCTCTGCACCCCCTACAGAAATATATGTGAAAAAATACAGATTTATGGAAGAAGTCTCAGTTATCCCAAGGACAAAAGCTTCCATTTAAGTGAATGGAAGGTAAACTGCGACAAATACCACCCATTTTAGCTTAGACTGAAGTCAGAGCTGATCCAAGGCTATGTCAGGCGTAGGTGAATCTTCAGTATGGGAAAATTACTTCCTATTCAGACATTTCTTCTGCACAGTCTGTGCTCCGTTTGCTCTCATTGCAGAGGATGGTCCCTGTCTTTTCCAGGATACCTTCAAGTTTAGAAAGAGCTCTTCATTTGCTAGGGAGCAAGGAGGAAAATGAAGTACAATGGGCTTCTCAGGAGACAAATGAGCATAGAAACCTTTAATTTCTGCACTACAGAGCCTTTCCTACCTTTGGACTAGCAGCACTTCTCTCCATCCCCTTCCCTTCTTTGCAGCTGGCAGCTGTGAGCAGCAGCTGGAGTCCAGCTGCAAAGGTCATCACTATGTTAACCCCTACTGGACTGGTTTCCTGCCCTTCAGAACAAGAGGAACCTGGACTGGGGAGTCTAACCGTACCTTGGTGAAGGAGTTCCAGATGACTTGGCCCATCCAAAATAGAGTGAAGAGTATATATCCTATCACAAGGAGCTATACAGGTTAATGTGCATGCACAGTACCTTTAACTGTAATAGCACATTGTCCAAGGGTTACAGATCACTATTTTTAAGTAAAGGAAATACTATTATCCCTATTGTATAGAAATGTAAGGCACAGGAAGTTGTATTAAACTTCTTAAATGGACATAAAAATCAGTATCTGAGCTGCAACCAGAACCCAGGTTACCAGCTGTAACCTCTTAGTGCCTCCCGAACTCCCTGTTCATCTCTGCCAGGTGTAGAATTTCAGATATTTCAGGGGCAAACAATTTCAGAGGTTAGATTTTCTAAAAATTGCAGGAGAAGACCTTAATGATTACTTAAAAGACAAGAGCAAAATACAGACTCACATTTCATCTTCATTTCTTCATTCCCTCATAAAAAATTGTACTTGAGAGTGTAATATCAGCGCCTGGTTACACATCAGCTAAGTTTCATCAGCATAACCCTTGAACACTGATCAAAGAGTACCGCCAATGAGCAGATCTGCAGCAGAACAATCCTGTTTTGGTGAAGGAAGAGCCACTTCCATTCGCTATGATTATTACACCAAATCAGTTCTCTAGGAGACAATCTCATCAAATGATTGGTTTGATCAGAGAGGTTTCTGTTAAAGTTTTATATGCTCCTGTCCAGACAGAATAGTATATTGCCAGCCAAGTTCTGGCATGTTTGAAAGATTGAGAAATAACAGATTCCAGGAGTAGCAATCCAGAAGAATTTTTGCCAGCTAAGGCCCAGATCCTGCAATCAAAAGGAGGCGAGCCATCTCCTACACCTACAAGCCATCAGCAACTTAAATGAAATTTTGTACTGACTACAGTTCTTGCCCGTGTGTCCCCAGTTATTATGCTGGAGCCAAAGACTGCACCTCCTAACCAGAGGTAGATTCACAAGTAAATGGAAAGGCAGCATTCACACCATGCACATGTATTCCAGCTGTCGTGCAGCCCCACCTAAATTGTCTTTGCTCTTGGTGGAAGAGACGGCAGCTTTCTTCTATCTCCTAATGAGGTCTTCCTCAAGAATTACTCTTCCCTTTTCCTTTTCTTTACCTTCCGAAGTTTTGTACATTCATCTAATTGTCTCCCAGAAACCCCTCATTGCTAGCTTTTCATCCTGTATCTACTTCTGTTTCCACAGTACTGCTAAATATTTGGAGACTATCTGAAGATCACATCAGTTTCCTGCCCTAAAGCATCACTCTCACCTTCATTAGAACCATCTTTCATACCAAACAACAGTATTTCTCCCATCATGGAATATCACACAGACAAAGAATCCAGTACTTCATCTCCTGTGCTTAAACATATTGTCCTATTTTGTTCTCTACTCTTCCACCCATTGTGGTGATGGGCTGAATAATGCACTTTAATCCAAACTAAAAAAAAGGGAAAGATAAAATCTAGAACTGCAGCTGAGATCATCTCTATAAAGCAACAATAACAACAGCAGCAAGAACTAAAAACCAACTAGACTTAACAGACATATCCAACATTGTTGACATCCAAAGAACTGACATGAGTTTGCCTCAAAGTCAAGCTTATGGAGCTCACCTAGTGATGGCATAACCTCTGCAATTTTAGCAACTTCTTTCTAAGACTGAAGAGTCAACACAACATCCCTGAGCTTTATAACCATCCACCCTGACTGCATCAGGCTATCTGAGAAACATTAGAAGCTTTGGTGCTAAACTCTGAGGGCTCAGGCAAATCCCGTTGAAGTCCCAGTGTAGAGGCTCAGACTCTCATTCCAAAAGAAGAGAGGGAAGAAAATTTACCTTATGGAATGGGTTTCAAGAAGTGTATGCTCATTTACTTTCTCAGCCTGTACATGCAATTACACATGTCAATTAGGCATAAAATAGAACTTTACGTGAGTAAAAGTTAGTCTTTACTCATGTCTATTTACAACTGCTAACTGTGAAAGTGCTAAGTCTTTGTCCTGGTCTGCAATTAAAAATGAAGCCAGTACAGTTATAGGAGTGCAGGATATGGATATGTGGGAACAAACCACTTCTTTCCAGCGCAGCTTTCCCTGGGAGAAAAAAAAAAACAAACCAACACTTTCTGCTACATCACCAAAGGAGAGCCCATCACCTGGTATATCTTTGTGCTTCCAAGTGATAAAATATAAGCTGCCAAAAATATGTGTGTGACTGCAGGCTGGTTCTGCATTAACTAGGAAACATAGCTCTATCATGCATCTATCCAGACAATTCTCTTTCGGTAGGCAGAGTCTCTTTACGTCCTGTGCGGCACTGAAAACACATGCACTTAGTACTCAGTTCTAATGCTCCTACGATGATCTCAATGGAGTAATGCAGTGTGATTCAAAGTCAAAGCTCCCTGAATCAATTTTCCATGGTCTATAATCTTTGCTGTAAACAGCCTGCTCTGCAACTAAGAAAGCAGAAAGGGTTTTAATGCCACCAGTTTCACCCTTAATGCCTTCACGTTAAGCTCAAAGAGCTGAAAGGATTTCATATGATTTGTTTCAGGCTTGTATCAGACTCTACATCAGGGCACCTCCCTTATTCTAGACCACCACGCTGGCCTCTAACATTTGGCTCTTTGCAGGACCAGCCCTGTGTTCAGCATAAATTAAAACAGCTGGAGGATTATATCTAAAGGAGTAGGCAAACACTCTCAGTGTAATCTCTGCCCCGTTCACCCTCTCCATGCTTGGCATGTACCCATGTTGGGAGCCAGACAGAAGGACCACAGGCAGCCAAACACTGCTTTGCTTTCTCTTGCAGCATGGGACTGAGAAGAAAGCCAGTTCTACCGTGTCATGTCCCCTTTGAACAGCTTCACAGGCATTAAAGGGTCACAGTGTTGAGGAGGAGTGAACTGGTCTCTTTGTTTCTCATTTCCACCCTGAAGTCAAACATCCATTCTCTTTTTAGCCATCAAAACTATAACAAAGTCTCCAAAGGCATTTTCCCACTGTTCACCCCCAAATAAACAACACGAGAGAATGCCATAGGGTGCTAGAAAGACTTTGAAGACCCCAGAGAACGCTTCTGTGATGTTCTCTCCCTTATCATACCTAAATTGTGCTTTTATAAAGACAACAACAAAAGAAAGATCAGCCATACCCTCAATTTGCTACTGTCTCCATTTAAAACTGAAACACATAAAATGCTGTAGATATGGTCTGGCATAAATAAAAGCAGAGACTAGGCTATCTATAAAATCACAAGATAATATGGTAAGTAAAACAGCATTTAATAAAAGAGAAATCATCCCTGCAATTCTCCAAAACCTCAGTAATACAGCAAGTTTCCCACAACTTAAAGTAGTGGGGTGTTTTCAGTATTATAGTAGCATACTCTGAAATAATGACTGCATAAATAATAGCAATTAATCAAAAGCTCCTTCCATTGCTATTTCCCAAAGCCAGGATAGTAATACATCCTGGTGCAGGCTATGTCAAAGCCTATGATATTGCCCTCCAATACACCAACTCCAAGCAGACTGACCACCCACGATGCAGCAGAAGACAGTATTGCTGAGTGGAGTAGCACTGTCACCATGTGATAGAGATTCAGGGGAAATTTTCTACTGACAGAATAGCCCCCTCTTTTTTTTCACTTCTGTAGCATCTCTTTGGAAAGAAGAGACTGCCCAAGTGGCCACTATAGCTACTGAAAAAGAACTAGACAAAAAAGGATGAAAGGTTGAAGAACAGAGAGCCAATTTTATTTTTTTTTTAAAAAAATCTTAATTTTTGACATTTCACATGGTTCTGTCTTATTTTCAAAAAGTCTGCAGTACCAATGTTTGGATTTCAGAAGTCCTTAAAAGCATTCAGTGTTTGAATCTCAGGTTCTGGTTTAAATTAGCTCTTATTTTCAGACTCTGTTTTCCCTTACCATCAGCATAAGTACATTTTTACTTTATAATGTCTCACAATGATTAGTGTGCGTTTTTGATTTCTTTTTCATTTGTCTTCTGCATGGATATGGAAAAAAACCCCCAATCAACAGTTTTAATTTAGATCAAAGAAATATTAAAAAAAAAAAATCTCAAAAGGACAAGTTTTGGCTTCCATAGTCCTAAATCTTGCTATTATTTTATTTTGGTAATTCCAAAAACAAAAAAAACAGTATTTCAAAGTTAATTGAAACATTTAACTTTTCCAACACTTTTTATGTGTTGAATGAAAGTATGGTCCCTGCCCCCACCAAAATTACATTCATTGGATGGATGGATGGACGGATGGAAGTGAGGAAGGGAGGAAGGAAGGAAGGAAGGAACAGTCAGCTCCACTTATCCTGTGACACAAAGTAAACCAAGTAGAAGACACAGTAGCAATACACTGTCTTACAATACAGATGTGAGAGCCTTTGCACTAATGAACTAGCTGTTAATGGACATGGCTGTACAGAAAGTGTGGCAATAGAGATGTTTTCAGCAACACCTGACATACCACACTATACATTTTATGGAGACAATGGCTATTGGCCAGGACCTTGGGCTCATGTCTAGACTCAAAGAAGTGAGGCTGATTTTTCATTATGATCTTTTTAGAAACAAACTGCGGAATAACATTTTGCAATCTTACAGGTGGGCTGTTTCAACAAAGACTCTCAAGTCACTTTTGCAAGCTGCTTCCCAAGGCCAAATCACCCCTGTGCAATAGGCGTTGGCTCCATTTTGCAGCAGGGGAAATTGAGGCACCACAGGCTCAAATCACTTGCCCAAGATGACAGAGTAAAACTGCAACAGACCAGCAATAATGCTCAAGAGTTATGAGATAATGATAGGAACTGTCAGCGTATCATTTTCTCATTACTTCACAGTTTGATGAGGGATAACACATTACAGAAGAGCAGCTGTCCATGTGAAATTGTTAGCCGTAACTTTTTGTATGTGTGAACTGTTTACTGAAGCAGTCAGTAACTGCTGTGGTTTTGTTTCTGTATTCTTTGCCTGCGCAATTTTCATGCAAATGCCAGCTACAAGGTATTGTTATAGTAGGGGCTGAGGGGAAAATACAAATATTGTAATATATTCAGTTTGCACAGTTAATCTTTTTGTCAGTCTTCACAGCTTTTTTTTCTTTTTTTTTTTCTGGTAGGTTTCTGCAAGCACTTGAGGTGCCTGGGCAAAAACATTCAGTCAGTGCACTTCCTCAGTTGTACACATAAGCCTTTGCAGAAAATTAATTTCAGAATTGCCTGTGCAAGAATTCATGCTCCAAGCGTATGCACACAACTCAGCCAGGCAAGAGAAGAGCGCTCAAGGTATTCAGTCAATCTCACAAGTTAGCCACTGTTTCAGACATAACACTTCTCTACTCTGTAAAATGTGCTCTTCTTCCTTGCTGTGCCACCCCATCCAGGTAGCTTAATGCAGCTTTTGTCTGCTTTGCAGAAGTACCTTTCCCCTTACTATTAAGAACAGCTTGCCAGACTAAGCCGGGGTTTGTACTGGTGGTGTTTTGCTGTCAGTTGTGAGGTTTAGTAAGAACACTTGGCCAAATTAATTCCTGGCAAAATTCTAACTTGCTTTACAATGAAGTAATCATCCCCCTCCAACATGTAGCAGTTGTGACACCTGTTTAAAAATTCCTGTTTTCATCACTTATAGCCAAAATCAATCCTGTGGTTCCCATCCGGGGCTCTCCAGGAAATACGTACCACTAATATATTCTAGGCTGTACCAAGGGTGGGGCAAAAAGCAAGCCAGCTCTGGATGTTCCTCCAAAAGAGGCACGAAATGGGGAAAAGAACAAAACACAGCAGCTCCTCATGAACTTGGAGATCAGTGGAAGGCCCTGTAGGGAGCCTCCATGAAGCAGGGGCACAAGCAGGGGAGTGCTTGTTACTATCCTGCCCCAGACATAAGCATGCCTTACTGCAGGCCTGCATATTCTGTACCCTGAACACAGCAGACAAAGTTCTTGCTTAGCTGATCAATGTGAAAATAAGGTTTGCCTTATCTGATGAGCCAGGAACCTGACTGCGTAACTCCAGAAGCAAGCTATCAGGTTCAGGCTTCAGAGCGGGAGGTTTCCACTGAGCAACAGTGATTCAGCTTCAAGGCATCAAATGAAAATGCACAGAGCTAGGTCCAATGAAAGTCTCACATGCCTCACCTTCAGGGGCCTGTTTCCTGGAATGGGATAAGAAATACCAAGTCTGACAGCTATGCTGCCTATCTGTCTGCAAAAGGAACAATAAGAAACTTGGAGTAAAAAAAAATAAAAATAATTAAAAAATCAAACCCATGAGACCTTCAGAAGAGGAGGAAAAGAGGGCCCTTATTCAGAATATCTGATACTGCAGTGGTAAGAGCACATTCCTGGGAAGGGGAGATAGAGTTTTGAACCTCCTTTGCCTAAGAGGGCTTAACACCCCCTTATGTCTCATTTCTGCACAGGTGCTCTAACCACTGGGTATTACACCCCCCCTGCAGAGTTGATGGAGGTGACTAAAACACCCTCTCCACAAGTGCTGGGCATGAGCTGAAGCTGCCTGCTGAGCAGCCCCAGAGCAAGCCAGGCAAAGGGCTGCCTCTTTTGGACACCCCACTCAGCTGTGTCCCACTGGGGCAGGTGCAGGACGGCTCAGACTGGGATAGCTGTGCAAGTGTCCGAAGCAGAAGCCGCGGTGATGGAAACTGCACAGTTGAATAGGGCAGTGTGACGTGAGTGCAGTTACCTCTGGGTTTTAGTGGCAGCTAAGCAAGGAACATTTAGGTGACAGTCTTAGACTGAGTTCCACTTAAACACTGATTTGGCCCCTAAACCATTTATATAACACCCAGTCCCACCCAGTGAATGAACTCACTGGTTCTTGCTTTCTGCACTTTGCATAGCTCCAAGTCACCAACACAAAAGGCCCATCAGGTCAAGGCAGCACCACGCCGTTCATGCAACGGGTACAACCAGGCTGCCACTTGATACTGCAGAAAATATACTTGACCCAGAAATCTGAACATGCCTTTTTGTACTAACCAAGGAGGTTCCTCATCCTGGAGAAATTCAAAACTTCTGCTTTCTCACAGATAACACACGTGAAGGTAAATGCTGAGGCTGTTGGCAAAGAAGTGCAAATTACTGTAGTTTGAAGTGTGGCAACCTACACCCTAACCTACCCAACAGGTTTTATTTAACTGTAAAATAAACGAGCTCTATCTTTAAAAATGCATTAATCAAAACCACTGCTGCTCATTTACTTGAGAGACCTTTTGTTTATTGATATTGAAAACGTACATGGAAAACATATTACAACTGCCTGTTCTTAGCTGAGTAAACGTCACAACATCGTCACAGCAAAAAGTAATCTCTAAATGCCATCACTAATGCTTGTTGCCCAAGATTCAGATCCTGCTGTGGTGGTGCATGCTGAGAAACCCTTCAGACCTTGAACAGAACAGGTGAGCTTTTCAAAGGGTCAGGTTAACTACACCTGATCCCAAATAAGCTCCCTCCTCTCAAAAAAAAACATGAAAGAAAGGCAATACAAAGGTGCTTGTAAATAGCACATCAGTGGGCCTGAACGTATTTCCAAATTTCATACTAGATTTCACGCAAATTTCATACTAAGAAGTATTATCAACATGGGATTTCTCACTAAGGATCCATAAACTGGGCTGTATTACTAATGCAGGAGAGGACACACAACAAACTAGGGCCTGTTGTAATAAAACAAGGGGTAATGGTTTTAAAATAGAGGGAAGTAGATTTAGATTACATATTAGGAAAATTTTTTTTACACCGATGGTGGTAGAACACTGGTCCCTTCCAACCCTAATGATTCTATGATTCTATACTGTCAGGTCTGCTGCAGATTAATTGGGTAACCTTGGGACAGCTTTAAAAAGTGATCTGTAACTCTAAGGGTTGCAATTCTGGTGTGTTAAAACAGCCGCTTTCCTTGCTAAGTACTGAAAAATGTGAACCACCAGCTTGAGGCCACTTTCAGCCAAACTTCTCCTCAGTTTTCTCATCTATAGAACAGGCACAGAATTACCCTGCATTGGGTCCCTTACTTAGGGGGAAAAAATGAAATTATGCCAGGAGGCCTATTTTCAGTCAATTCCTAAGAGAAACAGTTAGCAGAACAGAGCTTAGAGATTACTGCATGGCATATTCTATAGACAGAGACGTAATGTTGGAGAAAACTAAATATGAGATCTTTAATCCCAAGACATGTTTACACAAATGTGTTCTATTTCAAAACCGCCTCTAAATTATTTCAAGCAAGCAGAGAATGTTCACTCCCCAAAGTGTTAAATTATGCACAGAAATTGCAATTCAGTTCCAGTAAAATAGTCATTCTGATGCTAGATTTATTTTTCTCTCCTGATTAATTGCATGTGCTGAAAAGACCGCAAAGTCCACAAGAACCTGAGGCCATTTTACTGAATGCTGCAGAGGTCATTTAAGAATGCAGCATAATGGATAACCAAGGAAGTTCTCGTAAAATGCCACAAGGCCTGGATGACACACCTTCTGTACACTCTGCCGCCTGGGTTTCTTTCCACAGTACAATATTTTATGAAGGAGCAATTTTAGTCCACAGACTTATAACGCAAGACAAGTTGCCCAGGTTGGAAACATGGGAGGAGTTGCTCAGAAGAATGTAGCTCTCAACACACTGGATTAATAATTAACAAGACAGAAGGAGAGAAAAAAAGAAGAGGAGTAAAGAAAGACTGCAATGAGAGCCACATTTAAGGCTATCTCCAGAAGGCCAAAATCCATTCTCTCAATGTTCCTTTTGAGTAGACTTCATTCAGCTAAAAACCAAAACCCTGTTTGGGTTTCTAGCATAAGTGAAAAATGCAAACACCTTCCTCAACGACTCAATTGAGTTTATGTTTCCTGGGGATCTTACTTAGCATGCCCTTACTCCTGCATTTCCTTGACATTATTAAGCAGATGACAAGCTGAACTCCATAACTCAAAGTCCAGTTTTTGTACTCTGACTCCTTTTCATAAGCTCAAGTGCCCTCAGATCCACTACTAATAGACACGACTCAAGTTGGTATAAGGATCCAAAGACTAGTGCAACTCACAGGTGGAAAAATTCAACAAAAAGTAAATCAAAGTAGTCTGAGTAGCTACTCTAAAAAAAAAGGTTTGAATACTGCTTTTTATAAGGGTATGGTGTATTTTGGATCTAGAGGTGATTTTTTTTTGGCTGTGAACTTATGTCATCTTCTGAATCTGTCTGTGCCGGTAAAATCTGTTACCACTCTGAGCCCCTCTGCTGGATGTTGGCCTCATCCAGCTACCTGTGGAGCAGTTCCAGCGAGCACTCCTCCTTTCACTTCAGATGAGCTCAGACCAGCTATTGCAACTATTCAAACCAGTCTGCAGGATTTTTGCCTGAAAAGAATTAGGATGTGCTCCCACAGCAGCTCAATGGGAACAGCAGTTTTCAGACAATTACAAACAGCCAAAAAGCTGTATGTGAAAAATTACATCTTCCTACAGCCTCACTGAAATAACCACAGTGGGAAAACAACTGTGGCAATTCTGGTACAAAAATGTCTTAGTTGTGCTGCCCAGCCTCATCCTGCGCGTAGCTAGCAGCTTGCGGCCTCCAAAACAGGTAGTGCGACCCCTTTCCCCTCCCTAGGCTGCCCTGTCTGGCCCCTTGCTCTGCCTCTATTGCTCATCGAAACACATGGGAAACAATTCAGCTCATTAATCTAGCAAAGAACTAGTGATTTTTTTTTCTGTGATTAGCTTTTGTAGTAGTAGTCTCCTCCTGCATGAGTGAATTCAGCCAGCTTTACATTGGGGCACACAAGCAACAGAGACAGTGAATGTATGGGGACAGCCCAGTATCACCACCCACCCTGGAGCCTTGTAGGGACAGGTGGGAGCAGGACACCTCCCTTCTGCTGCCAACAAGCCATTAGATCTGCACAGCCCCTGCCACATAGCTACAGCCTCCAAAGAGTCACATGTATTTTGTTTTGGTCTAAGAGAAAAAAAAAAAAATAAGGAAACAGCGGTGTAACAGTATCTCTGTCACAGGCCTCCTAGTGCTTTAACTCTACCAATGAGGTTGAACTAGACAGCTTCCACATTTAGAGAATCCCAAACTTACACCTTTGTGAAACATTTGTGAAGAAGCAAAACCAGATTTTTCCATTATATATATGTATATATAATAGATACACACACTTCTCTATACATACACCTATATATAGGTGTAACTACATTGACTAGTATTCAGTATCTTTTACTAAAGGGCTTTATTGGCACAAGTCTCGGTGTGGACACAATTATGGTAAGCGAGCGTGTGCTGTTCCCAAAGCTGTTGGGGACTTTATACCAGTGGAGCTGCATGCCTGCTGACAAGACCCTGACAGCCTGAGGCATCCCCTACGCTATTCAGTTTTCAGGGGCAGTGATTAAAAAAACCCAACAGCTCTATTGGAGCTTAGAACTAGAATGAGTCTTTAGTAGAACGCACGTAGGTGAACGCGTACAGGTGAGTAACTGGGAGAGGAACAGAGAGACTTCAGCATCACTCCAT
Organism: Tetrax tetrax; assembly: GCA_009806455.1. NCBI lineage: Eukaryota > Metazoa > Chordata > Aves > Otidiformes > Otididae > Tetrax > Tetrax tetrax. Next base: position 439,026 of record WHYT01017471.1, on the reverse strand, counting down.
GATTCAGGTGGCTCACTAACAAATACGAGCCCCTGCCAGAACATGCCAGGGGCTGTTAAATTTCAGCACGAACCTTTCAGAAAGCTGCTTACCCCCACAGGCTGCACTGTCACAGATGGAGCTTGCTTTTCCTCTCCTCTGCCAGCCCAGGCCCTGCCTCTCCACCTGATCTTGCCCTGCAGAACAAAAAGCCTTCTGCTCAGCAGCCACGGGGGACTGATATGCATGCCTGTTCCTTGCTGCCCAGATCCATCACATTTAAAATGGGATATGCAAAAGCCTCCATCCATTCTTCCTTCTTCCCCTTGATATCTGGTCATTCTAAATTTGAAAGCAGTTCTTTTGTTTGTACATACTGAGTAGAGGGGTGGGGAATTGTGAATCCTTTGGATTCCTGACTAATATGACTACGCAGATGGTATTTGCCAGTGATGCTTCACAACCAGCTTAACTCCACTCTTTTTGGATCTGGTTGTTTTGTGCTGTTATTTACTATGAAATATAATTCACAGCATGAAAAAGGTGCAGAATTACTTGCCTAGTCAACCTCATACACTAAAGTGGTCAAGCAGTTCACTATGTAAATTTCCCTATATTCACTTGATTAAACTGCAGAGTATTAAAACTTACAGCTTTAAAACTGAATGTAAACATCATTGCAGTCATTTTTGAAGCAGATACCAACAAAAGTACAGTTAGAAAAAGCAGAGAAAAAACCCAGCCAAACAAAACCAGCTCATTTGAAGCACATTCCATCTATGAAATGTTTCTTCCTCTCTCCCACTGTAGCAGTGATGAGAACTTTAACAAGAAAAAAAAATGGGGCAGCTTAAGCATTTCAAAAAGCCCTTGTAAAATGCACTTACCCATCACAATATTTTAGCACAGAGGTTCTTCAAGGGCTTGACCAAAAGTCCTTTAAAATTACTATTTAGTAAGTCTCCGCACTGATTGGCATCATTGGTTATCATTTTAAATGCATGAGTTGTGTTGTCCCTTTTACCAATTTACTTGCAATGTCACTCCCTTTCCCAGATGCATCTACATTTTATCCTGGAAACTACTGCCATGCTCTAATAAAATGGGTCAAGTCAAGCTGTGCACTTACAGTATTATCTAAGCAAACCACTTGCTAGAAACTAGCAACAGCTATTTGAGGTTATATGAAGCCCTGTAGTCAGTCAACTCTCAACATAGGAGTGGGGTTTAGGGTTGTTCTGGGTTTTTAAAAAAAGTTTTGGGGTTGTTTTTTTTTCTTTTTTAATCTTTTTTTTTTTTCT
>WHYT01017471.1:415408-436089 GCA_009806455.1 Tetrax tetrax | reverse complement strand
CGGACGACTGAGTGCGAGCGGGTTTGCACTGCATGGCACTGCACTGCTTCCCCCCCCGCCCCCCGCCGCCTTTGGAGAGGGTTCGGAAGCCGGGCGGAACGCGGCACGTTTCAGGCTGCCGCTGATGTATTTGCGGCCTTAGGTGGGGTGGGAAAGACAAACAAGGCCCTGGAAACTGTGGACGTCAACAGTGTGTCACGCCAGGGTCAAGAGATGACAATGCAAACCGCAACCGCTAAGCAGGGAGCGGGGAGGGCAAAGGGAGCTGGAGGCCGGACCAGCATCTGCGGGGGAAGAGGTAAGCCCGGGGTACAAATGTCTCCATCCCTGGAAACATTCAAGGCCAGGATGGACCGGGCTCTGAGCAACCTGATGTGGTTGGAGGTGTCCCTGCTCCTTGCAGGGGGGTTGGACCAGATGACCTTTGAAGGTCTCTTCCAACCCAAACCCTTCTATGATTCCAAAGGCAGGATGCCTTGAGCACCCGCTTCCTGCAGTGCTGCTCTCTGCAGAACCAAGTGTTACGTATTTACTGGGATTGTCCAAAAATTTCTCAGAACGCAGTTCCCCTTTGAAATGGTTGCCAGGCAAAAAAAAAAAAAAAAAAAAAAAACAAAAAACCAAAAAACCAAAGTGCCTTGTGGGAGCAAAATTTTGGGTTTTTTTTATATCCCAAGAGTCTATTCAAACAGCACCTTTAGGTCTGTTATAATTTCTGTGTTTTATTTCAAATGAGGCCAAATTAAGAATGAGGAACGCTGTTGACTTTTTGCTGATTCACTCTGAAATAATATTAGAAAATGTTGAGATTTCTTGGCACGACTTATCTGGAATTTCAGCAACTCCTGGAATTTACACTGTTGCCCCAATTCCTTCGCAAAGCACAGACCCTTTCTCCTCGGCCAGCAGAAGGAGGGATCTCAGGGGCCCGCCGGAGAGAGATCTCCCGTGCCCTGCAGCAGTCATGGGGCTCTTTACCTCAAGCCCAGCTGATCCCAAAGCCCATCCTGGCAAAATACTTGACCTTCCCTAGCCCTTTGATCCCTGGTGCCTCCGAATTCCTGCTGTGCCACCAGACTTGTGCGAGGCCTGCCCTGATTAGTCCTGACCTCACCAAAACAAGGCGATCCACATAAATAGTGATTCAGGGGTAAACAACTTTGTTTTCCTTAGGCAGAGTCTAGACTTGCAGACTGGCATTTGGAAGACAGGAGCTGTAATCAAAAGCCTGAGTATTTCTTAGGAAACATTTTTTTTTTTTTTTTTTAACTTTTTAGTACGTAACGGCTTAGCAATGCAAATTGGAGTTGCCAATATATGGGGATTTATCTCAAGGCTCAGACACTGGGTGTTTTTCTTCGACCTATGGCACTCTGAGTCATATGATTATAGCAGAATCTCAGCTTTAATTAAAGAAAAGGAAAATGTTTCTGGATCTCGTGACTGTGCAGAAAGATGCACTGTGACACAAGTCGGGAGAAAGAAAGAAACCAAACCAAAATGCAAAACAAGCCAGAAGCTGTTGTATGAACGATAACATTGAGATTTCTGGATTCCTGGCATCAGCTGTGCCGCATCGTGATACCGAAGGCCAGCGTTGTTGGGTGTGGGTATTGCGGCACTTGTAAGAGTTAACCCTCTCCCATCGAGGAGGTGACACTGAATACTTTCTCACACGCTGCATTTGCCAGTAATTTTAGTTGAGCTGTGCTGACCTAGATCTGCCTGGGGATCTAATATATTTTTGAGTGCAAACATAAATACACTCTGTTTCCGCATTTAATTTTTTAACAGCTCTAATTAAACCTAGCTTTATTTAAACACATCCAGAGCTCCCTTGCTATTTGGTCTTCAGTGCAAAGACTGTGCCATTCACCAGAAGAGCTGTGCCATGAATGAACTGGGGAAGAGCGGCTGCTGCTCCTCCATCCCTTCTCTCTCTTGCTATTCTTCACTCTTTTAGGGGGAGTGGCGCTCGGAAAACAAGTTTCAAGTTGGAAGAAGATCTTAATTGCACATCCAGCATCTCGCAGGGCAGAGGAGTCCTACTTCTGTGACAAATGTGGGTTTGATCTGCACAGGGGATGCTGCATCAGGACCTCCTTTTATTATGATTAACAGCAACAGAAACAATAATAAATTTAACTTTTTAGATCAAAAAAAGTACCAAGAGCTTAAAAAGAGCTCAATATTAAATTCAAAATGTTCAATATTTCGTTTATTTATTCTGAAAATATGCCTACCAGCTTTCCTGTGACCCTTTTCCAGGGACATATTCAGAGACAACGCATCGCTGGGCTCCGGCAGGTCGACCCAAAATCAGCCCCACTGGGCTAAAGTGGGGATGCGTGGTACGAAGAGGGGGCAGGAGGGGTGGACAAGCAGGATTTCAGCGTGCTGCTTGCTGCGGTATTGTGTGACAGCTAAATGGTTGCCACTGTCGTAACCTGGAAGTAGTGCAGCCCCAGCAACTTATCTGAGCCTGACAGGCTGTCAGAGGGCTTGCATGGTGAGGGCGAGAGAAGGAAATGCAGAATAAAAAGAAAACGGAAACAAAAAGAAAGAGCTGAGAACCACAGGCCACAGGTTTCAGTTGTCATGTTAACTGACGTTTCACAGTTCTGTTGCATTGTGTGTCAAAGAAAAGCAGAAAACGTGTTCACCACCCCACAACTGGGCTTTCGTATTAGAAGATAACAGTTAAAATCTGCAGTTTGTTCTTTTTCCCCTGTCCTTGTTTCACCGCTTTGGCTGGCAAGGAGAAGAGTCCAGACCTCTAATACTCAATATTTTTTTTGCCTGCAGGAATGAGCCATTTCTGTCTTTGCATCCCCAAGAAATGGTATCAGTTTGAAAAGGCTCAGACATCCCTGTTGACTGGACTTTGTAAAGGGCCCCAGGTCAGGCCTTGCCATGTCTGGGCAATGTTAAATAACCTCTGTAAGGCTCAGCCTCGTACCATGCAGGGCTGTGCTGGCCCAGACCAGGGAGGCTGGGGATGGTGGTGGTGGGGCACCCTTGGCTTTCCTGCCACGGGCTCACCAACCTCTACCCGGGGTCCCTGTCATAACCCCCACAACCCTGCCCATCTGGCTGCTTCCAAAACATCAACACCAGCAGGAGATCCTTACGGAGCTAAAGATTGGGTAGGTACCCAAAAGGCTGATGGAGGGACAGCTCTGAGACACATGCAGGCAGGCATTAAAGCCCTCTCCATGCCATGGGCCTTCCCATCCTGCTGCCCCACAAGGGCCCAGGGCAGGCTGGCTGGCTGCCTCAGCCGGCCCTCAGGTCTTCTTGACTTCTGAGATGTCCAACGTGCTTAATGGTGGCAGTGCTGAGGCCAGTGCTGTGAATCCCTGCACCCACCTGCCCAAACTCACTGTATGTAACCATGAGGTGCGTAACAATTTTCCTCATTTTCATGCATTGAACACAGACCCATTTTCATCATTTTTGTGCGTCACTTTGGTTTTCTACCACAACAACAGTTGGTTTATGTAATGAAACACTTTTTGCACGAAGGGTGCGTTGTAATCGAAACCTTCTTATGTGATGCAATTAGCAAGGCAAGTTTATCGCTTTACCTCTGTGTACAGGCATATCCAGAGATAGCCTGTTTTTCTCCAAAAGGCAAATATAACGGGAACCTATCTCAAGAAAACACAAACATTAAGGTAGGAAGACCTTGTTTTGTTAGTAGATTTAAAGTAACAAATGATAGTATGCTTTACAATCATTTATTCCAGTGCAAGGTTGCTCTGAATTCCTTCTAAGGCTGACTGCTAACACTCATACCCATTTTATGCTATAATAAATGGCCACACAAGATGCAGTGCCGTAAAGATTCAGGTCTGTGATCTGTAAGCAGTCACACCGTGCAGCCAGGCAAGTCCTATCAAATCCTATATTGCTTTTGGCATTTCTGTACCATTCAATGCTCTTGTATGTGCTGGGTTATTGAACGTTTCATCCAGTTCTGCTCTTGCTGAAACAGTTAATAACCACTCCTAACCAGGTGCGACTCTGGCAAATTAAAATTGCACTGACATGGAAAATCAGCCCCTCCTAGGAAGACTCCAGCAGCTGGACCAGAGGGACTGTGCAGACCAGCCAGGGAAATACTGAAGCTGGTGGTGGGAAGGATTTAGCTGCCGAAGCAGAGGTGTCTAGTGCTATTTTAGGCATATGTGTGTGTATCCTGCTCAGCCCTTCCCTGCCAATCCAGAAGGGCGTGGGACTCTCTTGGGTTGCGTGTCAGACATGCCAGGCCTGTACGGGTGTTTTGGGTATGGTAGGATGTATAAAACAGCTAGTTAGAGGCTGGGCAGGGTAAATGAATGTGCTTAAGATAGCACTATGTGACTACATTTAGGCAAATTAATGTGGTCTTGGCATGTCTGAAACCCTGCCCTGTTATGTCATTTACCATACCTGGCGCATGGCAGGAGGGAGACTTCGTCTACCGGCCTACACAGGTTACATAGATGCAGTATTTAGAAAAAAAAACTAAGGCCAAGAATGAATTTTACTGCCTCTAGAGTTAGGTGAAAACTGAAAGGGTGTGGGTTTTTTGGAGGGGTCACAATTTTGGACTTAAGAGTTTTGATTCCTCCTCGGTCATGCCATAGGCAGCTACACGTATGATATCCTCTTGCCCAAAGCCTGACTCCTGCAGCCATTGCTCTGCCTTGGGCACATACTGCAAACTGGAAAGTGCAAATGAGTGTGCATGGCTCACTGCTAACTCCACGGATTGCAAATTGTCCAACTGGATCCTGGAAAGAAAAAGCAAAGCGAGGCCCCATCAGATCTGGCGGACTCATTGCGAGTTCAGAGCAAAGAAGTTTCTTCCTGCTGGAAGTGTCTGCAGTAGCCAAGGAGGGGAAAAAAAAATGTCTTTGTATACAGTCTTTATAAGTAAGTAGGTTACACCAAGCTTGTAATTGACTCATGCGTTTGTCATCCAAGAGAAGCAGCTCGGCCAAGCTCTGAACTCTGGCTGCCCGCGCAGCCGGCAGGATTACACCGGGATGCAGCTCCACTGGAGGGATTGGATCCAGCCACACCACACAACACAAACCCTGGTGAAGGGGGAAGGCTACGGCAAGCTTCTCTGTAAATAGCATGGAATTGTAAATTGCCATATTTTCCGGGCTTTGAGAGATGAGCCTTGCTGTGCCCAACAGCCCTGCCATGTTTCCCATCTATGTGGTGAGAGGGCAGGGAGGAGAGGCAGAGAGGGGCCAGGGCAGAGGAGAGGACAGGAAAGCTCTCCCCAGCCAGCTTGCATGGGCAGGCAGTTTGCTGGGGGAAGGGCCAATAATTTAAGCTTTTGCCTCATTGACAAATGAGTGGAGCATCACTTTTGTCAGCTCCTCTTATTTTCAGTGACAATATCTACACCAGTAAGCCAAAGAGGGTCAGGGCATGGCGCAAAGCAGCAACGTGCAGCCCTCCATGCTTTTTAACTGTTAGCACATTCCCCACCAGAGTTTTGATGTGTTCTCTGGGTTCTCCCAGTTGGCAGCCCTGGGGCTGGTCCTGACCACAGAATGGGTGAGCTTACCCCATCCTGAGGAGAGGATGAGGTCAGCCCCAAGGACATGAGCCGGGTTCTGCGTACACTTGCTTGACCTCAGTGCCCTGGCCTATGCACTCACAAGTACAGATGCTGCCAACATGAATGATTTCTTGGACTGTTTTGCTAAGGAAGGGATAATGGTACCGAATGCCGCAAGAGTCAATTGTCTTTTGACTGCTGAGGTGATCTCAGAGGCTGTCACTCAATTTGCAGGCTTGCTGCAGAGAGAGGAGTAGCCCTAACCTCTGCTTTGGCAAGTGCTTTGTGCAGATGCTTCCACAGAACGTAACCGCATCCTTCGAAAGTCCTCGTTGCACTGAGCCTGTGCGTGAAGTTGCTTCTGAAGGCAGGTTGCAGACCTGCAGATGCACAGGAGCTGTGGTGGGTGAGCCTCTCCTGCAGCCTTTCCCTACTAAAGTACTAATGCAGATCAGAAAAGGGCTTTCAAGTGATGCCCCCGGCTGCTCAGCACTGTCAGCTCTCCAGCCTCCTGATGGCCTTTTCCCAAAACTGCTGAGGAAGCACACACCTGCCCCAGAAAAACTCCTCGGAAACTTTTCTGAAGTTTAGCTTGATGCTCGACATCACAAATTCCACCCGGCCTACACTCGCCACTGGTGGAGGGACACCTCAGCCCGTGTCCCTGCGGTCCCAGTCCAAACAGCAGTCGAGTCACATACCTCCCCCTGCCGTAGGCTCTTCATTCAGCCCAGCTTCCAGGCCATATATCGAGGGATGGAGGTCTCAGGCTAGCTAGCAGGCACCCATTCCTTGGCATCGTATGTAAGCTAAGCAAGTCCCATCCTTCCCTGCATCTCACACGAAATCTTGCTCCACTCTTGCCCTATGTAAGTCGAGCTTGAGGCCCAGAGAATTACACAGACCCCGTACAACCCAGAGATGAGTTTGTGCGGGCTGCAGATGTTCCTCTCCCAGCCAGCCAGTTTCAGAGGCAGGAGCTATGTAAAACCAAGCGGTGTTGACTGCCCCCAGCTGCTCATCGCCAGCCAGCACCCGGCTGACACCCGCCCCTGCGGTTTTGCATCTGATTGCAACCCGACTGACATTTATTTTTTAAAATTTGCATGCCATTGCAAGTGTGCTTTTTCCTCCAGCTGCCACAGACCTTGGCTTCAGGCCCTTTTAAGGCTTTTGGAAGACAGCATGTCTGAGATGCAAACACACAACTACCAGAGCTTTGAACTAAGAGAAAGATCACAAGATGTGTTTGCAAGGAGTTAAATTTGCAGCTATAAAAACAAAAGCAGCAGTCTAAGCAGGCTTATTTAGGGCTCAAGAAGCAACCTGACATTTGAAGTCTGTCATGCATTTTCAGAAGTCTGCCTCTATCAACGTCACCACCACGCGTGGAGTCACTGCATGTCAGTGCTCGTGTTCTACGTTGTCATTTTTTCTCCCAGCACAACCACTGCACGCCATCAGTGGGGATGTCACAAAATGCCTTCCAGAAACTGGCAAGAAAGAGAAAAGGAGTGGGGAGCCAGCAAAAGCTGGGTACATTGTTCCCATTGCATTTGATCAGCAAAGCTTTGGACAGCCACCCAAAGCCAGGTGATGATTGTCCTCCCAGTACCTTGCTGGTTCTTCAAGCGTCCAGTTGAAAAGGAGCCCAGCTGCATCCCTAAGGAACAGGCATTAGGTATGCAGCAAATGGAGAGAGGATGCCACAAAAGTATCACCACTTTTCACTGGAATTTAGATTATTTGTAACATGCTAGCAATCATTTTGCGTCTCACCTAACAGGTGGTCTATTAAGGTTTCTTGGCTGCACTTGCAGGAATAATATTTCTAGGCTTTACAAGCAGCATCCGTTGTGGCTGGCAAGGTAATTTATGTTTGCTTTAAATACTTGTAATTAGAGTACCTCATAGCTAGCACAGCAAGGAACAAAACAGATTTCAGTAACACGCAGATGAATAATTCAAAGTGTATTCCTTAAAAAGAGCATTTGTTTTTCTCTCTGTTCCCATTGTCACTTTGAGTTCCTTGATCTAAAAGCCGGGACCGGTCTCCCCGGGATTTGCAGGTCACATAGCTGCCACCCCCTCTGGGAAGTTAGGAAGTTCAGAGAAAACCAAAGCATTTCACAGGGAAAGAAATTCTGTAATGTCAACTTCTCTGTTCTGGATACGCCGGCTCCCAGCTGCTGCCTCTCCAATAGGTACTCCACCCAGCCCTCAGATAATAATCACAAGTTATTTCGCCAGCTCTGTTTCCTTCTACATTTTTGCTGTTAACTCCATCAGCTCAATTGATAGCCTTTAGCTTGACAGCAAGGTGGCTTACAAAGCAAAAACCTGTTATTTGGGCTCCAGGCTACGAAAATTTTGACCCTTGTCCTGCAAAATACGCAAGCGCATGCTAAGCTTCGTTTCAAGCTAAGCAGGAGTCTTGAAGAAAAAGGGCCAAAAATGCATGGGGTGCATCACCAGGGTGAACTGATTTGCTAAAGAGATGTGGACATTCACAATGTCACGTTCTTAGGAAAATTGCTGCTGTACCCTACCGTTCAGGATCTCCCTGGGAGAGGAACAGCTCTGCTGTCAAATGCCCAATGCTCCTGTTTCCACTCAGACAAAAATTCCATGCAGATTAAGAGTTGACATGGCCGAGTGGAGATTGCAAAACTGGATTCAGATTGGCACATGGTCGAAAGACAGAAATCATCAGTGACAAAAGGATTTTTTTTTTCCAAAGCATGCATCAGTTTCTGAAGCAGATTTGATTTTTCAGAAGTGTTATTTCCTCCCTCAGTTGCTCATAGTTTCCCTCTTACACAGAATTATTTTAGCAGCCCAAAATACATATCTGCATGTGCAAACTTCAGCAGGACATTAAAGACACACTGCCCAAAGCAATTTAGTCCTCATGAAGTGAAACACATAGCATCTGACATGGAAAGTTTGTATTAGTTTAAGCTTGAATAATTCAATCCATCTGTCACAGAGACCTAGTAGAGTTCCTTTTGCTGGACAGGTTTTCTCTAAAGCATCCCTTCATCCAAGCAGATCTCCAGGGTTACTCTTCCTGGCTTCCCCTGACACATTTGCTGCACAGAAACAGCATCCACAAGTAGGACTTGACATTTCCCAGCAAAATCACCTTTGTGAACGCCAGGAGGGTTTTCCTCCCTCACCTACTCACACAATGTGCCATCAGAACACCATTTCTGAGGGCATCCCAGCACAGAACTCACCTTTGCAGGAACCTGTGAAGCTAGGCAGATGCAACATTTTTCTAAGGGATCAAAAAGTACTTCAGCCAGAACACAAAGAAAGCAGCTTAGAGAGAATAATAATGAATATATAATAGCACAGGCACCTTCCCACCATTTTGCAGTCTTCCCTCAAAGTCTGCTAAAGAGGTTGGTGTACTCCATCACTCACAAGGTTTTCACTGGAGTCTCAGTTGCCCAGATAGGAGAGAAGCACTCAGTGTTCTCGGACAAATATTCAGCCCAGCTGGCAAAGCTTGCTCTGCAGTGGATTCTTCTTTTTAAAAGCACCAGTGCCCTCCATCAGCTGATCTAACATTCCCCATTTAGTGATCGCTTTGTCCCTTCCCTGGCAGAAAGTTAATTCAGCCTGGGCAGCAGCCATCTCCCCATCCAAAGGCTCTCCAGCTGCATGGAAAGTCATCCACACTCAAGAGTTTTCCATCCGTGCCTCGTGAAGGCGTTTTCCCCCCTCATCTTTGGAGAGCTCCAGCTCAATGTTGCAGAGAAAGAGGGATGAGAAGGTGAACCAGCCCTCAAAATGTGGCTGGCCTTCTGCCACAAGTATGCTGAAAGGCCCTCGAATCAAGCAAACTTCACAAGGGCATGCTTACCTACATGGCCAAAATCCTCCCATCAATATCCAGCAAATTAGACCTTGCTACGGGCCTGATTCACCTCTTCAAAAGCATGTGCTTAATGTGGCAGAATTAGAAGCGGCATTATCAATATAGCCTTTATATACAGGATTTAAACCTACAAGTGGTATTTTAGTGGCATAAATGGGTTCCTGGTGTGACAGTAGTTGGCATCTAGGGAGAAGGAAACTCTCAGCTGGGTTCAGCTCTTGCAGATGATTTGTGGATGTAATTTTCAGCAACACAAACATGGGGAAGCTCTCCTAGGCTTCTGCTCAGGGTGACAGAGAAGTGCCCCGGGCTGAGTTCTGCCACCTTTATTTATGCTGGTTTCAATGAGATGAGTCTCAGGCTGAAACGATACCTGCTGCAGGTCGATGAAAGAGGCTGGCATACAGGGGTGACCAAGGTTACTCAGATTCACACTTTTTCCTAGCTGAGCTGGCAGAAGTAGCTCAGATGCCTCTGTTCAGCTCCCATTTATGGGGTTACTTGGGTGGGTAGCAGAACACCTTCTGCTTAATTGCATTGCTTAGTTAGTCTTGGTTTCTGATAGCACTGCTTTCTGGCAGCTACCCTGAAGACTAAAATTTCCCAGTTGGGAAATCTTGATTACAATAAAATCAGCAGCATTTTGCCATTAATTCCATGCCAGTAGGATTTGACCAGAGAAAATCTGTAGAAGTCAATGAGTATTTTGATTTTGTGAAGAACATGCAACTGGAAGAAAGACTTTACTCAAGAAAAATGTACATAAACAACAGGAAGTTCGGCTTAAACTGAGAAGTGTGAGTCCGAACAAACTCAAAACAGCTAATATCTGCCAATCTGATTGTAGGCATGAAGCTCCAAGATGACTGTTGTTTGGAGAAGAACCAGAAGTTTGGTCTTCATTTATGAGCTAGATAATCAATACGGCCTGAAGCCAAACCCCACAGTTTTTATAAGGCTGGGCTATTCCTTGCTTCATATAATTAGGCACAAGAGACAGAGCTGACTTAGATTTACAAAATCTTGGCTCAGATGCAAAAAGCATCAGAATGACTACCAAGGATGAGCGTATTCTCAGTTAAGGCCCCTCCAGGAATTGGGACATTTTACTGAATTTTAAAAGCTGCATCTTCCAGGGGAGATGCAGTATTCATTTCTATGATAGCATCACTTGTGTATTACGTGGAGCAATATGAGATTACATACAGGGCATTTTTGGTTTTTAGCCTTTTCCCTTTATTCAGCCTTAAAGCGCATTGCAACGCTGACAAATCTTGGAACCACTGCCCCCTTTGCGTCCATGCCACTTCTGCATGCAGCCAGACTTTCAGTCATCAGGGGGTACACATACAAACTGCGGCAGCTCTCATCAGGCACTCGAGTTCCTTCAAAAAAATCTCATTTGGAGTGTTTTTCTCTATGCTATAGCACCGAAATGCAGCTGGCTGAAGCGAGACAGCACTGCAGGATGCCGTGCAGACACACCACAGAGCAATTCTGAATCTGAAGGGAAGAGTAACTTTTCCCTGATAAAAACTTCAAGGGGAATTGAAGCAGCGACCTCAGCGAGAGTAAGGGAAAAAGAAGTGCCTTTTTCTCTGGGAAAGTTGCCTGGAGAGTTTTTGGCTGGCACTGGGAGGCTGGTACAGTTTTTCACCTTACCCAAAAGATGGCACTGTTAACATGGCAGCTTCCCGGCAGCTGGTTTCAGTTCGTTAAGTTCACTCAGCTGCAGTGGTACCTTTGGAGTGTGAATATCCTCCTTTTTTTTTTTTTTTTTTTTTCTTCATATATTGCAGTGGCCCGGGAGGGGCAGGTCTTGCCCTTGAGCACCCACCAAATGCAACCCTGCTTCATTCCTGAAGGCTGATTTCACAGCCCGCCGTGCTGTGGCAGCTGGACTTTTTTTTTTTTGTAGCATTATCCATAGCCGGTTGTCACCGTCCAAGGCAAAAGAGTAGCTCAGAAACTCAGTTCAGGCAGTATTTGATTCCTCCAAAATCCTATTCCTACTATTTTTGAGCAGCTTTGTGTTTTAAAGTGAGATGGGATACCAAGAGAAACAGGTGAGGGGAAAAGGGGAGGAAAAGTTGTGAGAAGAAGAGGAGCAGGTGAGAACACTGGGTAGGGCACGTGTGGGGAGGAGAGGGGAGCGAAGAGAGGAAGGGGAGAAAGGAGTCAGCATGCGGGCAAGGAGAAAAGAGATTCAGGGCCCCAGGGCAAAGGAGCAGGGAAAAGAAGCTGGGGTGGGAAACACTAAACTGGCCTTACTCAAATTTCTCCCCCTGCCCTGCTCTTGTGCTGAACATGCAATTAATTTGTAGCTCTGAAGAAATGAGAGAAATTTCTATCCATAGTCCATAGATCAGAATTAATGGCCCAGGTACAAGCACTTATGGAAAATAAAAAAAAATTGCCTCCTCCTCTCACGCCCTGCGATGTCTCTACACTGAACCCCGTGGTGCTTTACTAACCAGAGCCCATTGCACAGGAGCATCATGCAGACAACCATAGTTTTGCATTGCTGTGGTGTGGTGGTCGCTGGGATGGGCTGTGTGGGCTGGTCAGGCTGGTCCACCTGGATCTGGATGCAGCCCCATGCAAGAAAGATCGACAGGGTGTGGAGGAGATGCCTGGCCACCAATCTGCTCCATGGGTCTGTCACGTGAAGCAGAGAGGTTTACCTGCAATGTCCGGCCACTGCCACATCGACGGGTGAACCTGACCTTTGGACACAGCTCAGCCTGAGCCAGAGTGGCACAGTTTAGGCTGGGGAGTCCAGTCCCCTCCTTTGCTCACCACAAGAATTACCCGGCTTCACAGCTGGAAGGGACACTTGTGTCCGCTGTTTGCCCAGAGCCAAGTGGGGATGTTCACTTGGTCAGTCCAGGCTTGCGCTCGGTACATTGCAGCCCAGCTAGAGACTATCTTTGCAGAGAGATATAGAAAATAATGTATCAGGTTTTTAGGGGTGCACAGGAACATTACACGGGAGTGTCAGACAGGAAGTGAGAAATTTTGTATTAGCTTGAAAACTACAGGAGCAGTTTAATTATACTTACATGCCTTTCAATCCAATTTATGACTTTAAAGATGACACAGGAGGTTTTCAGTTTGAGTTTAATTGCCCTATTTGAAATTGCGCCAGTTCATTCCTACAGCTGGGGACTCTTTTTCTTAGATTTCAATTCACTTATTCAAGATTTTGAGGCCAAAAGGGACCATTAGGTCATGTAATCTGGCCTCTTGTGTGTGGACTTTCATCCGGACATTCTTCTTCTCAGCTGCACAAGATGCGGCTGGCGAAAGCCTGCATCCCAGAAAGGGTTGCTTGGTCCGGACCGGTGGTTCCAAGGGGTGGGCAACGCACCATTTCCCTTGATCGCTTGTTCCCTTGGGCAATCAGTCATTTTGAGATTAAAATATAGGCATAATCAGGATCTTGGTGATCCGGGATATTGCCTGATCCAAAAAAGTTTAATGAACAGTGCCTGACAGACATGCTATTAATTATTTAAAGAAAAATTCTTAAAATATAAATTGGATTATGAAGCACTTATGAGATGTTAATTTTGCCAAGTGGACTAACTTGCTCCAGACATAGAGCAGACCAAACAGTGGGAGTCACCACTTGTTCTCTCAGCTTTAGCTTATATTCTCGTTAAAACTCAAGCGCTTTTGGGCGATGGCGTATGTTTTATAGAACTCAGTTTTTAGTTACCCTTTGGAAGCTGTGACCGGGAAATGCCCCTATAAGACATCGCAGATGGTTCTTTCCACGCACCGCTTGGCAGATGCGCAGGAAAATTACGCTGGAAAGTTGGCTCTCGGCTGGGTTTTGTAACAAGGCGCTAATGCATGTGCTGTTACTCTCTGTAATGACATGCTTCGGGTAGGTTATTTTTTTTTCTTTTTAGTTTCTTTGCCAAGTTATAAACCCAGTTGCAAGTTGGAAGTGTGAAATCTTCCATCTTCACAAGAAGGCGAGCAGTGAACTGAGTAGATGTCACCCAACCTGGAGTGCAGTCCTGCCTGCCGGGGCACAGCTCTCCCCATAGGCATGGGCTCAGCTGCCGGGGCCACGCGTAGATGCTACAGCAATCCTGAAGGCCTCCCGAGTCTCCCAACACCTCCCCAGCCCCTTCAAGCACCTTTTAACCCTGATTTCTCTTGGTATCCTTTCGCCAGTCCCTGTCTCTGGACGCCATTGCCTCTCTTCTCTCTTGCTTTTATTTCTGCATCTCGCTGGGATGGCCCCCTTCCCTCATGGCTCTGGGCTGAGTGAGATAAGGATTTTCTTCTTCACTGATGCCAGCCCCAGTACCCAGCTAACTGGGGACCAGATGATGTGAAATAACTTTTAATACGGCAAAACACCCAGCTGTCGATCTGAGACACAGCAAAAAGCACCGTGGCTTGCCAGGGTCTGCCCTGGCTTCTCTTCGTGGCTGTGGTCAAACTCTCTACAAATGTCAGCATTGCAACAGCCCTGCAACATGTCCTGAGGGCCCAAAGTCTGTCTAGAGAGCTGGAGGATTCCCCCCCCCGTTCCCAAAATTGAAGACTCTGGTACGCAGAGCACACGGGGCTGGGGCACGCTGGTGAGAAGCAAGCTTTGTCTTTGCAGCCATTTGTCTGAGCCTCCAAGCTGCCAGCGCTTTTCCATAGGCATGGGGGTCCTTTTCCATCCTGCTTCTACTCCCCTCCCAGCACTGAGGCATGCTGCTGCTTTCCAGGGATTTGGGCAACGTGGTGAGCATTGCATAACCCTTAATGCTATTTATTCTTATTACAGTTATTTAACAAACAGGAACGAGAAACTGAGATCAGCAAAAAATCTGAGGGGAAAGTGTATTGTGCCTGCTGGCCAAAGGATACCAAAGCCCTGCAAACCTGGGTGTGGTGGTCTCGGGGAAATGTAAGGTTTCAAGTCTTTGGAGCAGAAATGAGGAACACTGTCACTAAAAAAAAAACTGCAAAGGGAATTTTAAATTAAATGGGGATTTTAAATTTTAACAGCATTTAATTTTTAAATAGTCCAGCTCTCAGTAAAATGAAAGCAATATTTCTGTTCCAACATGAAATGGGCCAGATCCTCTGCAGCTGTATGTTGGTGGCCCTCTGCGCTGGAATCAAGGGAACTTAATTGATTTGTAGCAGCTGATGGTCTGCCAGTTCAGGCATTCTCCTGGAAATACACTACTCCAGTGTGGCCAGTAGTGCAGTCTTGATGTTTCATTAATTTGCAAGAAAGCTGCTGCCAGGATAGACACACGCTCTGGCAATGCGGCTGAAAAAAAATAAACAAAAAAAAAAAAAAAAAGAAAATTACTCTAAAACTTGTTATCATCTGTCATGTTATTGAAGCTAATCTAAAAAGCATTTCCCAGGCTCCCAATCTCAAAGGATCACTTAAGGATGTTGTTTTTCTTTTTGTGTGTGTGTTAGGAAACCGCTGCTCGCATTGTGTTTTTCAGGCTCTGCTGCTTTCAGGAGGGTGAGCAGCAAGGAGGAATGGGAAAGACCCTTCATGCCCTGCCAACCCATAACTGTTCCCCACACTCAGAGCTTTGTCCTTCACAGTTTGAAATGACTCATTGATAAAGGTTCCCACTACTTCCTTCGAGAGATCATTAAACAGCCTTTTCGGGCTTCAATGTTAGGATGTTTTTCTTGATAGTCAGCCTAGACATTTCTCTGCTCTGTTTCCTCCCATTGCCCCTGGTTACACTTCGTCCCACCCTAAACAATGCGTTTTCCCTCCTGGCGTTGATACCGTCCCTGTGCATATCAGAAGAGGAGGGGGTGACCGACACAGAAGTGACACGTAAGCATAGTTTTAATCCAGCCAGCAGAATAATTTGCCATAATGACCCTGGCATGATGCTGCAGCCGGGAGAGTGAGGAGAAAGAGGGGGGGCATTTGCTGCTACGTTGGCTGTGCCTAACCCAGCACGATGCCCACTCAAAGGAATGGGCTTAAGGGACCTTGCAAACCTCACAGGTCTGAGCAAAGCTCTCTGTTAGACAGCTGGACCTCACAAAGAGGTGCAGCTCCATCTCACCAAAAGCTGCCCTCAGTGAAGGCGCCCCAGTGCAAAGTTCACAGTTGCCGTTCTGCAGCGGGGCTGCTGGGGATCGACACAGCCAGCGTTAGAGGTGAGGGAAGTCAGCAGTTGTAAAAGACAGGTTACTACATTATCCATCCTCCTTTGGATAAAGAATGAGAATGGGGGTGTAAAATGGCATCAGAGCCATCTTGAAGGAGTTAACTCGATCATCTTCCAGCACCTGCTGTCCCTTCCCCTGAGGTATTGAATACTCATGGTACCACCACCAGCAGTAACTGGAGCCTCATGGTCCTCACTCTTTAGTAAGCATGTAGCTTACTGTGAAAATTGTGAGTTTAATAGAAGCTAAAAGATCCCTCTGGATGCGTGAGCATATGGAAAAAATAATTTAATGGCAACATTATATCATAATCACAACCCAAAAAGTACATGAAAACTTGTGTTTATTGACTTCTATGCAGCCGTAACAGCCCAGCAAAACAAGAGGGAAGGGAAGGTAGCAAACACGAGGCTATAAATGCAGCGCAAAGCGAAGCACACAGCAAACAGGTATGGCTTCACTGATGAGAGATGCACTTTTCCTCCCTGGCTTCTAGGTAATTGTACAGCTCCCTCTCTGCTATTGGAGTACAGCAGAGATTTTTTTGGCTTCTCAGTTAAAGCTGTTTCCAAAACTGCGCTTTAAATATCTCCATAGGTTTGGAGGCAAACCTCACTGTTCCCAGGTCTTTTCCCTTTCTCAGCTGCACATCTATGTTAGACCCAGGATTTAAAGGCATTTTTCAAAATCCAGACAAAAAAAGTTGACTTTGTTTTTACAGATAAACAGCAATAAGTAGTTGAGTTCATTGGCTCAAAGCTGCTGCACTGTCATATCAGCTGTAAGAAGCATCACTTCTACAGAACTGGCATGGACAGGCTATATGGGAAGAAGGAAAGAGCTCACCTGATGCGCTGGTGCAATCCACATACAGAGATTTTGGAGGAAAAACTCCAGAATTGCCTCTTCACACATATTTCTCCACATTGTGCCTTAAAGGATCAGAGGAGGTCACCTGAACAGCACTGTAAGAGTTAATGTTGGGGAAAGATTCAAATGCAAGCGGCCAAGGAGAAAGCTGGACTTCAGAGGCAGGAAATGGGAATTGTTTTGCCTCCTCCTATGTGACTTCAGCTGACTTTCTCCTCACATTTCGGGGTCATCAGTTGAAAGCTTTGAACTTTTTTGGCTTTGTTGCTGCTCTATGGGTTATTCACCAGAATGTAAAAATCAGTGAGGTCAATAACACACCTCTAGGGATGGAGTCTGCAAGCCCATGAAAACTCTCTTCATCTTTCACCATTGAGGAGAAGCACAGGCATTTCTCCTGGTGGCAGAAACCACGCACCTCTGCAGCCTCCTGCGAGGCAGCTATTGTCTGTCCTTCACGTAAGGGAGCAATTTCATAATCCAGGGAAGATGCACAAAGGTGAGGGATTAGTTTAATAAAGTCTGCGAAAAAAAAAAAATCTGTAAAAATCTGTGGAAAGAACTGGAGCAAGTTTTTCTTGCTGACAGCAGGACTGAGGCTGAACTACAGCTTTCCATGTCTGGAGAAAAACCAGGCATTTAGAGTCGGGACTTAAATTTCATACCGTGCTCATAATGAGTGAAATCAAAAGGGCCTTTTCGATCTCAGCACTCCTAGGCTTACAGGGAGCTGGGATCTAAAAAAAATTGCCTTGAAAGCCAAGGTCTAGACAGGATAAACATGTTCTTGGGAACAGATCTGATTAGGTGAGTTCCTTTGAAGGGGAGCCATGAGATATATATAGATGTGGTTGCCCATTATGACCCAGCTAATCTGATCATTACCTCCCGTTGGCCTGGAGGACACTCCATCTGACCAGCTCTGTCTACCTGCTTGAATATATGAGCACCTTCCACTCCACTGGATGGTTCAGCAGTAGCTTAGAAGGCTAAAGCAGAAAGCAAACCTTGACTGCAGGAGAGATAGTGCACTGGAAAATCTTTTCAATATGCCTTGCTTCTGCAGGCAAAATGGATGTTGCTTCTGAAGAACTCTAAAGGTAAAATCACCGACCTACATAGCAACGTTTTTTTTTTTCTCTTAAACATTACCTACATGCATCTATACATACAAAGTTTATAAACTATGCACACCTCAGTGTGCACCAGTACAAATATGGAATTACTGTGAAATGCTAGTGATGAGAACCGTCAAAGTAAACTGTGCTGATAAGATCAACAGTGTCTGGTGTCACCACAGAGCCAAATCTCCTCATTTCTTGAAGCAAAAACCTGCACAATTATTTTGTAAAGGATCTTTTATTTTTTTTTAAAGGCCCAGATAATCTCTTTCTGTTCATGGAAGTGGTGCTGGAAGCAAGAGCAAGCAATGCATTTGTAGCACGGAGCTGTAAAATGGAGGGACAAAGTACTTCTGGAGAGCAGTGCCAGCCGGGGCGAGAGACCCCACATGAATCACTCCACCAAAATTTGGCGCAAGGGAAAAAACAAGACCTCTTGTAAGTAGTGGCAGTGCACACAGCATTCAAGCAAAAAGTTTTAACAAAATCTCTGGTGATTTAGTTTAGCTTTTCTTTCCTGTTAGTAATCTAAATGCTCATGAGTGCTTCTGATTATTTATTCAGTATTTGGCAGGTCAAGTGACAACAGAAATATCTCTTTTGCCACTCCTGCTGCCTCAGCCCTGAAACCAAGAGTCCAACAAATATCTATCCTGTGGCTGGGTCCTTTTCCTGAGACTCCTATGAGGAGCCTAATTGGTGTCAGAAAAGATTGTGGTGTTATTTTCATTTGCATTTGTCCACTATGAATTGGACTGCACTTGCTTTTACATTCAACACTTTCCTTTCTCAGCTATAAATTAGACACTACTAGTAAATCACATTGGAAATAAAGTGAGGTTGGGACCCTGCTAGTGTAAACATCTCTGCTTTCCCAGTTCTCTGACCCATATTTGCTCTGCCTAGCTCCCTTCTGGAATTTCATCAGAGCAAAAAATACCAATCAGAAAGATAAATTGAGATTTTCCAAGGATACTATTGACCATGGAGAATGCAGATGGTATTATTGTAACAGGGCCTGGTTTTCAGTGAGTGAAGTGAGTGATGAATATTCACTTTTGGAAAAATCAATGGTTACTCAAGGTGAACACCCAAGTACAAGGAATTGCAGATCACTGGTCCCTTTTCAAACAGAAAGGACCTGAACTGTTGAAAATAATGACATTCAGATAACATTCTGAAGGTCAAAACTTTACATTTTCCACTCTGCAGCTGGGAAAAAAAGTGTGTCTCAATTTTAGCCACTGCACTCAAGAACTCATACCAACAAATTGATAATTTCATTGCCTTGCAATCTTTACCTGTGTTCATAAGGTCTGGTCAGTATGCAAAGCAGCTGAGGAGAACAAGAGACATTTTTAGATGGTTGCATAAAGAAGCACCATGGAGACAAAAAAAAAAAAAAAGTAATTCTTGAACCACTGACATGAGTATGAAGTCATTTCAGTGATGCTATTACTGCTAAAGCATTCACAAAGTGAAGAACCAAAATGCGGAGTTCATCCAGGCCAACAGGATCTTCCACCAGCTTATATGGGCTTTTGCACCTTTGCAATACTTTGGTAAGCTATATAGTTCTCCTTCTTTGAAATGAAAATCCTGTGTTCTTTTTCTAAGTCAGTGGGGTTTCCATAAGGCAGCTGTAAGACTGAAGATGATGTTAAGTCACTGCGAGTTCCAGATCTCTCTCCTACACTACATCCAACCCAGCTGGAATTGTCCATTTACTTAGAAGACGAGGTGTAAGACATGGGTGAGTTGACACATTTGTCAAAAAATCTTGGCCAAGAGTCACTAGTATGCCAAGTATGATGCAAGATTGCAAGATGATTTTTGGTGCTTG
This sequence comes from Tetrax tetrax, assembly GCA_009806455.1. Lineage (NCBI taxonomy): Eukaryota > Metazoa > Chordata > Aves > Otidiformes > Otididae > Tetrax > Tetrax tetrax. The sequence goes on along the minus strand of WHYT01017471.1, from coordinate 416,635 downwards.
TAATGACTGCAGCCATGACTGGAAATTCATAGAGGAGTAAGAAAGAGACGTTACTGTGGAAGGATTTGGGCTAGTGGCTAAAGAAGCAGCATAGTTTTGAAGAGAAACTCAGAGATTTATCACTGGCAGAACTAGCTATTTACACTGAGACCTTGAAAAGGTTACATTAGCCATCAGTCTAATAATACCTAGGACATGAGGATAGTTGAGAGGCTTAATTAATCACAGTCTTGAAGTCTCAAATCCACAGAAGGGAGGTGAAAAACGGTATTATAATAATTTGGGCCCTCTGGCTGGTTATGTTCAAGATCAGCGACCTAGAGTAATTTAAGAAAAATGTGTTGGCAGGTGCCGCCTCTGCAGTTTGTCTGTTACAGTTCCCCACTGAGTGGCAGTATTTTTAGCTGTAAATGAACCTAGAGTATAAGTCAAAGGAGCACAAATATTTCTCAGTGTAAGGTACAGGGGGCTGATGTTGAATTTAGGACTAGTGCAGTGTTTGTCGCCAGGCAGGGATTCACTGAGTTCAATATCCAGCCTATGCGAGTGGACAGGACCAAAAGTTCCCAGAGAAGAGGAAAGTGAGGAAGAAGTGGGAGTTTATGGAGCAGCCTCCCCACAGGATGACTCCTGGGCTCAATTACACCTTGTAGTGAGAAGACCTCGTCATTAACCGTACATTGTGGAGAAGAGTCCTCTTTGATCTGTTTTAAATGCTCAGTTTAATTAAATTCCTTTTATTCATCTTGAGAAGAAAGAATAAGCTGAAGTAAAAAAGTTACCCTCTCTCTAGTGTTTTTCCTTTTATTCGTCTCTAAATGACAGCTCCAATCTTCTCAGTTTCTCTTCCAATGAACACTTTTATCTAGTCATTTCAGTCTCCCATTTATGGACCTTTCTATTTCTGCAAAATAGTTTTGAGAAAAAAATAACCAAGAATGAATACAGTATTTCATAAGCTTAGTTTATAAAGCAGTTTTGTAATACTTACAGAGCCTGTTTTCCATCCTGAGCTGTGCAGTACTTGTGCAATTTGGTTTTTGGATAACTCTGCATTTTAAGTAGTCACCAATGTGTCCACTGCCACCAGTGATGACCCACTTTTTTTTTTTTCTGAGTAATTTTCAGCTTTTAAGAGTAGCTGATGTTTGGTTTTGTTTCTTTCTCTCCCCCACATCTGATGTATTTATTCAAAACAGAAGATTCTCCTTGCTCTCATATTTCTGT
>WHYT01017471.1:251730-413807 GCA_009806455.1 Tetrax tetrax | reverse complement strand
AATCTTCTCAGTTTCTCTTCCAATGAACACTTTTATCTAGTCATTTCAGTCTCCCATTTATGGACCTTTCTATTTCTGCAAAATAGTTTTGAGAAAAAAATAACCAAGAATGAATACAGTATTTCATATGCCAATAAGCTTAGTTTATAAAGCAGTTTTGTAATACTTACAGAGCCTGTTTTCCATCCTGAGCTGTGCAGTACTTGTGCAATTTGGTTTTTGAATAACTCTGCATTTTAAGTAGTCACCAATGTGTCCACTGCCACCAGTGATGACCCACTTTTTTTTTTTTCTGAGTAATTTTCAGCTTTTAAGAGTAGCTGATGTTTGGTTTTGTTTCTTTCTCTCCCCCACATCTGATGTATTTATTCAAAACAGAAGATTCTCCTTGCTCTCATATTTCTGTCTCATCTTGCTTTCCTAGTCTTCAAAAAGTTTTCATAGCCATCCCTAGTCCTCAGTGGCCTTCAACCATTTTGTGTCATCTGCAAAATTTCTTACCTCACTGCTTACTCAGTTTTCCAGACTATTAATAAAAACAGTAAAGAATACATCTGTCAGTATGGATCATTAAGACACCGTCTGCTAATCATTTGCCAACGTGCAAATGTCTTTTTTCTTTCAGACATCACCACCTCTGTCTTACCTAATTTCTAATACAGAGTAGTTGCTTAAGATGTTTATAAAACAATTCCAATACAATAAATCCAATAAATAACTTTCATATATTGGCACTGTGAAATTAAATAAAAAGTGCTTTGAATAAGAACTGCTGCATGAAAAGTTGTCTCTGATGATTCTCATCTTATGTTGATATTGTTGGTTTTCCTTATGCTCCTAATGGCAAATTGCATTCATCCTTAAAATGGCAATATCATGGGGGAATAGAAAGAGAGCCTGCTGATATTTTTGATCTCTATATTTCAATGCAATGTGGCCATCAAAATTGTTCAGATGGTTTTTCTTTATTAAAATAGCAGTCTTCAATACATATCTGGGAAGAATAAGCATTTTTTTTTATGGAAAATAAATCCGTTATGCACAATGAGGGAAAAAAAAATATTATATTTATCTGTTAAACCAGGAAATCTATTCTAGGAATAAAACTGCTGGGAACGATGTTCTGAACAGCTTGTTTCTGTATGTACGTAAAACCATCTTTAAAAACTGTCTGCAAAAAGAAATAAATCTGCTATACCCTGAGATTTAGTAAGGCTATAGGTTCAAGAGGCTTTGACTACACTGAATCTTTCTGAAATAATCTGATTTTAAGTATACCGCCTCATTTCAAAGCACTGAATTGCTTGGATGAAAGTGGAACTAACTACACATGCAGAAGATATGTTCACAAGTTGAAGAAAGAGGGCAGCAAAAGGATACCTCATTCTCATCCACAGGAGCAAGTTAATTTCAGCTCAGGGTTATCTGCAATCAGTATAGACCCGTATGACGCAAAGCTTTTCTGTATGGGATAGTGACCAAAATAACTGTGCTGATGCTGCACGCTGGGCAGAAGATGCTTTTGCTCTGGAATAATGCGTGCGTTTCTAAAGCCAGAGTGATTAGCCTGGGACAGAGTCGCCATTCTCCTAGAATTGTATTTTCTTAGGGAGGAAGTCTGATACGGCTTGTGATTAAAATGAAAACGTATCAATTCTGACACAACGCTGCATCCCACCTCTGGAAAATGCAGCAGAGGCAATCGATACTCTGAGCTCTGCCAATGTGACCCACTGACTGTGGGAATATCTGCTGCGCAGTGACTCGCTTCAGCAGTAGCCACTGCAGCTGATTGTCTCCGGGCTGACGAGCTCATGTAGCTGCTGAAGAGGTGCAGTAAAACTTCATAAAGTGTCTTTCTCTGAGTCAGAAAAGCATCCTTATTCAGGAAGGATGGTCATGTAAATGTTTAATGGTAAGGGGTTCCAACTCACATGGTTTATTTCCTCATTGTCAATTTCTCTGTCATTTACCCCATTCTTGCACCAAGTATCATCAGAGGGATTAGGTGTTCATCTGAAGGAAACAGCATGGTCCTGGTAGCCTGGCTTATGCCCGTGTTAAAAGGATAGAAACAGGCACTTCAGCTGTTCTTCTGTATCTGGGATCAATCAGAAAGAAGACACGAACAACAGCCTAATATATGAATCAGCTTAATTATTTTTTTGGCCTAGCAAAGGAGACTAATGATAGCAAAGGGTTTTTTACAGGAGTAATGACTACGTAGCACATTGAGAAAGCAGGTTGTTCCACTTCAGTTTTAATTACTGATAAAAAGGGAGAAACTAGAATATTTTAATAAAGCTCCAGACGTCAAGAAGTTAATTTAATAAATTGAATGTGGAAGATAACACTTTACAGGTATAATTTGTCATCTCAGAAGATCCAATGGGAAACCACATCTTTCAGAGTCTCTACCCCACAAAACAATCAGCATCTCTGGAGTGGAGAGATGTCCATGAGAGTTAAAACACTCCTGCTCCCTTTCATCCACACATGCATCACTCAGTGCACACTTCACTGCAAGGTCAGCTCTTTTCTATAGGGCCTGTTAAAAGAGCAGGCTGGGGCGCACAACTGGATGCCAAATTGTAGAAAGAAGTGAATAGGCATAGGTCCATCACACGAATTGCATCTGACCGGGGAACAGGGCTGTGAATTCTGCATGACTAGATTTTATCCTTATCTTTACAACTTGCTTAATGTGACCACTAATGAGGTGTTTGGCCCCAACGAGTCTCAGTTCTGCAATTTATAGTACGTGGAGGTTTTTTGACAGTTGACAGAAATTATATAGCTCAGTTCCGTTTTTGTCAAACACACCCACATTTCTCAATGGAGAGTGAAATTATACCACAGTGCACACAGATATCACATTCCTTTGGGTTTTTTTCCTTGGGAATAAAATTATCTTTACTGTCTACTGCTGTCAATTGTGCTACAACGTTCTTAGAGCTCTAGCTGGGTCCAAAACCTTGGCTGTAATAGAGAAGCCACAAAGAAGGGCTGTAACCAAACACCTGTCACCACACCTATCTCACAAATACTCAACCATCCGAAAGGCAGCCACCCTGTCCAAATTAGTTATACAGGTCCCTTGATGTATATAGAGAGAAAGATATCTCCAGCAGGAAAATCATCCAATCAGTCCTAGACATCTATTTTTTGATAGAATCATAGAATCATAGAATGGTTAAAGTTGGAAGGGACCTTCAAAGGTCATCTAATCCAACCCCCCTGCAAAGAGCAGGGACATCTCTGACTAGATCAGGTTGCTCAGAGCCTCATCCAACCTGGCCTTGAATGTTTCCAGGGATGGGGCATCCACCACCTCTCTGGGCAACCTGTTCCAGTGCTCTATAACTCGCATTGTGAAAATTTTTTTCCTCATATCCAGTCTAAATCTACCTCCCTCTAATTTAAACCCATTACCCCTTGTCCTGTCACAACAGGCCCTACTGAACAGCCTCTCCCCAGCTTTCCTGTAGGCCCCCTTGAGGTACTGGAAGACCACTATCAGGTCTCCCCGGAGCCTCCTCTTCTTCAGGCTGAACAGCCCCAATTCTCTCATGAAGAATCTTCTAGAAGCACCTCCTAGAAGCACCTCCCACTTCACTGGCTACTGAGAGAGCCTAGACTGAGACTAGACATCTAATTTTTTTTATGCCTAGAGTTAAATGAAGTCTTACTCTAAATCACAGTATCGTTGTGTTTCAAGGCAAACAATTTGGGTTTGTATCTTCATGGTGTAAAACCAATAATTTGTCACACGAAGACAATCAAACAGAGATAATGATAATGGTCCTGATAATAAAATGTGAAGCATTATTTATTCTAGAAATGCCAATTTAAAAGTAGGACTGATTAAGCTTAGAGTAATCTCAGGAAAACTAGGTGGCAATCTTATACCTCAGTAAAGAGAGTTGGATGCTAGTGCTGTGCTTTCACTGTCTCCTTACAAATACAGTAAAAGCTCTGGGTATACTTCATGCATTTCCTTGCTATTCCTCTTGCTTGGTACCTAGTATAGCAAACAAAAATAATCTTTAAGTACAAGATTTAAAATTCTTAACATGCTGGATTTATATAATGTCTTGGTGCACCTTCAGTGTGTTGAATTAATAAATGAGTCCTGTGAGCTTTTGGCTCCCCTCTGAATCATTATGCAAAAGAATGGAGTCAGCATAGAGTTTGAGAGCATTCTAAACAGGTAGTGAAGTCAATGCATGCAGCTTTTATAACTGACAACATCACCAGGAAGAAGGCTTTCTGCTCCAGGAATATTGTAGCTGGCACAGGTATCATCTGTGCGTATGGGCACAGAGGGTATGGAAAAAGAAACGGCCTAAGAAGCTAATCACTGCTTAGTTAGGGGATGGGTAGGTGTCAACACACACAGACCACATGCCTTGAGCCAGCTTTTAAAAGCTTTCCAAGGCTGCTACACACTTCTTGGCAGGAGCCCATCTGCACGTAGCCACTATGCACCTCTTGCCTTGTGCTGGAGGCTGGTTTTCTGTCTGCAACGTCTGCTGACTCTCTCTACCTCCCCTCCGAAGTGATTGCATGAGCTGCCTTAAATCTATGTATTGCTTCACAATAATAGTGGTGCCAATGATTTAAAAACCCACAGAAATGAAACAAAACACCTTGGCTCCAATCATTCATTTCACAGCCTCCTTCCTCCTCTTTCTGCCAAGTAAAGGCAACCTCAATGCAGCAGTGTTTTCCTTTCCTCTAAATAAGGTCTTTTCTTGCTGGAGTTCCAGCCAACTCTAGTGATTTTTTCCTGTCTACCTGATCTCAAACAAATTAAAAAACAGCCTTTGCAAATGCCTCTGGAGGACCACCAAACTTAAAGTGAGGTTTGAGGAGAAGGAATACAGTCCAAAAACATTTGACGTATATTTCAGTAACAAATTCCCATGACTTCGGGTCAATTCCTTTGATGGAGCAATCTGGCAAAGTTCATTTCTGACAACAGAGGTCTGCTGGTTTATACCAGCTGAAGGTTTCATCCTGCCTTTGTTTACCAAATGAATGCTGAGCTTCCAAAAAATAATGATGTTAACAGGTCACACAGCTGCAGCCTTCCGTTCTTGATAGAGAGGCGGAAGGGATGTCAATCCCACTTTCCTCTCCTCCCAACAGAGTCTTGTCCCACTGGTGGTACAGAGATGGGACTCCTTGAGAAGCCTCATTAGCTTCTCCATAACTGGAGAATCATTAGATTCAAAGCAAAAGTGGACAGATCTTGTTCATTCAGCAATAATTACACAAAAATAGGGACTGATATGTTAAAAGAATCATAGAATAGTTTGGGTTGGAAGGGACCTTTAAAGCTCATCTAGTCCAACCCCCCTGCAAGGACCAGGGACATCTCCAACCAGATCAGGTTCCTCAGAGCCTCATCCAACCTGGCCTTGAATGTTTCCAGGGATGGGGCATCCACCAGCTCTCCGGGCAACCGGTGCCAGTGTTCCACCACCTTCATTGTAAAATATTTTTTCCTAATGTCTAGTCTGAATCTACGTCCCTCTATTTTAAAATCATTACCCCTCGTCCTATCAAGAAGGACAGTGCCTATCAAGAAGGAAGATAGGTGCCGATGGTAACAACTCAGTATTTAATAATACTTATGAGAATCAGCAGGACTGAAGATAGATGATTTTTCTTTGGAATTAAAGCAACTCTGAAATTTGGACCAGGTTAGAGACAATGTCCACCTGTTTCTTCTAGATTCTCAAGTAGTTTGCTAAATTCTGGAAGAAAAAGGAGAAAAAGAGTATACAGGGATTCTCCTGCTTCTTTTAAATTAAATTTGCAAACAGAGGAGGGTCAAATAAGAATATAGCCTGTGATTTATTTATCTAGTTGAAACATGAACTCTGCTGCTTTGAAAAACCACTACATACAAGCTTTTTTCTAGCTAAGCTTTATAGCAAGAGGTTCTTGGAATGGGAAGATTTATGTGCTTCACATCTCTTTGTACAACCCCACAGAGAGTGAGAGCATCTGAGTGTGGGAGAGTGTGTGTATGGATGCAAAACCTCAGACGATGCCCTTTCAGAAGAGCCAAATATATGCCATAGCATTAGTATACAACATATCTTGTTATTTTGGTCGCAAATTACAATGGGGACTCAGAGCTACTCCAGTCAGGTGTAGATATTCATAACCTTTGTTTACTACCTACTTGGCAGGAGATATATATGGAACTATCTATATGACACAAGTGGACTATGCACCACAGTGCTCAACTCAGCCATAAACCCACCGTAATTTATTGAAATGGTGCAGTTGGACGACACAAAAACTAATCAAGCTAGTGATGCCATGGCTGCCTGGAAAAAATCACCCCCATGTTTCACTATACCTCTGTTCAGCCTGTTCCTCCATCATTTAGAAGTAATCTCAGCATTATTAAAATCTGCCAGATAAATAGCCCTGGAAACTGAAGCTCTCTGTTCTTCCACAGAACAGATCTAAGAAATGGCAATGTATTCTCATCCTTGCAATGCGACTGCGTGTTACTCCTGCCAACAGAAATAGCATTACAGTCAACTCTCCCTTTTCTGCAGGCAACCTACCTGACACAGACAGGTCATACCACGGGTCTGGTGAAATCAAAGTTGTTCCCGGTTCATCGCAAAGCACAGTCTTTATGAATGAAACTTTACTGAATGAAGCTGTGCTGTTTTCTCTAGAAGAAACATAGCTGTGCCAAGAGCTCATGTCACTCAGCACTTTTGTGGGTGGCTCTGCCTACATACCCAGCTGAAGGGAACAGGGTGCAGGTACTGGAATGACCCAGAGAAAAGCCCGCCTGAGATGAGCAGAGGTCATGCACTAGTGTGCAGCATCACTCTGGACAACCTGAGCTGGCTCCCTGCTGCACCACTCAGATGTCTTTCCAATATGCTCTCCACCATAATTCATTGTATGTGTATAACCTCAATTAGTCTATCAGTTGGATCTTCCTAGACCTCCACTACCACAGATAATGAAGAACCAGCTGTTTTTATAAAGTACTGCAGCCCTACAAATTGTCAATATAATTTTAGAAGGGCTTTCAAGTGCTAGGAGATTCTGGCCATACCAGAATGATTTGAAAGCTCCTTTGCCAGCTGCCAAAGCACATGCAATGTCCTAAAGACACATAAAAACTAAAAAACTGGACAAGTGAAAGACATTACCTCTGGGTAGAGAAAGGAACTGGAGGAATGAAGGATTGGGCACTCTCACTGTAAGCCAGTAGCACTCTTCTTCTCTTACAGAGGAATCCATAATAAGCATAAGGTATTTTGAACCACAGATCTTCTCAGCCCTATGCCTTCAAAATGGTGCCAACTGTGAAGATGTTTCCCGGCCTCCACCACTGCCTGCCAACTAATCTCACAGAGTGGTATCTTTATCACGTGCTTCAACTGTAGTAACCAAGGTGAAATAACAGACCGAGGAACTACTAGGCTTCATTCATTATCAACCAAAAGCACATTTAAATCTGCTAGCTGTAAGGGCTAGCTGGCCCATGACCTCCACCAAAGCATGTGGTGTTTTGGTTCTGGGTGACCTGGTGTCCAATGCCACCACTTGGGAGGGCAGGAGGGAGCTGCCCAAGTTGCATTTGCAGGGAGGTTTACACTGGACAGAAGCATTGCCTATAGACACATGCCTTTAAAAGAGTTTGGGAGTAAGCGTTTGTAGAACGTTCTATGGTGTATCCAGTCCAGCACTTCCTTCTGGTGAAACTGGCACCAATGCCAAAGGGTATGGTTGTGACAAAACCAGTGAAATCATGGAGACAGTGTCAATTCCCTGTGGTTTGTGGTTGTAAAGAGTGATGCCATCATACAATCAGAGCAAACCGCAGAGCATGTAATTCAGTGAAATGTGGCGCAGTTATATGGCAGATATATTTGTCATGCAATAGAAATGGTTGAAACAATCGTGTGTCTTTGTGTGTGCTCAGGCTTCTTCGCAGCGTGGTGCCCTGCTGCTGAATCAATTAACTCTGCGTCTGCAGGTTCCTGCAGTAAAATCTCACTTTACAGGATGAACGTGACTAGGTGTTTCTTGGTGCTGCACATTATTTTCCCATTTGCAATGGGTTTTTTACAGGCTCAGGCTTTGACTGAGGATACAGCGTTCTGGCCCAAGAGGACGTGTCTTCACAATACATTTAGAGTGAGACTGCATCTGCTCTTCTGGAGAGACACGAGCCTAATAGGCAATCTGCTTGATTTATGTACCATGAAGCATGATTAGAGTATGGGTAAGATTCTCATTCATTACATAATTTCTTTGAAACTATGAACTTGGCACGTTTGTTATGAGATCCAAAACAAAGAGTGAAAGGACGTTTTCAAGGTTGGCTTTAAGCCTGTATTTAGCAAATCCTTTTTAGTTGTTCCTCAGACCTATGATAATGCTGTAGATTTTTTTTTTCCTAAACAAATAGCTTCTTTTTTTTTTTTTTCATTACTTAATCCCCTTTGTTTCAGGTACTTTAAAAACAAGCATCATTTAAACTTCACAAAGGCATTATGCCCTGGATTCAAATGGGTAAATTGAGGCAAATGAGCAGCTAAGCAATTTCCCTGAGATGCTGAGCAGAATACACAAGTCCAATGTGTTAACCAGCACATTGCTGATCCTTATGCATCGCTCATTTTTCTGCAGTGAAAAATCAATGCTGTCATCAAAATACACTATAAGAAAACACAGTATGGTCTTGACGCAGATACATTGGGCAGAGATTTCTGTTTTATGAAGTTGCTCTGAGGAAAGGAAAACCAGTATTTTAAGAGTACAGGGGCATACATTTAAATAAGTAGTTTTCCAGCTGGGAAGAATCTTTGTGCAAGGAATGTTTAGGACCTGATCCAAAGTCTACTGAACTTTTACACTGGCTTAAATAAAGCTTAGATCAGGACCTAATCTCTATATCGTGAAGATATTTCTCAAGTGTAAGAAGTGACACATCATTCTGTGCACAGCTTAAATGAGAGAATAGGAGCAGCAAAGGGAAATATATCTGTTAAAACAGAGCAGGGAAAAGGCGGAAGATGGTTCAGTTGTCACTTTCCCTTTTCAAAGCAAACTGTCAGAAAGGAGGGAGAAAGTAGTAATTGAGAAATGAGGTGCACTCCAGATCTGAAAAGGTAGTGTCCATAAAAGAAGAAAAATCTAATACAATATTCATTAAGAATTACTCTCTCCCTCTCTTTCCTGCCAATTTCTATGTATATGTATATCTTTATCTATACAACAATAAATACATATATTTTTATGCTACTAGGAATTTTAAAGAAGAGTTTGAAAGCTCCCAAGCAATTACTATTTGAATTTCTGAGGCTATTTATTAAAAATCTTCTGAATACACTCTACTGGTCTCTATGCCTACTCCTCAACCGAGGTAACACAGCATCTGTCCTCTGAAGCCAGCAGAGCATCACAGATTTACAAGGGGACGAGATCTCATTATGTTGGGTTTGAATTTATACTGTGTGTACTTTGTAGCATTCAGATTTGCTTTAGAGCACAGAGTCAGTGTGCCACTGTCTAAAATACACTGCCCACGGGAGGGACTGCAGTAACTGGAAAGCATCACACAGCAAGGGAAAGTCAGTGTGTTGTATATCTGTGTGGCCATTGTGGCAACTGCTTGGGACTATGGAGGAAAAATATTGTAAAGTAGCAGACTTTCTTAGCTGCTTTCAAATTTTTAAGCCTCCACTGCCAAGATTTACCCAAACTTTTCCCAAAGTTACATTAATAAAGCCTGAGATCCTTGTTTTCCTTAGAGGGAACATGGTTGATAGAAGCATGCCTTGATAAATTATGCTGCATGCCATAGGGAGTTCTTTGCTTCTCCTTTTACTCACTGTTTGGTTAGTTTATGGGTGGTTTTTTTTGTATATATATATAAGGTATATTGAACATAAGGCAAAATCTGTACATGACAAAAGCAGCAGCTTTTTTTTTTTCAGCAATGGGCTGGAGCTGCTGAATTCGAAGCCCGAGGCCAAACTCCCAGCAGGCACACAACATACGTTGAAGTCAGTCTGTTTTCAGCCAAGAGATATAGCCTTGGGTTTTTGCTTCCTTTAGGAAAGAAGAGAGGAGAGGAACTATGTTTTGGTTTTACCACAACAAAGGTGGTAAAGGTGTTGACGACAAATTTAACCTGTCTGTAGGCTGTGTTACTTTATATGAATTATTAGTATAACTTACTATCTGTTGAGCACAGGCACTTACATGGGGAGGCATAGAGGGTCGTGCTTCCCCCAATAACATTGTTCTACTCTTTTCCCGGGCTTTAGAGTAAAAGCAAAAAATAGGCATCAACTGGTCTAGTTGCCAGTCCCAGTTCTCCGTAACACCTTGATTCACCACGGCTTGGGAGACTGGAGAGGCCCCAGCCATGATTTACAGGGGACTGGGACAAGGCAGGGTCAGGAAGTCTGTCCAAATTACCCTAATTTTGAATGGCTGCCCTGTAGACTGCAGTACTGCCTGGGCTCCCCAAAGCTTCATCGACACTCACCACTTTTTATTAAAGGTTCAATCACAGCTTGAAACTCATATGAACAATCCGGCTCCAAACAGAATAAAGGATAAAAAGGGCAAGCTCACAGACTATCTATAAATTGTACGCGGTAAGGTACCAGTCTATTTGTACCCACTGCATTTGTAATATTCTCTTGACAACAAACATTGCAAACTCATCTGCATGGCTGACATATTTGTGAAAATTAGGGCCTGTTCTGAAATCAGCCAAGGCCAAAGTTTATTGGATAATTCACTCACAACAAATAACTCACCCAGTGCTATGAAAATGTGATGTAACGTGCTTATTTGGTGACCTCTGGGAATGATTAGTTGCCCTTAAACCCACTCTGAGACATTGTTTACCCTCAATAAAATCACCACACAGCTGGCATTATTTATTCTCTCTTCTGACACTCTCAGCAGAGGCACTTACAAATGAAAGGATGCAGAGACTAAAGTACCATTAACAGTTTTCAGCACACTGGCAAGCCAATGCGAGGAAAATCGTCCTGCCATTTCTCAGGCTCCCTCTGTTTTGTGAATAAAGTCTCAAGAAAGATCAGCATGGAAACTCCAAGAAGCCCTGGTTTTTGCACGTACTGAAGTTTAATGAATTTTGCAAATTAGAAAGGCAAACTCCCATGATTAAAACTCTTGATACTATTGCACCACTGAAATAATTTAGTTCATTTATTTTGAATTGCAAGTTTAGTTTTATGTATTTGTAATAACACTTCATTGAGGGCCATTAAGTGTTCTGTAGCAGTGTGTTGTGAAAGCAATGAAATGACAGGAGATCTGACCACAGCACTCTTAATTCACTACTGACTGCCTTTCCAGATGGAAATTACTGGGTCTGCAGAAGAGCTAACTGAGAATGATCAAGATTTTACTGTGGCTAGATGAACTCCATTTAGATTGTAACACTCAGCGTGTGTAAACAATTGAAACAAACAAACAAACAAACAACAAACAAAACCCCATAAGTGAGAAAAAATAATGAATGTGAAATTAAGTGTCATCAATTAAAAAAAAAAATAAATTATCTTCAAAACCAGCTGTAAGGGCCTGTACCTGAGCACGTACAGACAGCATACTGCATGTCCTTTACGCCTCCTGCCTTGTGTCGTGACGGGCTCGCTCTGGTTTGCTGCCTGCACCTCTCACTCTTCTTCTTGCAATTCCACAGACTAAAGAAACAGCTGCTCACAATTTATTTCATCATTAGCCAGCACAATCACCTCCCCATGGTCCCTAGGACAGTGATGCAATGGTGCAGGCTTACAAAGCACCTCCTGCCCTAACGTGTCATTTTGAAAGTGCACACATGTGCTGATCTTGTACAACTCTGCAAGAACTGTTTCCAAAGCCGATAGATTTGAGCTATCTTTCCAAAATGTAATCCATAATTAAAGAAAAGGAAGAAACTACCCTCTGCCTGGTTTCTACCTTGCAGCCGTTTGACACTGCCGTTTGACACGTTTCAGCATACACTATGAAATGGTCCAGCACACACTACAACAGCTGCAAGGAAGACAAATGACAACAGAGCACCCTTAAAACTAATGTCAGTTAATGAAATAAAGCTATTTACGTAATATGTTTACCTGCCAGCTGTTTCACAGGCTGCAATTCAGGTTACTTTAAGATAAATGGAAATGAAAAATAAAGTTGTGTTATGGTGGAAGAAGACACCAATGTCATCCTATCGTAAATGTCTGCTCGACTCAGATAGGAAAGGCTGCAGATAAAGAACAGATGAACACAAACCCCATGTTTTGAAAGTCAATAGAAGCATGAAAAACAATACGCTTTCTGGTGCTTCAGTCATATTTATCCCCTTCAAGGGACTACAGAAAACAGACTAAGAAAGCTTTCAGCAATTTATTTACCAAATCACCATAAGGATAGAGTGGATCAGTGATTTCAGAGGATTCCTATGTTGTTATCACTAGCCAGCACAGTGATCTTTCAGTGGTTGCCATTGACAATGCAATGCAACTTACATCGTCACTTTTCTGGGACCACACAGGATTTCCAACACACATACAGGTACTGGCCTTGTCCACCACTGCAAATCTGTTTTCAAAGCCAATGCTGGTGAGAAATGTGATGTAAATCAAAATATTTTGAAGGCAGAGACTACAACAAAGACTTGGAAGAGACTGAGATCCATGCACTTGGGAAGGAACTGCCCATAAGAGGGTGGAAGGATGGAGAAGCGGCATAAAGAGGTGGGAAAAAACAAGGAAGGGGAGCTAACTGGAGAATCTAGGACAGGAGCCAGTTGGCAGAGATAGGATACATCTGGTCAAAAATATTGGAAAACATACCTGGCATATCCTGATCATTGCTAGCAAAAGCTTGGGCCAAGCATAAACCACTCAATGCATTGAGAGTAGAACAAGACAGGGTGAAGCTGTAAGTCCTCAGGGACCTAAACTGAGGTTGCACAGGACATCCTAATTCTGGAGTTTCTAAGTTTTTGTTTACACAGTTTTGCAACATGAACAGTCTCTTAAATTAACTTTTTCAGTGTAATGTAGTTTTTCAGTAAAGTCATGACTAAGATGTAATTTCTCCCTACTGAACTCAAAGGATATATTTTAATTTAAAGTTATTTTACAAGCAGTTTTGGGCACTTGTACCATTGTGTTCCATCATGACATTGAGAAGCCTTGGGTTTGCCTGGTGGCATGCATCAGGACATTTTGGCAATATAATCGGATCTGAATCCTTATTTTTCCCCTTAGTCACATCCCATTTAAAACTGGCATTTACAAATGGACCCTGAGCTAAATAGGTGAATTTGGCACTGCACTGCGTGCATGTACTTAGTCACAAAATACATGTGTGGACTGCTATGTAGTCATCCTTTCAGTATTTATGGCTTGAGCTTTAAAACTATAAAGATCAAAGAATCATAGAATGGTTTGGGCTGGAAGGGACCTTAAATATCACCTAGTTCCAAGCCCCCTGCCATGGACAGAGACACCTTCCACTAGACCAGGTCGCTCAAAGCCCCATCCAACCTGGCCTTGAACACTTCCAGGGATGGGGCATCCACAGCTTCTCTGGGCAACATGTTCCAGTGCCTCACCACCCGCACAATAAAGAATTTCTTCCTTATATCTAATCTAAATCTACCCTCTTCCAGTTTAAAGCCATTACCCCTTGTCCTATCACCACATGCCCTTGTCAAAAGTCCCTCTCCAGCTTTCTTGTAGGCCCCCTTTAGGTACTGGAAGGCCAGTATAAGTTCTCCTCTGAGCCTTCTCTTCTCTGGGCTGAACAGCCTCAGCTCTCTCAGCCTGTCCTCATAGGAGAGGTGCTCCAGCCCTCTGATGTCCCCCAATGACATTTTGTTTTTACTTTAAGTTTTGTTATGAAAGTTTCTCTCAGCACTGTGGGGAAGAAAAGGGGATTTGTCAAAAGTACAGCTGTTTCATAAGGTTTGGAGGATGCATTTTCTTTCAGCAAGGTTACAAAGTAGGCTTCTACAGTGCTCCGAGATTCACAGGAACTCTTGTCTTTCTAAGCTCTGTTACATCTGCTGTATTTCTAATAACTGTGATATAAATAGCATGTGATTTCAGAGCTCTATCTAAAGAAAATGTGAAGTGACACATGGACGTGTACCAACTCTCTGGGATTACGCACAGTAATATCAACCTACAGATTGGACAATAAATTTTTAAAACTCATATCAAGTCCATGGGGGAGTTCACTGCGTGTTACAGTGTCTCCTGGATGGAGCATGCAGCAAAATTGTGATTCACCAAGTGTTTTGTTTAACAGAAAAAGAGGCAGACTAAAAGAAAACAGAGCATTCTCCACCCACCATGTGTTGCCTGTGCACTCTTGTGACTGTGCAGCTATTCCAGAATGGAGTCATGTCTGCACTTCTGTGGTTTGGCATTTGAACCTTACACTCCTGCGAAATGAAGTGCTTAGGGTCCAATCTCATGGGCAAACATGGCTGGAGCATGTGGTACAATACTGGATATAAGAACTGGTACCTGGATGCTGAGGAGGCCCCTGCACATGTCTGCCTGTGCACGCGCACCCTTCCATGCAAGAGTACAACATCACCCAACAAGCATATTTACTAGTGACTTTTTGATACACTCATTTTCCAAGCTACTAAAACAGTGTAATGAACAAATCCAGCTTTCTTTCTTCTGTCTCCCATCAAAACACTTTAGATGGAGCCTGAAATTCACTTCCAAGGGCAATAACTGTATTCTTAGTAAGGCTTAAAAACCACTAAATAGCCACTAGGTTCACATTTTCCTTATTTCTGTCAAGTCCTGTACACAAGCCAGGGAACCTGAAGTGAGAGTGCAGTTAGCACACAAATGTGGCCTGGGACACCATCAGTTCTGTGCTGCTCTTTCGAACCGCTGTGTAAGGAGGCAGATGGGCAGCTGTATCGTAACCAGGTTGGATGTGCTACCTGTAGCTGTAACATGTATACATAGGATTAAGAATGAAATTGAGCCTTCCTCATGCTATCAGCCTGTTTTCAGAACTACTTTTTTTTTTTTTTTTTCAACTAATATTTAAGCTTTTTCTGAAACAATCTCTTTCATGAAAGGGTAAGACAGAATATGGAGTGGCCTTGCCCTACATTACTTAAATGGGATAAATCTGGACAGAGGATTTCCACGCCATGAAAACTGTAAACTGTAGGTAATATGGGGATCAGAGACAAGGTGCAGATTTAATTTCCTTGTTTTGAAATACTCTGGTTTATCCTACAGTGTTCAAAGAAGCCTCAGATGGGTGTGAAGAACTGAATAGGATAACACCAAACCTATCTTCACAGATCTTTAGAAATGCCTGGGTCTATTTTGGGGTGCTTGACACTCACTTAGCTTATAAAAGAAGCAATATTGTTAACCTTGGAGACTAGACTTCATAAATTCATAAATCCACAACACAGGGTAAGCAGTAGAAACAGTGCTTTTATGCTACCCATCTAATTTTTCTTAAAATTGTCCCACAGGTTTGCTTTTTTTCTGTGCTCATGCAGTCTCTGTCTTTGCTATCAGGATCACTACTAGCAGCTCACAAAGTGGTGGCCTCTCTACTGGAGAGTAAACTGAGACCTAGGAACATGTCCCACACAGGTTGCACTCTGCTTGTGACAAAAACTAGGTCATAACAATCCACATTGCTGACACACGGGTGAGAGAGACTTTGCAATTAAAACCCAGTCATTAGCATCTCCACTGCTGGAGCTGTTTCATCTCCACACTGAGCAAGACTGCAAAGGTACTTGGAGTGCAGTGGAAGAAAATGAAAAAAAATCCAAAAGAAAATGAGAAAACAAAAGGGTACCAGGAGAGACTGCTTGCTTCGTCTTCTCTCTAACAGTAATCTAGAGTGTCACTTGTTCCTGAGCTATTCCAGATGACCTGAAATGCAGTGAGGAGGATATCAACATTAATTCCGCACTAGTATTCTGACAGTTGACTGTGTGCCTATATCCAGCTTGTTTGGACCGTTTCTATTTCATTGTTTAAAAAAAATATCTTGGAACATAACAACAGCTACTGCAGAAGAATGAAACTGGAAGGGAAAAGGATTGCTTATTAAACATAGGATCTTCCTGATTTGAAATCTGAATTTTAAATGTATATGCACCAGTTCTCTATGACTCTTAATGAGAAAGAATTGTGGGGACTGCTACAGTGGAGAAAGGGCCAGGTCAGGTGGCATCTCCTTCTGCCCCAACTCCATCTCCTGCCCCGACTCCATCTTCTTCTGCCCTGATTCCTGCAGTTCACACACAGGCTGTCAGATAAGCCAGCCCCTTCTCCCATGCTCTGGTTTCCACTGAGCCTTATAGAAGAGTTTGCTCTGTCCTGCTTTCTCTCACGCACAAAGCAGACACCTGCACTGGGATGGACAGCTACACTTCTGATTGGGCCCTGTCAATTAATTGAATGTCACTTCTCAAATATCCTAAGCTTTCCCGTTGCTTATTTGACATGAAAATAGTCCATTTTCCATCTAGAAACAAGGCACTTTTTGGTCAATTAGCTTCAAGGGTAAACCCTCTTGATTATTGCCATCAGACTTTCCTTACAATAAATGCTATGAAAATCACAATTCAAGAAAAACAAAAATCACTCAGGAAGAGCTTAGTAGCAAAGGTAGAGGAGAAAGGAATGAATGTTTTTTAGGAATATAATGAACAGACTGATTTATTTTTGTATGGTTTGTTCTGGGTTTTTTTTTCTGCTTAGGAAACACCTGAACCAGATTGATACTTCTTCTGTCTTAAGAAACTTAAAGTTTGAGTTCCAAGGAGTTATTCCTTTTTAAGCCAACTGGATGCCTTACAAGTTGCCGTGTTCCTTCCTCCTAACAGCTGTTGATTGGATACCACACCCCAGGAAATCCTACTGTTCACTAGACATGCATTTCCTTCTCCTAGAGAAAAGTAAAATTAGCACATATTAAGACGTGAACATCTGTCTGAGATGGGCTGAACTGGGGAGGCAGATGGGATCCTCACATGTGTGTTTTTCGTAAGTTAATTTTTAAAGCCTATGGTCATTGCAAGCTTCCTCACTCCATCTCAACATGGTACTTCCATCTTGCTTCAGAAATTGCCTCCGCCTGGAGACAGAGGGGCTAGATGTTAGTCTTCTACCACTCCATTTCTTGCTTGTCTACTAAGACAGCAAACCAAAGAAATCCATTTATTGTGTTGGCAAATACTGACCACTGGGAACTGGAGGGAAGCTCACAGTTTCTCTCAAGATCAGATCGCCACTCAGTACCAATCTGAGATGTATTTCATTGGGAAACCAGGAGCTTAGTGTCATTGTTAAGTTATCTAAGCTCAGTTCGTACTCACAGATATTAATCTACAATTAATACATAGTAGAGGATGTGGGACCAAAACTTTTGAGTCACCAGTCTCTGCTGTCTCTCAGAATGTCCTGTCTGCTATATGGTTTCATGACTGACAAGTCAGGACTACGTGAGCATTATGGTTGTTTCAATGAGAACGTAAGACCATAGCAAGTCAAAAGACCTCACACCCAAAAGTTGTCTTAATAATAATAATTTTTACAGCACTACAAACGCATATAACGCTGGGGAAAATCATTAACAACTGTCTACAACAATCACTAGCAGTAAAATATATAAAATAATCTTTATTCTCTAAGGCAATTAGCATGTATATTTGCTTGTGCATGAGAGGCCACACTGCAAAGCTACACTTGAGTTACTGGGTCTTCAAAGGTGCTGTACGTACCTCATTTTCAGAAGCACATCCCACAGTCCTTTAAGCTGCAGCAAACTGAGCTGCTCATTTATTTCTTACCCTGTGCAAGAACTTACAGATCTGCATCTCTGCTTCAGCTGGCTTGGACACCTCTTCATGGCAAAATGGACAAGTGGCCAGCCCAAATGAGAGCTTCTCTTGGGATTTAAGTTAGTGGTCTTGACGGTCTGGCTTGACTGAAAGCATAACTCTATCAGGTAAAAATATTTTGTAAGGAATACCTGAATGAAAGCTTGACTTGGCTGTGAAGCAGATATATTTTTAGGGCTGTGACACCAGTGTTTAACAAGTTGCTAGTGTCAAGTCAAACTTTTAACATACTGTAATCGGAAGTATTCTTTAAATCTCTTTTGCTGAAAATAAAGCAAAGATCCTTCTTTTAATTTGCTCTGAGAGAACTGTGTGCACAGAGTTAGTCACTGCTGATAACACTACAGGTCACAGGATGAGCTGTTTTCTGAGCCGTGAAATTTTCACAGTGTGAACCGGCATCAGGCCATAGTGCTAAGGGCTTCCTCCTCATAAAGTTGTAAAATGTCACATAGTTGTCTTTAGCTATTGCAGTGGTTCCACTGAACCCCGACTATCATGTAGCCAACCTAGAGATTAGAAAGCAAGTTAGTTGGTCATGGTTTTCCCAAGTGTTCGGGTCATTTTAATTTAGCAAGTTACTCAGGAACTGTGAGATTCTTAATCAAAAAGCATTTAATCTAGTATCACTGAGAAAAACACTAATTTGTTGCACTTCTAAAGTGCCTCTCATCTAAAGATAGAAAAGCCTTTTTACAAACACTGCTAACTCACACTGCCCCTAGGAGATATGTGTTATTACTATCATTTTTGCATAAGGCAAAATGTATTTATTTGTTTAATGTGTTTATTTGTTTAAGTGTGTACCTGGGCAAAGAGCCCTGCTTCATGTATACAGTGAGCAGTCATGCACAAGCAATAACCCTCCAGTTTCTTTTCTTCTTTATTTCTAGCTGGTGCAGAGAAGCTGACTATTCTTTTTCTTCTTATTACTTACACACATATATATATACTTACACACATATAAATGCATATAGCACTTCAGAGAACATTAGCCATTGTAAGCAATATCAATATATTGCACAATTTAATAATTATGGCATTAATAATAAGTTGTATATACAAGTTTTTTGATGGACAAAATCCATCAATTCTTACAGCTTTCATAACAGAATCTAAGAAGTAGAGATAGGCAATTGGAATGATATTTAACGTGTCACAAGACATTTCCAACATCTGCATATCTAATGATTTTTTGTAGCACAAATGAAAATAGAGAGAAAATACTCTGCATTACAATGAATCATGCAACTGATATTAAGTAAAATCGAAAAATTAGCTCCTGAGGATTAGTCTAGAAATTAAGAAGTTTGAAAGAGGGACTTGCAGCAACTCAAGTTTGAGGGTCTACGTATTTACATATGAGAGCTTCATTACTGACCCCAGATTCCAGGTCTTTAGGTAGGGTAGTACAAGCAACAGAGTCTCCAAATAGACTTAAAAATATGTCTGAGTGTGCACTTAAACCTTCTTTTTCCTAGAAGGAATAGTGTAAATAGATTCCAACTTAAAGAAAACCCAAGATGCAAACATAAAATTTTCTAGACTTAGAAGCACGTAGCTGTGATCTAGTTGCAATGCCCGAATCCAGATGCTTTCTGTTTGTGGTCTGGCATAGGTCTTTCTCACAGAAAGAAGACTAAAAGAATCCAACAAAATAAATAAATTGTTGTATTCAGAATTGTGGGTTTTTTTTAAACTCTACGGTTCTTTTTTTTTCTGGGGGGGGGTGGTGGTGGTGTTTGTTTTTTTTAGGTTTGTTTATTTTGAAAACAAATTGTAGCCACTCTACTCACCCCTGCTGACTAAGTGGGCCGCCTTCTGCCTTCCCCACTCACACAGCTGGGAACCGAAGGATTTTTCTTCTGGCTGGTTCCTGCGTACAGAGTGCCTGTTGATGACAACAGTTATTATTTCCATATACTTACTTTAAAAAGAAAGTCAGTTTAGGAAACAAGCATGCTAAGAACAAACTGTCTGTTCCCTCTGACCTTATGGAAGAGCACTTTAAATAAAAGCCACATTGGGATAAATATACAATCACATGCAAGGTCACTAGCTGTCACTAAGATATCTTTAACGGATCAAACTCTCTTTTCTAGACTTCTGATTGAATTGGATTTCAGCAAGCATTGGCTGGCCAAAATGACAGTTGCGCTGGCTGTCCGTGAACAAGTACTTCTCCAAACCCCTAGCAGCCTCTGAAAGAAGATCACATCATTTTCTTCCACACTGTCACTTTCCCTCTAGCTGATGTGCTCAGACTATCTACCTTACACCACCTCCACAAGTCTCACTGCAAAAATCATCATGTCTTTGGCTCCCTGTTTTCACTGTCTGCAGTTCTCCATAAATTTCTGGCAGGGAGGGAACAAGCTTGTTTACTCCTTGACCCTGGATTTCTGTCAGTTCCTTGAGCTGTGTTCAAACCTAATCTCAGCCCTAGACATACTTTTACCATAGAATCAGCTTTTAAATGACTCCACGCTTCTACTGACACGAACACCACCTTTAAGCAAGTTCACTTGGAGATTTCATAAGTGCTGGGTATTGTTATTACATGAGAGCAATTTTCAGAAGTAAATCTCTGGATTTCATTTTATCACTCCATTATATGACTCGGTCACAGAGTGCATGCTGTAATGGGCGACAAGAAGATAAAGAGTCATCCTTAGTCATGGTTTCTTGAAGGTCACATTGTTCTGCCAAAATTATCCAGGAAAGAATTGCTTTTTCACAGGCTAGCCTGACACTTGCAACCACAGTTTCCCCATCGCAATCAGCTTGCAAGAGAAACAAAGGGCAATGAATGTACTTTTCGCTCAGAGAGCTCTGCTGATATTTCCAGGGGACTTGTGTGCTTGGAAGTGTTCACATCTCAAAGGCAGCTCTCTGCAGCTCTACAGATTTTCTTCTCAGTGGCAATGAGAGTTTGCAGGTGCCAAATGTGTTAGCACGTCTCAGCATGGTGACAATGTTTTGTCTGGTAAGTGATGCTAATGAACACCAAGCAGGTCAGTGCTACTGACTTTCTGAGGCAGTTCACAGAAGAGCCTGCTACGGACACCCTACAGCAGAAGTGGCAGAGGTATTTGGGTTTCCTACAGTCTTAAGAAAGTCTTTTGTCGAGCACCACCTCCTCTCTGTCTAAACAGAACCATGGATAAATCTTCAATTTGTTTTCAGTGGCGCTCAAGTATTCATAACATAATTTATTTGACCATGATGGAAGGAGGTGAGTTGAAAGAGCTGTACTTATTTATATTATTTGAAGACGTGGACAATAATCTTTAAATCCTTTCACAATTTCCATATTTGACCACAGAGAATTATTATTTATACCCTTGATCTTCCCAAGTTTTTTCCACCTCAAAATTCTAGGTTAAAATAACTAGTTGGGTTTTTTTTTTTCCTGGAGCACTGAAAATACACAAGTGCACATACATCAGTGTTTTTTAAGCAGTAAACAATAAATAGATAAGGAAATTATTTTGACAGACTAGTATCCTGCCTGGCAGGTAGGGAAACACAGTGTCAGGTCATAAGATATCATGTCTGAGAAAGCAGCAACAAAGAAACCAGAATTACTCTGTTTCTCATAAAATGATGGTACCTAACAAATGAAGTCAGGATATTTTGATAGCCTTCTGCCACAAGAGCGGTCGCCTTTATTGGACCATCCTCCTCCTCAGCACCACAGAACCTTAGGATTCCAGATAAATAATCTGCATCAGTAAGAAACTGAGAAGTTATTTTAAGGTTTTGAAAGCTACAGAAGAACTTAAACTGGCAGAGGGCACATAAACACATGCGAAGGTCAAGACTTTTGGAGCACCTGGCTGTCAGACAGAGTGAATGACAGTAGGTTGAGCAAGCTGAGATGCTTCGCTTTGTGTCTTAGTAATGACAGGAACAGTTCATTGATCCACACTGGTCAATTGATCTACTGGAGAAAGCAGCTGAGTTAGTTTCCTGTCATGGGATATCACTGTAATATCTTGTTTGACCTCTTTCTACTCAAAAAGTGCATCTGTGTGCTTGTATAACATAATTTATAACAGCCAATAACATAATTTATAACAGCCAATGTAATTTCTTGGTATTGTCCGTAATATGTCAGTGCCCTGTGAGAAAAAAAAAAGAATGAATCTGCAAACATTTCTCACTGCTAACTGGAAATTACATGGGCAGTCCTGTAGACTACAGAAGTCCTTGGGACAAGTCAAGAGAAGAAATGCATCATGATATGAGTGCACCTCATTCAACCCGCAATTTCTGGGACAAAAACCATGAGAGCCAGTGGGAAGAAAAGAAAGCTAATATGCTTGTTCCACTTGCTGGAGAAGATGGTGGTAGGAATAGGCTGTTTTCACTGAAAATGTGTGCTAAATATGTTCCTTGTCTGCAAGTTCAATTTGCCACTGAAAGCTTAATTAGCATTCCTCAGCAACAGGGAAACATTCTGATCGACAAAACTCATTGGTTTTGGCTGAGGCTTCAAAGTGCTCACTTCACAATACACTCCATGGTTATTTTTAAACTCCTTGCAAAATTCACAGCTGAGGATTTTGATTCAGAGTGAAATTCATCCACAACACCACCACTAGCGATGCATTTCTGAGGAAAATGGGAGGTAGGAGCTCAGCTCACAATGTGTGACCTCTGGCAGGAGCAGCTTTTCCCCTTCTGTCTCTCAGTCTGAGAAGAAAATGAGGATACTTGGGTGAAGAGGAAACCAAACAGACAGTTCAACAATTAATAAAAAAGACTATAAAGGTAGCGATAAATTAAGTGAAAACATTTGTAGATAACTTGCAAGGTCTTTTGTTGTCAGCACCAAGGAAAACCATTCAGATGAGCTTCAGAGGGACTCAGAAGGCAAAGTGGATGAACAATAAGGTGCCAGTTAAAATTTCATATGGATGGGTATGTGCTGAAAGGAACGGCCACCACACACCCTATCAGCATCTTAGCAACTGCAATGACTCAAAGGTAAAGGCACAGGAGCCACTGGAACCAGGTAGTGAAAATCCTGTTCTGCAGCAGTTAGAAAGGTAAAATGCTGAGCTGCTAGGAGATAGAAAGGATACAACAGATGTGTGAGAAACTAAATACTTCAAGCTAATAAGCCAACACCATCAAATAGCATAAGTCTGTGAGGCCCACCTCTTTGCAGTTTTGAGTGGGCCTTTGTACTTCTGAAATATGAGCACATACTAAACTGATTTTGAAAAGCAAAACTAATTATCTAAGAAGAAAATGCAAAAGTATTTTGAGTGACTGATTTGATTCAAAGGCATCGACCTAACTTTGCTGTATTATGGCATCAGGAAAATAACAATACATATTTAAAGATAATAGTGATCAAAAATGTGTTTGCAGAGGAAAACAAATAAGTTAATATTGATTTCTGTAAGTTCCTGATATTATGAAGCATTTATGGACAAGTTGAAGAGTCCTTCTGAACAGGGAAGCTTTCTTGGACCACGACCTAAGCAAGACTGCATTTATGCATATTATTGTGGATCCAGTTGTTCATGTCAGTTATAAGCCTACTAGTTAAAGCAAGGAAAGAAAAATAAAGCAAGGAAAGAAAAATTAAAAAGAAAAAAAAGAAAGAAGTCATACATTTCAAAATCATCATTCCATCATATATTTGAAAATCATCATTCCACCACCATCAGCAATAATGTCTAGCAGCATACTTGTATAAATCTGCCTAAAGCACTTGTAATTTTTGCATTGTAATAAAATAAAAATTATGCTTACATTTATCTCTATATTCATTTCTGTAAAAATCTGGCAGTAATATGTACTACACATGAATATTTATCAGAGGAAAATAATGGTTATACCCATATTCAATTTTTTAATTTGAGATCTTGGATATTATTAACTTTCCTGGCAGTATTAAGAGGAATAATTTCATAATTCAGTAGTGAAAAGAACTGCAAATGAACCATAAATAAATAGAGCTGAATTATCTTTTGCAAAGATCTGAGAAAAAGAGACTGAGGGTATGTAGGTTGCGCGTGAAAACCTACAGAAAATCAGATATATTTAATGCGTGACAGACCACCTTGCTTTGAGTTCTTCACTGTTCCCACTCTCAGGAAATAAATTTGCAGCCAGACCGCTCTCTCTCTGCCTGCAGCCCTGGGTCCTGGAACAACGTGATTGCCACACCACAACAGAAGGTGTTCTGTTTTGGTTTCATATTGCTTGCTTTATTGAAAACGTTTTTAGTCTGACAGTTGCAAGGAAAAATCTTGAAAACTGAACCCAAATGTAGCTTGTGGTGACAGCACTGACTTCCATCTGCAGAGATGTGACAAAAGATGGGAACGTAGGAAAGAAGACTATGTAGCAAACTCCCTTTGGCTGGCAGAAGTACCGGGGCATGTCCTGCGTGTGTTCGCAGCACTTTGGGTCTGAAGAGGAGATCACCCGTGGAGTGGAGTTGCCACTCCTTCCACTCACTGTGCTCAGGCTGACATCATGGAGGACTAACAAATGCACAAGCTGGCTTCCTCTGGAATGAAACCAATCCAGAAGATGCTCTCCAGAGTCAAATCTCAAGCATTCTGGCTGCAAGTGGGTATTCAGACAGAAACCACTTTGTGCAGTTCAGTGGTGAGCATGAGTGGGCTACACAGCAGCCCAGGAAGTTTCATACCCGAAAAAGGACCTACAGCATGCAAGAGGTAGGTGCCCCCTCATGGCCTGTTGTACTGGCCAAGCGCTGGGACAAAGTAGATCACCTTTGAAATGTGTACAGAGCAGATGCTAGGTCTGCAGCACCAAGGGGTTTACTCTGCAGACCTGCTCCTAT
Source organism: Tetrax tetrax (assembly GCA_009806455.1). Classification (NCBI taxonomy): domain Eukaryota; kingdom Metazoa; phylum Chordata; class Aves; order Otidiformes; family Otididae; genus Tetrax; species Tetrax tetrax. The sequence continues at coordinate 389,025 of WHYT01017471.1, read as the reverse complement.
TCTGTCCACAGCATTTTCTCATACGAACACAACCTCCAATGCCACCAGCACCTCCAGTTGGCAGGTGCCGATTCCCTCTCTGTCCCCAGCTTTTCCTTGTCCAGCAAACTAGCACAACAGATATGAGGGACTCAGCTCTGCAGAAGATCAGAGTGACACAGAACAAGAAAAACTAAGTTTTAGCAAATTACACAAACCGAGATTACACAAAACAGACATCCGGTAGCTGATGCTACCAGTGATTAAGACAGAGCAGGAAACAAACCATGAAATTAGGTCTGTTACAACTGACTCCATCAGGTTTTAATCCGCTTTGGCTGAATTTAACAACTAAGAAGGATCTTCCTGACAGTCCTCCCTGTCTGCAGGATTACTATTTGGGTGTGTAAAGCTAAGCAGGTGCATAAATGCTTTCCTGGCTCAAGCTGAGAAGTTTTTCCTAGGCTGGCACTCCTAGAAATGGGGAAAAACTCCTGACAACTGCGCAGTCACCTATCCATGCTAGTCACAGGGTGATGTCCTTAGTATATGCAAAGAATTTGATCACTCTAGTTTTAAATTATCACTAAAGAAAGAATGAGTGTTACAAAGCTGTCTTCAGGAGCTGGGTACCTAGTTGTTTTAAAATTAATGGCAGCTGAGCACTTAAAATCTGTCAGTGGCTTAAAATTCCAAGTGGAGCAACGAGCACAACTGGAAGACCATACTACAGATCATTAAAACTCCTTTTTATTTACATATTCAACCTAAGCCTTCCTGTGTTTCACTTGGTTCTATCCCTTCTAGTTCTTTTTTCTGAATCTATTTCCTCTCTTGCTGTGATGCTTGAACCCCTTCACACAACAATCACCTTGCTTGTCCAACACACATTTATCTCTTTTTAATCTTCATGAATCAATCTCTTTGATGCTTTTTCACTCTGTCATTCTCCCCTGAACTCTTTCCAGTGTGTCAATAGCTTTCTGGATTTGACCTACCTGAATTCCACATTGACTTTCTCACCACTACCTAATTAACAATTCACAGCCAATATGAGAGTCTCTTTCTCTTACCGATTCCTAATATTTTGTTTCATTTCCTAAATGCATCAGTATTAATGCCAATAGCCTCCTCAAATCTTACCAACATATGTAATTCTATAAAGCAGTGGTATTCCAAAAGGAATGCAAGACAATCCATTGGGGTGCAGGAAGAAAATATTTTTGTAAGATTAATAATAAAATCTAATTTAAAATACTTTTTAATTAGTATTTTTCATTTTTATCCCATCCCTTTATATTTCTAGTCATGTGTATGTTTTATAATGTACATAATATATTATAGCAGCAGTAAATGTGTATAATTTACAAATAAATAAATGTACATATATGAGGATTGCATGTTCCAAATTTTTTTACTGATAGGGGTGCACAATTAAAAAAGTTTGCAGATCACTGCTATAGAAGTAAGAGGTGGTAACATATATGTATTTTAAGTCCTAAGCTATTTGTGTCAGAAAACCCACTCCATTGCCAGTGTGCATGCTACAGCATATAACGCATCTGCTGTTGAACTCACCTGGAGCGGGGTCAGGCCGTGATGACTGACACCGGGACTGCCTGCACAAACTGCTGCCGTCGTTCCCCATGGTTAATGGTCTAACCAGAGAAAAGTGAGGGTGTGTGGGAGAGTTTGGACTTTGGCACCAGGGACTCTGATTAGGGAAAAGGGATGCAGAGGTCTTTTTTTCCCTGTAAACAGAAATTGAATTAAGCTTACTGTGTGTATTTCACATATTTTGCACATGCATGTATGTGCAGAGGATATTAAAAATGTATATTTTATCTATTACTGAGTTATTTATTGTACTGCATTAGCATATTTATTATTGTATTTTGCATAGATTTACTGTGTTTATTATACACATATGTTAAATTTATGCGATAGACCTAACAAATAGCACACACATATTTGACACGTTCTGCATTTAGTTGCAAGTGGAAGAACTGCAACTTCTATATTCTTTGCTATATCACATTATAATTTACCATTTGCCTTTGGTTGTAATTCTGCCAGACTTGAACTTTTTGCACTGAATTTTTACATAATTTCTCCCTGCTTCTGACTTAGTTTCTTAGAAGAGTTTGAGCGAAAGTGATGTAGCCATTTTTAAGAATAAAGCTTACAAGGAACAGTCAGTTTAACCTATTCTGAAAACTGTTAATCTTCTGAACATCTCCAGCCACAGTCTGGAGAAAAAGAAATTTAGATAAAAGCAATTACCCCAAACATGAGAAGAGTCACCCACTTTTTTTTTTGTGAAAATATAACCAGATTGGCCAATCCTTTATTTCTGAAATACATGTTTTTCTGTCATGAACATGGCTCAAAAGACTTAGAAAAAAACACCAATATTGTGCTCCTTATTCAAAACAGTGATGGCTCAGCTCAGGGGTTCCTGACAATTGAGTTCAGGCCCAGCCTTCTCAAGACAAAGGTAAATATCTATCAACCTTTTTCACCGAAAGCTTTTCAAGTGGTGGTCTCCAAATGGTGCCATCCAAACCTTTGGGGCTCAAAGGATGGTATGTAATAATAAAGTCAAATTTTAAGAAGAGTTTTACTTGGATTTTACTTCCCACTCAGTCTTGACTGACAATCAACGCACTCCTATCAGGAGTTTTGGGCTGGATTCATGTTTGAAGATTAATTCTTATTTTCAAAATTCCAAAGCTTTTTAAAAATTGCTTAGCAAGATGCTCATTTAAATGGTTTACTTACAGAGCCAATCTGGCACAATGCTGCAATTACAGAGTACACACAATGAACATTAGATACCTTTTAATGAAGCTTTGTCTTTTTTTTCTTTTTTGCCCTGGGTCAACCATCTTCCACTCCATATCAATTATTGCAAATTCCTCTTCATTTTCCCATTCTTCTTTTGTCTTTGTTGTTGAGGAAGTTGTTATAACAATGTTCTCAAATTTTTCACTTTCCTTTTTCGCTACACATCTTTGTTTTCTGTTCCAGTAGAGAGGTGTGTACCAAGCCACAGCCTGAAAAAACACCCACAATGTATCACTGCTTATTTATATTCTACATTTTTTTCATCAAGATAATTGTTTGTTGCAGAAAAAAAAACCAGGAAGGGCTGAAAGGGTAGGCGCTTAGATGTATTTCTGAGTTATTTATCATTTGAAATATAAAAACTAATTGCAACCACCAAATTCCAGCTTTTTTTCTTTGGTCTTTAAAATCCATTTCCAGTCTTTAAATATATTTAGGGCAGACTCAACATCTAAAAGCCTTGAAATGCAACTGCTCCAATTAAGTAAATAAGACAAAGAAGGAGATAAAAGAGGACATGAGAATTCTGCAAGTATGTCAAAGGCTGCTGAAGGAAGACAAATCAATCTGTTCTCCATGTCCACAGTGAGTAGGACAAGAAGGAAAGGTCTAAACCTGAGGCAGAAGAAGTTAGTTTAGGCACTAGGAAAGCTAGTTTAGGCACTAGGAAAGCTCTTCTAAGCATACAGGCAGTGAGGCACTGAAGCAGATTGCCTGGGGACATGGCGGAGTCTCCATTACTGAAGGTCTTCCAGAACTACCTAGGCAAGCCTAGGAGCAATTCTGGCAGAGGTGATCATGTCTCAAGTTCCCTTTCAGCCTCTGATTCCCTGGCACTGATGTAATGGCAAGCATGGCCAAACTGAGCTAGAAGAGGGGTAATTGTGAAAAGGTGAGACAAAAAGTCAACATTCACTTAACAGTTTCTAAGGTGTAAATTATGCTGACTTGGGGAAGCTGTATAACTTACACTGTTTATGAAAATCACAGGTTTTTCCATATTGTCACCAGTTAGAGTTTGTCTAGCTAAAAATGGCCAAAACCATAGTTGCCATGGACAACTACAGGGTAAGCAGTGATCTTGGGCTTTCTTATCCCCAAGTCAACAGAAGTTTGCCTAAAAATATTCAATACAGTTGCCAAGCCAATGGCAGTTACTAACAGACAGCCATGGGCTGAATAGCCCTGCAAGTAGCTGGATCTTCCATGGCTTATAAGCAGTGGAAGAGGATAGTGAGCTGGTAGTTCACACTTGTGGTGCCCCTGCTTCAACTGCTGTGGGGATGTTAGCCTTTCATTTAACAAGTGGTATCATCAATCTACTGTTTTTCTTCAGTTCTTCAGATCCTAATAATTAATATCCACACTGAAGTAAGGTAAACAGAGAGAGATCACAGCTTTACTATGTTTGGATTGCTTGTGCTTGATTCTACAAGGACTTTAACGATACGATCCTAACTCTCTGAAGGAAGTCCAACGATAGAGCTGCCTGGGTAAGGAAACACAGTGATTTTGATCAGGGCACTCACTTGACCGCTAGGCTCACAGAGAATGGTAGCACAGTCAAGGCTTGTCCTAAATCTCTCCAGGTCCTTCCAAAGAAAATCTGAGGGAGGTTTGTGAAGCACTGTAGCATCTGCTGCCCAAACCTGAAAAGATCAAGCAGACATTAGATTAAAGACAAAATGGCTCCTGGATATTTATACAATATAAGAACTCAGTAAAAACATCCTTTTTGATATTTGTAACACTGGTCACTATTTGATCTGAGAAATCAAAGCTGAAAGAACTATATTTCAAGACTCACAGCTTAGTTATAGTGATTTTTTTCAAGTACCTCTCCTGTGGATTAGCAAAGATCAGCAAAGGCACATTTGTCAAGGTGTGATCGTAAATTCTGGGCTTTTTGGTTTGGCTTGCTGAGAGTAAGATTAAAAATAGGCAGTTTCTTTTATTTTCTGAATTACCAGGGGCATTGGAAGAGATCTGTGATATCAGCTTTAAAATTCTGGTCTCTGCTTGATTCTGGATTCCCTCTGTTCTGGGAGAAGCTGTCTGTACTTGAAACTAGAGATTTTTTGTGCTTTTATCCTTAAACAAAAGATTTAACAACGTTGTGCTTTATAAAGTGAACACAATTATCTGTGACCTTTATCACTAACGCAGTAGCAAAAGGACCCGTTATGAAAATATTTCTCTTACATAAGACAACCACAACACCCTTTTGCAAATGGTGTCCCTAAAGGATTTGGCATTCGCCATCTGTGAGAAAACGGCTTCAACCATTTCCTGGGAGCCAAAACAATTCTCATTCAATTTTAAAGGAGAAGTATCTTGAAAAAAAAATAAAATGCTCTCCTCCAAAAGTGCTGACCATATGGCACTCTGCCAGGGTGTATTTATGGCTTTTTCACACATACACCAGAAGACAGCATTGACCATGGCTCTTCTGGAGCCCGGCCAGCTTGCATTTCCAGCTTTCTTGTAAGAGGGCTCACTCAGGGTTGCATTGACCTGCACTGAGCTTGGAGATGGACATGGACTTTCTCTCCTTTTATTCTATGAGGCCTCAATTTTAATCTCAGAAAAAGAAACAAGCACTAGTGGTAAAAAAGGCTTCAGGCCGTATTCCAACCATCGACACTGGCATCTAACTTGAGCATTTTGCCTTGGTTCATCTGTTGCTCTCACAGGGACCTGGGGCCTGGAAGTCCTCCCTAGCTGGCTGTCTGACACAGACACTATTGTACATGAATTTTAGATGCAAGAGTTGGCAGCCTGAAATTAATAAACCTTCGAAATTAATAAACCAGTAGAAATTTTCTGCTTGCGTGTGCTGAAACAGAAGCTGTGGTGGACCTTCTACCTCAGTCAGTTGTTCACCCAAGAGCCCTTTAATGATAATGGGAGCAGCACCCTTGTCAGTGACTTCAGCACTGATCAGAATGCTTCAGAAAGGACTACTCTTAGGGTGGGTGGGAATGGTTAGTGCATCAAAGCCAACTAAGAGGAAATCAGTTCTGGGGAGATCTGCAAGGTGTCTTGCAACCAGCCAAGCAGCCGGCATCTTCAAAGATTGTGCCTGCTCTGAGCATGGTTACATCCCAGAGGTTGCTGGAGGCCACATGTGGACACCAGCAGACGTTCCTCAGCTACATCTACAACTGAGCCTTGGTCACATTTAGTTCACATGATCAAGTCTTTTTCTTTACCATGGATATCAGATGCACATATTGGTTGTTTACTATTTAAAGTTTTTCTGGGGTCTGATGAAGTCATCTGACTCTTTGCATCTTAGATCCTACCTATCTCTCTAACTTTTTTCACACTGGCAAAAAGATGTATCTGAACTAGCTGCAGAGGAAGTAATTTTTGAAGAGCAGCAGCTCATGCACTGAATTTTTAACGTATAGTTCTGCATGACATCAAAGGAGAGCACATCATTATCTTCCTTGTACAGAACAGGAAACCAAGGCACAGAGTGTCATCATTTTGCCTGAAGTCATCCAAGGCAAAGCCAGGAACAGAGCACCATTGCCAGAACAGTGGTTTATGGCTTTCTCTACTGGATAACAGCTGTCCTCAGATAGTGGGCACAGTCTGGAAAGCAACATAATTTTTTTTTTATTTTCAGTTGAGACCCTACTATAGTGATACCTCAGACTATACACAAAACCATATTAATTGCTTCAGTAGCAACAGATAAAACTCATTTCCTTTCCAGTTCTATTATTTGTGGCTTTCCAATCCAAGGTTCACACACTCTGTTGGCAAACACTGGCACAAGTCAATATTCTGACAGGATGGGGAGCTTTTTATGGCAGCAACGGTTGGAAAAAGGAATTCATCAAACAAGGACTTTCCAGGATAGCTTTCCATTGCTAGGCAACATGAAATGCTGGATGTGTCACGGAAATGTCAGGCATGTACTGAATGTACTGATGATGAACATCAGCAGCTTCTTCTGAATTCACCATTATTTGTGAGCGTTAGCCTTTCTGAAAATACAGACTTAAGTTTGACTTTATACCATCAGGCTAAGAGTGTTCCCTACTCTGCCAGCTGAGAAAAGGCATTCAAACCCCCCACACTCACAGTCACGGTGGAGTCGGGCCCCATCCTGGTCTCGGGGGGAAACCGAAACACAGCCACTGATTGACCTTGGATGTCCTGCTTCAAGAGATAATCTCCAATGTTTTCCACTTTTTCAGGGGCACAGTTCAGGATCTTTACAAAATGACCACCTGGATCAACTTCAGCAATTTTCAAATTTCCAATAGCACTGAAAAAACAGAAGTTGGTTTGAAAGCATGAAAGCATTTCTTAATTGAAAAAAAATACATGTATTTCCTTATAACCACTAGCCTAGATGTCAGCAATTAATAGTAATAAAATGTACCACAGGAAGAATATTTACAGGACTTTTTATGCAGTGCCTTTCATCCGAAAAAAAATCCATTTGTGTTAAAATTAGTATGTTCTGTTTCTCTTCCACAGTTCGATAGCATCCATTAATACCAGAAACGAAAAGATTCTTTGTGGGGTGAAAGCAATCAGTACACCATTTGAATCTGGCTTTGTCTAAGTCTATATGGACTTCAATCTCTAAGGCTGCCTTGGATATTTAGCCTGGTATGACTAGTGGCAGTTGTGCTGCTGACTCCCTTTATAAATTCGGAAAATTCCTCCCGTCCATCAGTATACTTTTCTCCTCCTGCCTCTCATCGTTTTTCCCTTCCTGAAGAAAGACAAATCTTCATTTTTAACACTTTATTATTAACTCAGAGAGACTCCATGCTACAAGACTGAGATTTCATCTCTCCCTTGTTTCAGAATCACAGCAAAGCAAGGTCTGTTTCGCATCTACAGGAAGATTAGGGATTTCTTGCCTGAGCAGGGGAACACTCAATCTTCCTTAAGCAGTGGAAAACAAATTTATCACTTGAGTGTTCCTTAAAGTAGCGCACATGTTAAGGGAGTACTTTTAAATACTCGGTCCTAGTCTGTAATACTCATCATAGGTCTTATTAGACAGGTTGTGAATGAAGTCTAAGAATCACTCAGCTTTTGATGCAGCTGCTACTGCAATAAATCTCATAATTTAGCACTGGTGCAGTGTCTTGTCTCTCTTCTGTCTGTGTAATGCTCTTGCCCTTGCCACATTCTTCTTGTTCCAGTAAGTTTAAGTCATAGACCTCTGCGTGTGTAGTAAAGGTTGAAGCAACAGCCCAGACAGCCCATGTCCTTGCTTAACATAGCCAAATCCTCATAGACAGTGTGACAAACACTGTCCACCCACCCCAAATAATTCAGCTGTGTGGTGTAGCAGTGAGTCACACTTGCTCATGACAGCCAGGCTGCCTCCAGGCTGCCGCTGGCATTGATAGATTTGGAAGCAGAGCTGCAGGGAACTGCCCCCTCCCTGGCCAGAGAAGACACGCATAGCGAATCGAATGTAACGCTTGGCTGCTGCTCCTTTGCCTTCCTGCAAACTTTGGGAACTCCAGAGCATCCCTCCTCCCTCTCAGTCCTGGTCTATTTGTGCTTCACATCACCTGGAGACAGCTCACCAGAGGTGCAGAGCTTTGAACAGGCTTTGGCAGCCCAGCCAGGTTGAGGGGCTCCTCACCTTCAGACTCTCCCCCTCTTTTCTGGCTGCTTGCTTTCCTCTGGTTGACATAGTTTGGCACATTTCTCCTTCCTCCCTGTCCATAGGACCACACTCTAAGCTGGATCACTGAAATAATCTAGCGTAAAAGGTTTTGGGGGAACATTATTTTAACTTGAACTTTTTTGACAGACTCTGCAAGCTGCTATATTAGTGCAGCTGAACTGATGGACAGCTGTGCTTCAAAACTTTGCAAACTGCTGATGCACAGAATGATCCTTTGGGATCCCTTGGTTTCTAAGTCATCATTTACACATGCCATACACATGCAAATGTAAAGTGCTGCAACTCAAATCCACAGTTGCTTTCTACATAAATCGCTACGGTCTCAGAACATTAGCAGTGGCCTCAGACTCCACTGGGCTCTAAAACCAGAATGACACCAGAAACAAAGAGATATTCCTGACATTTTTACCCTCTGGAAGGATTTAGAGCCAGTTAAGTCAATGGGAGAAGGCTTTTAAACCATACAGAAGGCAAAGATCTTCCTGATCTCCCATTTCTCTCTACCTGTGCAAGGAAAATTAAGGAAAAGTTTTGGGTGCCAAAATGTATCTAGGAGGAGGACAGGAAAAAACAGATGGGGAAAGACACCTCCTAAAATGGTCTTAAAAGGCCATGTAACATTGTAAATAGCAGAATCCTTGTTGATAAGGGAGTGAATAATGAGGGTCCAAGTTGGTGTAACTGTGCTTAAACAAGATCCCAGGTTGAACCTAGTGAAGCCAGGGAGACTTGGGAACATAAAATGGGGCTGACAGGAGTTCTTGATACAATACACAGGACTGGTAAAGGAGCAAATTATAGGACATGGGAATTTGGTGTTGGAAGCTGCTGAAGAACATAACAAAGAGCTGCCAGCTTGTATCCAGGTAATCCACTGCCTCACAGCCATGATCGCTGAAGGAGAAGGTCAGGTCCAAAGCTGCAAGGGTTAAACAGCAAGGTTGGCTCAACCATGCTTAAGGGTGAATCTGGCAGGAGCTGTTAGTGATAAAGGAGAGTAAACGGGCTTGTTGGTCCTTCAATCTCAAATGCTTCTGAATCAATTGGGCACTCTCTGGTGCCAGGTCAGAGAGCACAGTACTTTTGATGGGCTTAGAATGGGAATGCATCATCATGCAACAATCCTTCCACATGTGAAAATACAGGCTCCTCCTGTGGACAACTCCCAGTACCTAGCAGAATCTAGGAGGAGATGTTAGCTCTGAATGATCCTGCCCTGGATGAGATTTCCAAGGTAATGGGTGTCTGGCATATCCCCTTTGCTCCCAGGAGAAGCCATCCACCAGTACCCTGACTCAGCCTGGGATTAACAGTAGTCTTTATTCTCTGCCCATACATTCCAAACAGAACCTCTAAGTCAAGAGCACCTTTTTTTTTGTTAACACATGTAAATCTAAAAAAAACCTCCTTAAGATTCAATGTCAGTTTTTCATATAGGTGTGGGGTCTGCACATAGCAAAAGAGAGAGAAGTGGAAGAAAAGAAGAAAGGAAGGAGAGCAGGCAGGTCCACACCCAACACCAGGGACTCTACTCACCACAAAACTTAAAAGCAGGTATAACTCTCCTCACTTTACTTATAAAAGAAAGTTAAGCTCTCTCACACACACTCCCTCACATTCTCTCCTGCTCTCTTCCTCAGAGACGTCTGTCTTTAGTCAGTCATCTTTGCTGTATGTTTCTTTAAATTGTAATTGGATAATCTTCCTAATTTTCTGGGACCCCTTTTGTCAGAGGAATTGCTGGGGATATAGCCCCTATTTGATGAAATTCAGAGTGGGATTCAGAAACAAAGGATTGACTAAAGATAAGATTCGTTGTGCGAACTGTAAATCCTGTTCTACCAGCAACTATTTTTAAGAAACCCCATAATAAAATACACATGCTTGTACCTTCTTGTTCTGGTATATTATTTTCTGCCAAACAAGACTCTGAATTTATGAATATCATGATCTATGTGTATGTCTCATTGGGAATTTGGACCTTAGCCTGTGCACCCTAAAAATCTCAAATGTGTAGGCAACATTTGAACTAATTTCCCCAAAGCCATTTGGTTTTTGCACTCTTTCTAAGTGTACATGCAGCTCTTAGTCCCATTGCAAAGCCCTAAACATAACAGGAGGGAGAGAGCTGGTGGGGAAAACAAGACCTGCAGGATTTCTCTAAGAACTTGTACAGCTAGCTAGCTGCTGGATGGCTATACAAACTTTTGTGAGTTTAAATGAGGGAATAACTTATCCAAGGAGATGTGCATTTAAGGCTTCAAAGCTTTTTTTAGCAAGTTAGTTTACCTTTCAAAATAGCGGACCAGCTCCCATCAGACAGGAGGTAAAGTGCTAAAGTGTGTGTGGGGAGGTTAGTGTGTATTGATGCTGTAGTTTTTAATGCTATGTGCTAATATTCTCTGGTGGAAAAGAATTCAAAGTTTTCCATAACGTACATAGCACTGCACATTGCAGAGGCGGGAAAAAACATCAGTGCTCTTGGTAGCATGGGGTGCATCAGCCATGGACCCATGATCTGCCATCAGGATGCCATTTGAACCGCTCCTCTCCGAGCTGATACGGGTAGCAACAAGGCACTGCAACTATAAAACACACCAAGAATTCAAGGCTTCCTAAGCTCCTAAGTTTTAAGAAAGTCACATGTTTATCTCCAGAAGTACAAATCTATTTATTTGTATGCCATCAGATTTAACTATACTAGGGACAGGACAGGACAAATCCCTGAAGAAGGCTCAGCTCACTCTTTGTGAAAGGCTGTGAAATGTAATAATCACAAATGTAATATACTAAATGTAATATCTAGCAGCTGTACACAACTGTAGGCCTGATATGCCAAGGTTCAGTTGAGATCCCAAGTGCTTTACAGATCAGGGCTTTAACTTAACTCATCCTTAGTATGTAGCACAGGCACTTAGTACAAACCAGATGCTAATGATTTTCAATAGCCATGCACAAAACTTCAAGTACCAGTTTCTATTTTTCTTGTTTTCTGCAAAACAGACACCTCAAACATACAGCGGATTTAACACTGCTCAGGTGCAAAAGTCAGGGAAAGGCTTAGGGAAACATTCGCTTTGAACAGACACTGTGACTGTCTCTAAGCATCAGTGCCAAAACACATGACAACACTATCACCCTCCTTGCACACAGCTGATAGCTGAAAATCCTAATGCAGTGAATCCTGATGCCACCGAAAATCCCGATGCTCCTGAAAATCCTGATGGCTCAGCTCCCATCCATTTCTCAGGATGACATTAGTTAACAATCACATTAAACATAGAACCTTCAAGGTGCTTTAAGCATGTTCACATATGCTAAAAGCAAATGGATGTAAATTAAACTCGATTATAACAATAAAAGCAAAATATCCTAGTTGGCCAAACCCACATATTTCTACTAAATTTGTGCACAATTGTATTGTGGCTTCATGACAAATCAGATCCATCCATACTACTCATCAGTTCTCTATAGAAGTATTACTAAATCATGTGTTCACACTGTGTACACTCAAAGGATGTTTTATAATGCAATATCAAATTAAAAGATGGGGTATTGTGTACTACAGTGTAATTTTATTTATTTAACATGTATAACAAGAAAAGGTATAGTTCAAATTTAAATTGAGTGGAGTGAAAAAAAAAATTGCTAGTGTGCTGGCATAGTAGAATACCATAATAGTAATGAATCAAATGAGAATTAAAGGAATTGCTTAATTTATGCATCTAACAAGTTTAACCACACACAAAGCAAACTGTCATCACCTTTTAGTCTTTATCTTCAACAATTAGCAGAGCTAATGACTTCTTTTGCTTTCTATATGAGACAATATGAGAATGTGATTCAATCCCCACTGGAGAACAGTTCACACAATCCAAGGAAATGCACAAAGAGGAAGGTGACCTCTTTTATCTCCTCATGTTTATCTAGAGTTATTCTCCTCAAGCCCAGTCAAACAGTATGGCATATCTCATTATTTGGAAACAGCTTTAGAGCTTTGAACACAACTGGAGCTTTCATGCTGGCTTTCAGAGGTATCTCCTCGTGGCTCTCCCTATAATGTCCTGAGAATTACACAGACCTCTTTACGGAAACATATGCAAGGAGCACTATGGGTTTACAAAGGCTAAGTCCATGAGGAAAATGCACATAAAGTCGACAGAATTACAAAATGAATGAGAGCAGGGAGACCAGCAGGCATCAAAGAGCTGGGAGTCAGGAAAGCGTTTGATAAAGTGCCTCTCAAAATATTATCTCCCATTGGCTTAGACATAAATACCGTCACAGGAACTGTCTGAAGGACTGAAAACACGGAATAGTAACAGACAAGGGGGTTGCATCTCATGTTCCCTGTTGGGACAACGGGTAGCTCTCATTTCACAGAACATCTCCACTTGTGATGTGCAAGAGGGAGAAAAACAGCTGGCTAATAAAATATGTAGATAGCATTCAGTTGAGAGGAGAGGATAGAGGAACACAAATGAGAGCAAGAGAAATAATACCAGGAGCCCTAGAGAGCTGAGAAATACAGGGAGGAAAGAAGTGAGGTGCAGCTCTTGGAAAACAGTATGGTAATTTATCAGGGGGGAAATAGCATTCACTGGAGGGAAAAGTATGGAGAGCAGTAATGTGGAAAAAAGGCTAAGAGGATGCTAATGATGCATTTGCAATTTGACAGAACAAAAAAAAAAAGGCTGTTACAATTTTATGGCACTGTCCTTGTGGAGTAGGGAGCATGGAGTGGAAGATTCCCTTTGTGCAGCTGTGGAGACAGAAAGCTAGAAATACTGATCCTGATGTTAACATGCATCAGTGCCTGGTCTGAGCAGACTTCACTGACCAGAAGAAAATTTCTCCTAGGAGTAAATGCAGGTAAATAGACTTCTCCCACGTCTAATAGAGGCAACATCCACTCCTCACATCTTTGCCTGAGGCATCAAACATACAACCTCATCCATGATGCTTTGTTTGAAGTTCTACTCTGCTAGAAACTCTGGATTTAGGCTGGCATGAGACCAGAATAAAATGGACTGTGTTCATTTTAGGACAATCAGAAAAATATTGACAATTAACAAGGAATTATGGAAAGGTATAAAAATGATCCAGGGGCTAATTTGTGGGGGGGAAATAAAAGAAAAAGAGCTAAAATGCTTGTCTTCAATAGCTAGTCACAGGGACATGTGATACCAGAATGGATACAGCAGGTGGGTAGAAAATCCCCCAAAGGCAAAGGCTTTGTGCAGCTGAACTATCACCAATGAAATATCATTGTAAAAGGAGAAATGTAGGTGTAGTATTGTGAAAGTAACCTTATGAATAAGCACATGCAGGCCTATCCACTAAACAAAGCAATAGGAAGTAGTCTGTAGCAGACACTGTCCACATAGGGGCTAGCCTTAAAACTGGAGTTGTCAACTGTTGTCATTTCTCTAAAGCAGATAATTTCAAGACAATTGAAACCAGCTGAGAATCTGTTTTGATAGATCTTTCCCACTAAATTAAATTTCCTGCTAAATTAAAGATGGCAAATGCCTTTTTGGGACAACTAGCTTTTCCAGGAGACAATACTTTATATTTTAATGGGATTTCTAGGTGGGTGTAAACCACATACAGCCCAGTTCACTCCTTTGGCTGCCTGTCGCTGCCTCAAATAGCTTCATGCAGCCCACACGGTGAGACTGTCTGAAGTCCCCTGCAATATCAGTTCTATTCTTGCATTCAAAACTAGGTAGAATTAGTTGAAGACGAGGCCAAACCAGCCATGAGGTACCATGTTTCTGCTCCTTGTATGGACGACCTTTACAAGGGAGGCATCTTTGAATTTGTATTAACAAACATTGAAAGGGACATGGCGAATGAAGGGCAGTTTAGCCTTTCTGAGGGTGAAGTCCAATTTGGGGGCAGTTGTTCCTAAAGCAAGAAGTGAGACCCTTACATTTCAAAGCCTTTGATATTCTCCAATATCCTCCTGGATAACCAGTCAGTCTGTTATCAACCATTTGCTCCCAGCTCCTCTAAAGGAGATACATGTAATCTCTTCCCTACAAAAACAATCTGAAGGAAAGTCCCGACTGTGCCTGTACCTGGATGCAGACTTTTGGTAATCCTCGAAAGCAGAATGTGTCCTTTCATGATCTTCCATGCATCTAAGGCTCTGAGCAATATCCCTTGAGTCAGTAAACAAAGGGCTGAAGTGGTTCTGGTGTTGTCCTGATGCCATCATTGAAAGGCTAATGTTTCTTGATGGAGCAGAGTTCCAGTTTGGTATTTCAATACCATCTTTGGGCTGAGCTGATGAGCAAGCACAAGACAAAGACACTGAGTTATGCAATATTAACAGAAAGACAATTTATGATAAACAAATCTTTTTTTTTTTTTAGTAACAGAAATGGAACATTTAATTTTCTCTTTGCCTCTAATAGCAAAGTGATGCTCAGCTAAAAGCGTTAAACCTATGGCTATAAAATAGAGCACAGCTGGTAAACCAAGTATTTTCTTACTGACATGTAGATTTATTACCTCATTGGAATTACTATGGGTAATGAAGAAACAATAAATTATACCATCAGCGGTATAATTGTCATCCTGCAATTTCAGTGCTGTTAGACAGCATAGCATCAGCTGTAAGCAGATAATGAATATATTAAGGCTTCTTTCCAATTACAAAATTAAAGTGGTAACATCTCCTAATTCCCTTTTTGTTCCCCTTTTCAAATATAAGTGTTCAAGATGGACTACGTGGGACTGCTCGTCCTGGTAAAGGCAGCGAGAACCAGAGAGAGGGAACAGGCCCAGCAAACCTGTCTTTCACCAGGAAAACTTCTCTCATCTCTCAAATCAAAGTCTCCGCAGCAAATTAAACGCTTTTCAGTGTCTGTTTCTCAAACTATACATCCAAATTTCCTTCAGTATTTTATGCTGAGTATTGTACAAGACTCACTCCACCAGGCAACCTAGCTCGAACCAGATCAGGTAGGGTAAGATTTTTGGGGGTAAGATGCAACCCTCAGCTCATCTTAGCTCTGAAATAACTGGAGCACAAATCAGCTTCACTTGGATGAGTGCCTGGGTCAGACAGTCTGCTCACTGATCCCCCTGCTTTCTGTCTTAGCAGCCCTAGACTGGACAGCGTGCTGCAGCAAACATGAATTGGCACAGCAGGCACTTAGGTCCTGAAAATGGAAAAGGAGCGCTCTTCCCATAGTTTGTGGTCTGCTTTGGATCACAGGTGTTAGTAATCGCACGTAGGCAAAGCTACTTTATAAAAGTTGATTTTAGGACAGAACTAGTTGAGGACCTCACTAGCATGTGGTGACTTCCTCCCAGCCAGAGACGCCTGACCGTATGACACTGGCAGTCAATTTAATTGCAATCATGAGTGTAATCTGTATTATCATTTTTCTTGTTACTATTAAGTTCATAAAGACTTTTGTTCATGAATATTTGAATAAGGCTCATTCATGAATAAGGTTCATTTGAATAAGGTTTATTCATGAATATTTGAATAAGAATCACCCCCTCCACCCCCCCGATCTGCTGGCCACGCTTCCTTTGATGCAACCCAGAAAGCCAACCGCATCCTGGGCTGCATCCAAAGAAGCATGGCCAGCAGGTTGACGGAGGTGATTCTGCCCCTCTACTCTGCCCTGGTGAGACCCCACCTGCAGTACTGTGCCCAGCTCTGGAGCCCCCAACATAAAAAGGACATGGACCAGTTGGAGAAGGTCCAGAGGAGGACCACGAAGATGATTAGAGGAGCACCTCTCCTATGAGGACAGGTTGAGAGAGTTGTTCAGCCTCGAGTAGAGGAGGCTCCAGGGAGACCTTATAGCGGTCTTCCAGTACCTAAAGGAGGGACTTATAAGAAAGATGGGGAGAAACTCTTCAGTAGGGCCTGTTGTGATAGGACAAGGGGTAATGGCTTTAAAATAGAAGGAGGTAGATTAAGACTTGATATAAGGAAGAAATTTTTTACAATGAGGGTGGTGGAAAACTGGCACAGGTCGCCCAGAGAGGTGGTAGATGCCCCATCCCTGGAAACATTGAAGGCCAGGCTGGATGGGGCTCTGAGCAGCCTGATTTGGTTGGAGATGTTCCTGCTCCTTGCAGGAGGGTTGGATGAGATGACCTTTAAAAGTCCCTTCCAACTTGAACTATTTTATGATTCTGTAAGGTTAGAACTGTTAGAGCTAATGTAGCAACAATTAGTAAATATTTAGATGCTTAATAAAGTGTATATATATTGGTAAACCTGATATTTGATTGGTTTGCTTCTTTACCTATTGGAGCCCAGGGCGTGCTTTTCTTTTATTTCCTATTCTTAAACATGATTCTATGGACATTGGTCTGGTATTGTACATTTACCAACGTTAAACAGTTAGGTGGAAGGAAGGCTGCTAGAGAGAAATCTGGGTATTACTCAGACCTGGATCCATCCTCGACAGCCTGAAACTTTACCAGCCCCTCAGTGTTAGATGGGTTGTGACAGACAGCATCACTGCAATGCAAATTACCTTCACCAGCTTCCTGGAAGTGTTGTCTACAGTGTCCCTTTCTTCCATGTGAGTTCTTTTTAATTACAAAAACCAGAGTGTTAGAAATTCTGTAATCCCTTCTCCCTGTGCATTTCATCACGGCACGGTGATGGCTCAGCATCGGACCCTCTTCCAGCGTCATATGTAATCCCTTCCCTTAGGATACCCAGGGAAGCACTGCTCCAGCCCTGGGACAGTGGTGCTGGTCCACCTCCATGTGCTAAACTAGCCGTTAGTGGCCTTCAAGTATAATAGCACAGGGGTAGTAAGGAGGTGAAATGCTAAAGCGCAAATGGTCTAAAGAGAAAGCTATAGCTGGAGTAAAGATCAACCGAGTGTGACTTTGGTTGAGGATGAACCAAACTAGGAAATACTAAAGAATGGCCTTTGGGCTTTTGGTAGCAGAGAAACGGCACAAGGCACAACGAGCTGCCTAAGCCAGCGACTAGAAGTGCTGGGCTTTGTTTTTCTAGGCTGGAGCCTTTGCTAGATCAAACACTCAGAGTGGCAGCCAAACTGGCAGCCGCAGGGTGAACAGACTGTGTTGAAGCTGCTTTTCACTGATGTGTCAACAAGCCAGTTCCTGAGATCAGACCTATGGTTGCTTTTGCTGTTGCTAGGATCCGGCATCCTTAAAAGGGGCTTTTGGGGAGCCTCTAGGAGGGGCCCTGACACTGTTGAAACTCAGTGGGATCAAACGACTAATTCCTTTATGCTCCTTTGGAAACTACTGTCTAAACTGTGGTAGTGTTTCACAGTCAGCAGGAGAAAATGCTGCAGTGGAAGCCTCCAGGACAGCATCCCTTGTGCAGACAAATTCTCCTCTTCTGTGGCACACTGAACTCCAGGAAACTCCCATCTCCATCTACTAAGTTGCCTTAAGTAGTTCACCCTGGGGCACCAGCTTTGCCCTGTAGACTCTCCCTTCCTTTTTTTTTTTTTTTTTTTTTTTTTTTTTTTTTTTTTTTTTTTTTGTGCCATTTTGCTGTGTCATGCCACAGCAAGGGACATCTATACCCCAAAATTTGTAGTGGAGTGCTTAGAAAACTCTAATAAGAGAGAGAGGAGGCTCTGAGTTCAAACTCATCATATCCAAATCAGGGCAATGATTTTAAACACAGTTTTTCACTTAGGGGTCTGGATTAAATTCCAGGCAATGGTGTGGAGGGGGAGAACGCGTCTGTCAACAACCCCCCGCCCTATTTAACATGCTTCATTGTTGACTGATAGACATAGGGGAACAGTGGCTAGCTCACACTCCAAAGGGCAGAACAGCAGAGGCCCACTGCTTTTCGTCTATTGTATGTATAAACATACCCAAATTTGTTTGAAGTGGATCATTAACTAAAGACACAACTAGGAAGACAGACAGACAGATAAATATCAGCACCCGAACACACAGAGGGAGATCATATCAGCTCCTTTTCTCTAGAAGACCTGGCCATTAAAGCATTTTCCCAACTGCTTTTTCCCTTCAGACAGCTGCTTATGGCAGGAGGACGTACACTCCCTTCAGACAGCAAACACATTGGGGTCTTTCATTGTTTTCTAATACCTGGGGTGAAATCCATTTTAATTTATCAATACATTGGAAATAATCAACATTGCACTTTTCAAAAAGGAACGTCACCTTCTCCCAACCCTGGGGCAGGCAAGTGCTGCTAGAATAATCTGCACCTGCTCCCTCCCAAGCTCTTCATTACAGCGCTTCACCAAAACTAAGTGTTTTGATTTGGTTCAATAGGCAGCAATGAAACATTTCAACTGAAGGATGTCCAAGCATTTTGTTCAGGTCAAATGAAACATCTCAACCTTTCCAAACATGTTGTTTCTCAAGTAGCTGAATTAATGAAGCCTGGTTTCTAATAACTTTTCCCTTCATTCTCCTTCCCCATCCCCCTGCCCTGGCATCATGTGCATTCTCTGATGACTAATAAATGGGAAGGAGGGAAGGACATAAAAACCTTTTCTTCAGTAGGACCACTAACAGTATCTCTCATGCCTGACCGTCAATTTTCAGAAGACCTGCAGGACCTCATCCCTGAGGACACTATCCCAGTGCCAGCCTGGGAGGGAGAAAATGTTCCATGTATTCCAAAGTTATTAAGGTTAGAAAAATGGGTGCATATGCACACAGATCAATAGCTAGGTACCACAAGAATAAAAAAAACAATTATTTTCTGTTTTGTCCAAAATATCAGTGTTTCCATTTTTATCATCATGCACGTCTAAACCAAATGTCAAAATATCAGAATTGCCCACTGACTAGAAACTGTAGTCATAACTCTGTTTCAAGAGCTGTGCTGTATCCCCTTTTTCACAGGATGTTGAGCAAATTCTCTAATATAATTGGCATCATTGCTCTGGTCTATGCTGAAGTAAGTAAAGAGCGTTTAAAAATCTTTGGGGACAACCATGTTCTGCTTCACTGCAGAGGCTCCTTCTCTCATGATCCTCCCTCACACACAGCAGCACTCACACAAATCTCCACTCAGCACCAGTTTCTTCTTGGACTTGCCAGGTCTTTTTGTGGGAGTCAAAAAGATCCAGAGGCCAAGTGCAAAGACTGGACCTTTGCCCCATCGACAGCACCCTCCTGCAAGACCATTGGTGTCACTGCCCTCTGTCTCAAAACACAATGCTGGAGAAACTCACACTGGGAGGGAAGCAGAGGGTGCAGAACCTCTGCTGGCATTGGGGCTGATTTCAGCCCTGGCTGTGATTTGGAAACAATCACAACCCCTGCAACAGGGAAGAGTTGGATGTTCACTGTTCAGCAGTTTATTCTGGGCCAGTCACAGCTCCCAGAGCATTTACACACATCTTTCCACAAACCTCCCCCAGGCATCTACACACTGCTTGCAGCACCGTTGCAGATTTTTCTACATGGGAAAGCTAAGCCTACTATAACATAAGGCATGAAAAAAAAAAGTTCTTTTTACATATGGAGTCCTTATTGCAGCTATACCTGTTGTGAAACACAAGGAAATAATGACACTTAGTCCAGGGAACACAAGCATATTCTCTACCGCCTGAGGCCTCACCTGCCACTCTCATAGTTTGGAGACATAATCAGTCCCAGCCAGAGAACTGGATGTTAAGTGAGATGTGGGCTGCTCCATTCCATTAGCTGAAATACAACCAAAGCCTCCTCTCAAGCTACAGGGTCGTCTTTTCATACTGTATGCACATGGACAAACAAAGGCTGTGTTTTTCTGCCCTAAATACAAAGCAGTCAAGCCTTCAGCGCTTACCTATGGCTCTTCTTTGTGAAGCCTGAGTTAGGCCAGAAGATTGTGCCAGGCTGGGCATCTCTGTGGTCCCCGTGACAGAGGCAAGATGAGATAAACCCACAAAGGACATGTCTGAAGAATACATTGACCCATCTGCTGTGGAGCTTGGAGTGATGGAGCCTGTGACCAATAGCTCAGAAGACAGCTGGGAGGATGTAGTCTCTGCGCTGTATGAAAAAAAAATGACCTCTTAGTAATTTGTCAGGAAACAATCTTTAAAACCAGACCAAAGCATACACTGGTCTCTTTGTTTACTAAATAAATAAGTGAGAGCAAGATCTATATGGGGACAAGTCATATCAATGTTAACCCAGAGAATGATATCCCAACCTTTTCTTAAAGTGGACACAGTCCTAGCTGAGCAATACTGCATTGTGATACAGCCAGCAAACCTGTCTCCAGCTCTGAGCAACATGCTTGTACCACCTAATGCGTCTGCATGCTGGGTTGACTATTTGCTACATCCTGCCATCTGAGCAAGTCCGTATCTGCGATGACAAAGTCAGTAACTGTGACAAGATCTTTCCCTTCTTGTAGGCTAACTAAACTGCCAGATTGTGGTGGCTCTTGGCTGAAATCTGTAACTCTAATTCCCTTTTGCTTGCCACCATGGGCAGAAGCAGATAAGAGTTGAACATGTACTGCCTGCTTCTTGGGCCAGGTGAACCGAAGCCAGTTCCCATCTGGAAGCCACCTTGCGCAATCAGCACAGCACCATGTCCTAACTAATATACTGACTTATCATAATACAGCTATGCAAGTTTTGAACCAGAATTTGCTTATGTCCATCCTGTTGGGAGCACAGACAGGATTTGGATTTGTCTGCACTTTTTTTTTTAACCTGGACATGCTTCTAGGTGCCAACTGTGTGAACTACTCCCTTAGAAGAATGACCAGACAGTGGTTAAAAAGGCTTCTGATAATTTGCCAGCATAGCTATCCCACAGGGCCTTGGGGTTTGCAAACATCTTCCACCACAATCTTTTAGGAATTACTGAATTCCCCACATTAAGTCCCTCAGAAGAAAGTCTTTGTCTTGCTCTTGAAGTTAAATAATTACATGGTTCATTTTATGTCTTTCAAGGGACCTTGCAGGATTCCTTGCTGTGGCACTAAGAGTTGCTGCTGCAGAGACAGCAAGAGAGGTTCAGGGAAAGGAGGAGTGGAAGCATGGTGGTGTCCCTCATCTAGCCTTGCCTCATGGGATAGGATGCAGGGGCTCTTCCAACAGCTTAATAAGAGTTTGAGCTGCATGTCTTGTGAGACAGTATGCTGCCCAAGCTAGAGTTACTGTTCTCTGAGGCATAATTTCTCTGTCCCACTGAAGGCATCAGTCCTTTGCATCGCCCCTCTGACGGGCTGTGCCACTGCAACTCTATGAGCTCTGTGTGGCCACTGAAAACATGAAGGCATTTACCTATCAGAGACAAGCAAGTTAACTTACGCACTTTTTTTAAGGAACGTATGTGATTAAAGACAATGTGCCTGTAAAGGCAGAGGTACTCCCTGCACACATACAGCAACCAGCACTCTCAGGACTTCCCTGGAAGGAAACAGGATAGCAGAAAAAGTGCCACAGCTCATATGATACTGACATGTGTAGGACTTTTTTTTCTTAATTAGAAAACTCAAAGCTTAGCAGCATCTGCTGAAATTCTCAAAGGAAGACAAAACGTGTGTGTATTCATCCTTGTAAATATTCCCAAGAACACTATTTTTGGTTATGGCAACACAGCTGAAGCTGACCATATATGAGCTGGTGGTTTTTAGGCCACATTGGCAGGAAAAGAGTTTCCTTCCCAAGCATCTGGCTTTCATCTGGGCGGATACACTTGGTCAGGACGTTTATTTTATGAACTCCAACTGCATGTATGTACCTACGCCTCTCTGTCCGTGTGGGTGGGTAAGGTTGAGTGTTTGCTGTATGTCAAAAAATTTCAAAATGAAATTAATTACCTCCTGCTTCCAGCTACGGGTGGTACAAGTCCAGAGCAATTTCAATAACTTCAGTGAAATTACTTGTGCGTTTATACAGGTGTCGGTGAGAGCACAGCTGAACCCAGAGCAAGGCTCTTGTAAGCGCCAGCTCATGGAAAACATCCACAGAGACTGGCAACCTGATTCTAACACCTAACAAAAACCCTGCTTGTGCAATGGATGTCATCCACAACATTGTGCATTGTAATACATTACAAAATATAAAATACAGATAAATTTATTGCAGTCTTCATACTGGATAGAACAAGAAGATGTTAAAATGCCCACCCCACCCTCCCATTGCTCAGAGTACAAAGCTCAAGGCCTGCAGTATGGTTGTGATTAAACAGAAGAGTGGACCAAAGTCTCCCTGCATTAGAGAAGGCAGCTAATGACAGCAGTAGTACTGGGGATGACACATCACAATCAAAACCACTCACATTTGTTTTCCACATAAATTCTGCAGTTTCCAGTCAGAAAGGCAAAAGATGAGCCTGTGTTGATTAAAATGGCTGGGAGCTCTTCAGTTTATCAACTAGCAAATGGCTCCAGCAGACAGAAAAGCATAAGCTATATTGCTTGCTTTATATAATACATAAATTATATTTATAATACATGAATTACGCTATGCTATGCTGGGTTACATTATATTATCTATTTTATTTTATGATTTTATGTGTTTACACGTGCAGGTACCTATATAGATAGATGTCTTTGAACAAATGAATGTTCAGGAAGATTCAGCAGGCCAAGCACTCCTGCATAAAATCAACAAGTTATGTCAGTGTAAAACACACCATATGTGACAGGGAGATCAGATGACTGAAGCACGTTTTTATTTGAGAATTTGCTCTTTGCTTCTCGGCTTTTTAATCAAAAGAGATCAGATGGGCCTATATTTACTGACACATATACAGCCCTTACATTTTCTTTCAAGTTATCCATTCTTTCAGCAGGACCTTTCATTTTGTGGGTTTGTGTACCACAGCTGCTTAGTGAACCTCTTTTCTTCCACTCTAGTTTGCAGATCTGAAGCATATGCAGTTTTGAACTACAGGGAGGCAAGAGGAGAACTGCACCAGTGAAACTCATCCCTGCTCCAGGAACCTGCAACACAGTTCAGCTACTGACTGCTAGGTAGATCTGAGGAAACAGTTCTTGTTATAGAACTGTGGACAGAGAAAGCAGAATGAAAATTGGCATGGTCATTTCAGTAATTTCTCTCATGACTCTTCTTCCTCTGCCTTTTCCAGGCACAGTATTTCCAGCAGGTGCTTCTGGCTGTCTTGCTCTGCTCTAAGAGAAGGAAGCTGATGTCTTTAATGTTATGTGTGCAGGGAGCACACATAACCCTGGGTTAGGAGGCTGGGTATCAGCTTCAGCAGTGCCAGGTGACAGTTCCCACCCTGAGTCTACTTGGAGAGGTAAAGGGCTCCTTGAGTTCAGTCAGGAGCAGCTCAGAGACAGATGGGGTGAGGTTGGTTTGCACGGCTACATAGGCTGCTTTGCCTTGAGTGAGTCCCCATGCCTCCCAGATAAATGATTTCTGGTAAGTTAGCATGCAGGGGACTGGAAGTTGGCTTGGAAGAATACAAGGAAGAAGTGAGGAGGGCTAGCTGGGGCCTTTCAGGGCTTTACAAAACTACTTTCATAGTTGGAAGCCTGAGAAAACTGGACATCCAATGAAAGCTCTACCACGTAGGCTCACAGGTACTTCTGAAAAAAAAAACACAGACAAAAGATCCAACAGCACGTGAACACCATGCTCTGCTCTGGGAAAAACAGGTAGGGTAATAACAAGGCTCTCCAGAGAGGGAGAACTGGTAGGAACTCAGAAGGCAAAAGTGTGTCTAGTACTTGTAGGTTTCCAGTGTTTTTTCAAAAAACATGGCAAAGAAACGCTATGTCATCTTTAAGTGATAACTTTACAAACCTGATATTCTTTTTCCTGAGCTAAAGGACTAATTAGTTGTGAGGGGTGGTGACCCAGACCTTTCTTGGGCTGCTCTAAACCAAAAAATTCTGGCACATGACATCTGCATATTCAAATACAGTTTTAAAAGAGTTGTACAGCAAAACACGAAATAAGGTAAACAGGGATTGATTTTTTTAAGTTAATTCTCCCACCTGTTTCCTCCTCCAGGCACATCTCCAGGTGACTTGATTTTGCTTTCCAGGAAGACATAATTCTCCTGAACATCCTTCAGTGCTTCCTTCTTGGCAAGAAGATCTTGCACCTCCTAAGAAAACGATGACATGAAATCAGAGGGAAAATGGTTTTGAAGGTTGCGATTGTCATACCAGCTACTCTAACATGGATTTGGATCTGAAAAACAAAAACTTCATTCATATTTTGATCCAAATGTTTTATAACTTTGGCTACCTATAATATTGATTTTATGAGCCAAACAGGATGGTGTCCCTATGAATTGCAATCTTTCAAAAGTGTTCCTATATTCATTAAGCGTGTGTCTGTATTTGTCATTTAAGTAATGGCAAGATCATTTATAATCAACAGTCACGGTAGTTAAATGCAGTGCAAAGAAGATAAACAGAACTAAGGTTTTGGGTCTAACTTGATTTTATTGGGCTGCAAGTTCTCTTGTACCTACATACACACAGAAAGGAAGTTCCTAAAAGAGCCAGGAAAAACTCTCAGCCGGGAAAAAGCTGGAAGAACTGACATCTCCACACACGCAACAGTTAAGGCGCTCTGTTGGAAGATGCTCCCCACAGGACAGTGTGAGTCTGGTAGGCTGTCTCACACGCACACCCAAACAAGCACTGTGTGTTGCACTGAACAACTGGACAAAGCGTGTTATAGAAATGTGTAGGTATCTCCCAATGAGTTATGCACTGAGCACTTCTGAAGAAGGTTAATACAAGCACTCTTGCTGAGTAGAAATGCAAACCTAGGCGTCTGCAATTGCTCGTGGAAAATAAGTTGTTTGGGCTCCTGGGAAACTCCTGTTCTGCGTTACTGAGCTGGGAGAGCACCATGAGGCAGCCCCTGTGCGGTGCACAAGTGCAAGTCAGGAGGCTGTCTGCCTCTCCCCAGGCAGGGCCAATAAATCTGTGGCTCGCCTGGGATGGTGGGCAATGGGTGTCAATCCAAAAATATACCATGGAGCTGTGCCACAGACAGGACTCTGGAAGCTGCAACAACCATTACCCCAGAGTATCATTTGACATGCAGGAACAATATGCTCACCAAGTGTTTTGACCTTCTAGAATCTCTGTGCAGAAGGCAGTATTCTTATCATCTACAGGTGAATTGAGCCACTTCTCAGCTCAAGTAGGACAGGTCAGTGCCCTGTTACCGAGCGTCACACTTCCAGTGTCATCTTTTTTCTTTTGCCATGAGAAAAACTTCCAGAATTTTATCACAATGGCATCCAAGATAATTTGTGCAATCAGTAATATAAACTACGGTTTCAAAGATTAAGAGACGCCGTATTAATTGTCTACACACAGTACATGTCAGTTGAAACATTTCTGGAAAAAAAATCTTAAATCAGACTTGTTTGCATAGCCCCTGAAGATCTCATCTTTCTCCAGAATAAATGAGTAGGTCTACTGACATTTCTGTGGTTTGATTACTGCCAAACCAGTACATGCAAGAAGTGAACTTGTGACTGTTACACCACACTAAATTTGGGAGCACGAGCTTTGCAATATAAATATTTTGAAAAAAGAGCAACCATCTGAATGGTAAAATAATATAACTTTGGTCAGGGTTGAGGAACTAATAAAGGGAATTTTGCAATGTAAAATCCAGTAGTGCCACAATACACTTATAAACAGAACTAGTCTGAGTTAAATGACATATCCCAAGTGCTAAACAAATACTTCCTTACATATAAACAAGGACAAGAAATATATGTAGGGAGTCACAATTTCCACTTTGAGGAAAGGTGATCTAACTAGCTAATGTAAAGAAAGCGTTGCCTTTGCTCTAATTGGCATGATGCCATTTATGACTTCATTAAAAAAAAATAAATCTAGTCTACTGTTCCTATGTTTCTGAACCATGGAGATAAACCAAATGAAGTTAACTAGAGTAGCCTTTATAAGAGCCAAACCTGAGCATATCTCCAGCTTTTCCTTCCCCTGAGGTTTTCCTGATGCTCCTTCTGCAAAATAATGACAGAATGTCTGCAAAGGCCCGGCCAAAACACCTCTCCCTGTAGGAGGAGTGGTTCAGGGCCAGCGCTGGCTCGCCGTTTGTGTTCAGACAGGCAAGCCCTGTTAACGGCTGTCTCTGCTGCAGGGACCTGGAGGAGTTTCCAGCCGGCCTGCTCCACTGCATGCCAGACTTTTCCTTGCACGTACTTACTCATTTGCTTGACCAGCGAGACACATTTCCGTTTGGGTTTAAAAACGCTGTATGGAGGAAGTGAAGGAATCTGTTTAGAAGAGCGCGCCCTGCTCCATCTGTGTGGCCACTACACATTTTGTGGGAGCAATGGTAGAACTCGAAACACGGCTGCCCAGCAGCTCCTGCCACCAAGCCTTGAGTGATCAGAGGAAACTCCCAGTTTCAGAGAAACTGATGTCCCCATCACCTGGCTGGAGCCGAAGAGCAGAACAGAGAGAGAGTACTAGACTGGTGCTGCTCAGTGACTTCCTGTTCTGCCCACGCCTCCACCGCTGCCTAGTCGAAGGGCGGCCGAAGCCACAGCCTCCCCAAGCCACACCACTGACACACAATACCCAAGAAGGTGGTGAAGATGCCAAGCCAACCACTCCTACGCAGAAGGGAAAGTGACCTTCGGCTGCCGCATCACTCCAGTGCCACCACCCTGCAACGACTGTTCCCCAGCTGTGGAGCAGGTATGCTGCTGATGGCAGGGCTGGGGACTGAAGAAATCTTTAAGCCCAGCGATCTTTCCCTTCCTCCTCCAGACCTGCACTAGGGACTCCACAGCAATATTAATGGGTCAGGGGAGTTTCCCCATTAATAAAAGGCAGCCTTAAAATCAAACTCAAAGATTTCTTCATTCTACACTGCAAACTCACACAGGGGAAAATAATAATTAACCCTGCCTCCTAAATGTTAATTACAAAGGCTTACATTTGATATTAAAAACTTCATTTCTAGTGAATTTTAATTAACCTCAAAGCCTAGTCTTATTATACTTTAAGACCTATTACTAGACAATAGAAAAATTTCTGATATTTAGATTTGAAACAATCTAAGGACAGATGAGTTGCAAGATCAAGGAGTCATCTGTTTGATACAAAAATATTTTGCTTGAATACAGTTATCTCACTTTTATTTAGTATTTTTCAGTTATTATTATTTACTAATTTTGTTAATGCTTTATTACATATAGGACAGCTCTTGGGAGCGTCATACATGATGATCCTATCATATATATATTTAAATCCTATGTATATCCTTCACCTAGGGGGCAGCTCAGGTTAATCGAATACTGATTGAGAGTTCAGTTCGGCTGAACACTCCAGACAGGTCTTCATTCATCACTTCCAGGGTGAAAATTCATCTTGCTCTCACTAGTTTCATCCTAATCAGCTGACTGTTCAATTCTCTTGATTGCTCCCTCTGACCATCCTACGGCTGGCTGCTTCCTTGGTTTCACAATCACACTAATTGACCTCTTAGTCAAAAATATTCCAGGTTTCAGTGCTTCGCTCACAGCTAATTGCACTCTAACAGATAATTTTGGCTGATCATTCAATGTGTATTTCCAATATAGGCACTGAGAAGAGTATCTTAGGAGACATTTTAATTAGAGTATTAGTGGAAATAATCTGAATGAATGCACCGCATGTGATCACACGATCACACACTAGGTAGCTAGACGGGCACGGCAATTAACTTATAGGTCTATCCAAGAGTTTGGGCAGGGGGTGCAATTCTGTCCATATAAATGATCACAGTAACTCAAATAGCACCTTATCCAGCCAGTTCCGTGCTGCCTGCTGCCAGACTTGTATCCATCCATGCAGGAATTAATTTGGAAAAGCGCATTCTAGTCAACACTTTGTTTCCATTATGTGCTGCTAGAGTAAATTAAGCACCCTATAAAGTTTACCCAAGATTGTTAAAAGCTTGCTTGCTGCCAAGAAATTAGTTTCTTAAGACTAGCCATCACTGAAAAATAAAGGCAATTCAGCATGTAAAAATAGCAAGCAAGCAGTTCGCTTACTGAAAAAATACGATGTCCTCTATATTTGGAAATTTATCTATGTTTTTGTTATAGACCTATTTTTAAAGGCATACAGTTTTGCATATATGATCTTATTCCAGACAACTCTCCAGAACTCTGAAGCAAATCAGACTATGTGCTTATGAAGCACAAAAATGCAAAATCTGAAAAGCATTATTTCTGCAGAGCTTTCCCACGAGGTTGCCCTGTATGATTCTGCATCTAGTGTAAGTCCAGACCCCCCACCTGCCATACTTAAAGATGGAGCCACCTGAACCCCTCCCTGCGATGCAAAACCTTCCTTGGGGCAGGCAGCCATGCAGCCAGCCCTGCACAAGAAGAGCCAACACCTCTCTGCAAACTCAAGGAAACACAACGGAGGGCTGGAAAGGATCTGTGCTGTGCATGCTTCTACAAATGCAAAGGTTTGAGCCCTCGGGTTTGCTAGATGAGATTGATTGATATAAACTTCAACCTGTCTCCGGGGTCCCCTCCATCGGCTATAAACAGGGCTCTGTACTCCCTGACAAATGGGAGTTCAAATCCTCAGCAAGGATCCTTTGTTTCTATAGCTCTTTCGTGAAATGCAACAGTCATTCTGCAGGGGCTCGAGTTACGTTAAAAAAAAACGACACTTTTGTTGATTCTTATATTAGGGCAGAGGCAGAGCTTGGTAGGGCTGCCAGTTTGAAGGGAGATGTGACAGCAGTACCGTACCAGTGTGTATCATTCTGTGCGTGGCCTTTCGGGAAACATTTGCATGGAAAAACTGCAGCGGATACCTTCCTTCCGATTCAGCTATTAAACTTTACAGCAATGAGTTTCAGTAACATTCCCTAATATCCAACAACCAAGGTTCAGATACAAAACTAACATTCGGTTCAGACTGATTTCTAACAAAGAATACTATTTTGGTTCAGAATATATCTTCTTTTCTTAGTTTTCATATAATCATTAAATTAATATCAGTAATAATAATAACAATAATATTCTAATAATATGTCTTCACTCTGCACAATTTGAAGGGACAGCAGAGGGCATATGTGGTCTTACTACCAAGAAATACCTGTTTGACAGAGCAAGTTTTCAGAAGTACCAACTATTCTTCTGTGATATTAAGCACTGGGAGGAAAGAGCTATTCTTGTCTGTTTAATTATAACCTGGTAATAATAGTGAGGGTGCGTTTAAAGATGCTATTAGAAACTGAACAGATGCACCAGCTTTAAAAACCCATGTGCCGAGAGGAGATCAAAAGCAATATATTAATTTGAAGCCTCAGCAGTATGAGACAATTAAAAGCCCAGCTAACAGCCCTGAGTGACACCTTGCCTCAGGTAACACAGGGTCCTGTGCTCAGGTAGGGGCTTTGCCCCAGGACACAGGGTACCCAGCGGAAGGAGACGGATGAGAGCCCCAACACTCACTGGTGATGAGCGCTGTTTACGACTGAGGGAGCCTTAGGCTTCTGAGGCAGAATTTGGATCAAGAAACACGTATGTTTAAAGCTTGCCACTGGTGCTGGCATCTTCAGAGAGAGGCTGTAGCATCCCAGTATTTCAAGCATGCCTTGTCCCATTTCCAGACTGCCATCTAAATGCGTTAGACTCAGACACTTTGCTAAGCTGAGGATTTAAGCACAAAGGAAAGGGACCAGCCAGGCTTGAGTGGGAAAAAGTATTTGGGATTGAAATAATACCGTAACATATTAGTATTTTTTTTTCTTTCTAATTCCAATAGATATTCTCATCTGTAGGAGTATCTTCAGGATCCAGTGTACAAGTGGAAGTCGTGGCAGCTTTGAGAGCGCATTTATCTTGCAGCCTCCGGATTTATCCAGCTCTCTGGGTGGATGTGCAGGTCCTGTTGAGTGTCATGTTGCTATGGCTACTCCTGTAGCACTACCTGAGCCCGCTGCTTGCAAAAGACAGCCCGGGAGATGTCTTTGTGAGCCACAGTCAGTGCAATTAATGCAAGGCAGACCCGTTCTGAGTCATGATCGAAGGCGATTGCAAAGGCACTTTGGGAAGGTTATGATCTGGGACTTGCAGTCCCATAAGCACCTCTTGGGAGAAGAAAGCTGCAAGATTCCGTTCACTTTTCTTCCAGTTCAATTTCAGATGGTACAGAGAGCCGGCTCTGGGTTGAATGCAGCATGCCATGCTGGGGGAGACAATAATAATGTACCAGGAAGATCATTAACCATGTAACCATGCTGCTCAGGTACACACTTGGTTGCACGTGCGTTTTCTACTACTTACACCTTTTTTTTTAACTTCTGTGGTTTAGAGTTGGCTTACTATCACTATGCACTGCTTGATCTGTTTTGGTTTTAGTTGTCCATGGGCATTCAAAAATTAAAATAATGGTTTGAGATCAGAAACCTATAAAGTTTGAAGTCAGACTGAAAACACTATTTTCAGGTTTTCAGTACTCAGGTTGGCAGGACAACTGTGGACACATGCACATATTTGAGTAGAAGCAAGAGTTAAACTCCAAGATATTTTGCTTTTCTATTTTGAAGTATTCCAGAGCACGAAGGTAATGCTTCAAACTTAGAGGTCAAAAAGGGCTTTTCATCACAACAGCAAAATGTACTATTTAAGTTCAAACTTTAAGACCTCTTCTGTGGACCATTTCTGTCTCCCTCAAGCAGCCTCC
The DNA here is from genome assembly GCA_009806455.1 of Tetrax tetrax. Classification (NCBI taxonomy): domain Eukaryota; kingdom Metazoa; phylum Chordata; class Aves; order Otidiformes; family Otididae; genus Tetrax; species Tetrax tetrax. The sequence continues at coordinate 357,889 of WHYT01017471.1, read as the reverse complement.
CTCACTTCAGCACTAATTCTCACAAGCAAGGAGTGAAAATTGGCTGGGCATATGGAGTGATGCTTGCTTCATGATCCAAACCGTCTTTCATGTACCATTTTGCTGTGAGGGCAGAACTTTATGTTGCTCCATAGTTTTGAGTGCATTATGGCCTTGGAGAGGCAAGAATGATCTCAGGACCCAGGGCTTACAGACTAAGAGTCGGGACTGAAAACATGACAGCTAATATTGTTGGAGTTTCCTGTTGCAAGAGGAGCAAATTGCCTTATGGTTAAGCATACATCTCAGGAAGTACAGAAAAGTTATTTTTCAGAACAAAACCCCACTTTAAAAAATATTGTTAAAAGGTGATATGCAGATAAAGCCATTACATAAAGCAGTCATTGAAATATATATACACACACAAATAAATAAATGGGAAATTTATAGATTGTGCTATGACTCTGTATTCTATTACTCAAGCTAGTCAAGAAACATCTAAAGTGCTGTGAAAAAATTGTTGTTTTTTCTTTGAAAACCATTAAGTGAAAAAAAATATTATCCTAATCAAAACTGTTGACTGGAAATCCCAAACTAGCATTCACAAACAAGCATTTACAAAGACAACTTTCTCCCAAGATCAGTGGGGACTCCTCTGGTCTCCCATAGAAACAAACACATGACAAGAGCTCTGTTCTGTTCAGAACAGAACGAGATTTCTGATATTGTCGAAGTACATCCCTACCTCCCTTCCCTGCCTGATTCTCACAACAGTTTCCTTGGATGTATAATCAGATAAATGGACTCCCACCTCCTAAAATGTATTCCTCTATCTAATGTGGCTGTGTATATTTTATTAGTTATTTCTCTGATGGAAAAAAAAAAAAATCACATTATAGTGTTGTAGAAAGCTATTACAGTGTTAATGTCATTGTGCTGTGTTTGGTTACACTGTGGCAAGCATGTTTTAAAAAATGAGAAACTTTTAGTGCATTATTGCTCTGAAGATAGCCATTATTATCATTATTTGTGTTACATTTATTCCTAGAAGCCCTGCTGAGATTGCACTAGGCAGTTTTGAAATCCACAATATGAGACTACAGACAGATATTTTTCCCAACCTAACTCACCAACCAAAGGCAGAGAGGCAACTTAGTCGGAGAAGCTAATGTAGCTTCCCCAAGGGAGGTACCTGTAGGAACAAAAACACATGTCCTGATTTGGGTACAGTCCTCGCTCACTAAACTGTGAATCATCTCTGCTTCTGCTCTATGTCTTGAATTACTTTTGATAGCTTTTACTGAGAAAATATTTATTGGTCCTTTCAGGTTAAATCAACTAGCATGCAGGGTATAGATCTGTACCACTGGAACATCATGCTTATTTAGTCACCAAAGGTTGCAAAAAAATTTCAAAGAGGCTTCAGTTCAGTCACTGGAGAGGAGATGAAGACAAACAGTGTGCATGAAATAAATCTGCATGAGGAAAATTCTTGTGGGTATTTGCAAGTCTGTGTGTTTCAGTACTACCTGGTTCATTCCTCTTTCCAGGTGCAAATCAAGTTCCCACAACCTAAAATGAGGTAGGTAAATTTTAATGTTCCCATGCCCATCAACAGACTTGATGATGATTTGAACAAAGCCACTTTGGTAATATTAACAGTGTAATATTCATCAAAGCAGGAATCCGACTTCAGGAGTCATTTAGGTTCACGGGAATCTAAACTCTACTGGAGGTCAATGGGATACAGGTTCCGTATCTGCAAACATCAGTTCCTCAGGAACTCTCCTGTCCTTGTGTCCACGTATCCTCATCTGTAAAAGGACAGCAACGTCTTTGCACACTGCTGTAAAGCACCTAACAATCTGTGAAAGTATTATCTAAATGAAAGCTTGGCGCAGAAAATCAGAGGTAGTTTTTAACCAGATGCTTCTATGTCTCTAGTAAGTGTGTGTACATGTGCACAATGGCATGCCTGTTTCACCAACCATCTTGGTGCATTTTTATGGGTGGCAAAGTATAATTAATCTGAACCTCTTACTGAACAGCAAAAATTGTCATTTACAAGGTATTTTTGCTTGGCTTAAGGATGTATTCTTCATTTGGGGTGTGTGTAAGTATTATTAACCCTGTGGAAACTGCTCAGCTGAGCGGAAAGATATGTTAAATAGAGAAGTTGATAGAACAGGAAAATATTTTTCTTCAAAGATTAGTCACACTTTAAATTAGGTGATGAAAGTAAAAGGAGCATGTGGAAAAGATCAGAATAAGTACACACTTTATCTTCAAAGAGCCTCCAAAAAGTAATAAAGTTCCTACTCTCCTGGAATGGGAACAAGCTAATGTGTATTACAGAAAGAACGGGGTTTCCAAAAGATTTCATGAGTGGCCCAATACCTCTTCCACTAAGCACTGACTTGAGTGAGATCAAATGGAGTCCACACGGAACACTGGAAAATCCCACAACAGGCTCTTGTGCCAAGGAGTAGCTACCACAGAGAAGGATATGAGGGTCAGTGCAGAAGATTTCCAGCCTAGAAGATCAGGCTGCAAAAACCCACTGCTCCTCAGCTCTTTCCCTTCATGGACCTTGCACCAGCTCCATGGGCCCTCCCTGCTTTTTGGAGCCAGAAAGGATAGGACAGGTATGCTGTAGAGAGCCAGTGTCCTCCTCTGCTTTGTCAGGTTCTGTTTCTGCCCATACTGCATGGGGAAAATGATGACTCCTGTTATAGCAATGTCTTTCTGTTTAATATTTACAGCAATCTCTGTACGCTTAATTCATAGTATGGACCAGAGATGCTTGAACAGCCAGAATGCTTGGGCAGAGAGTGTCTTTGGTAGATGGTCACAACTGAAAACACATGAGAAGACATCATTTCTTGTGTGCTGAAAGAGGTTATTAGTCCTCTCCAGGAACCAGCACAGGAAGAGCCTCTCAAGCTTTGTTCCTTACCCAATGTATCAGCGCCTGTCTCCCTTCTTGGAAGAGCACTGTTAATTAGACTAACCCATACATGACAATGATGCAGATTAAGACTGAGCATACATTTCCACAAGATCATCACTTAGCATCCAGTAAAAAAATTTTTCAGGAGTATTTATGAAAATGACTTGTGCATTTTATAAAGTATCTGTATCAATTAATTGCTAACAAGTAGCTCAAAGCTGACTCAGAATGGAATTAATAATTTAACACTAATAACTTATTCAATTAATTTAGCCTCTTTGCCTTTTTCTTGAATGACTTCTCAAAAGTTATCCTCTTTTTGTGTCCAGACAATGATCTTCAAACATGTCTTTGAAACTACTTAAAAATCTTTCCCTCTCTTGAAATGTTATTACTTCACAAGACTGATCTTATACAATTTATTACAAGTATTTCATACTAAAAATTCAAGTACTGTTGAGAATTAGGATGAGTGAAATGTATTTTTTTTTTCTGTTCCTTCATTGATGGTTGTTATTTTCATTTTAAGGAATGTTTAAAAAAACCCTCTCAAATTCTGCATTTTTCAGGGACAGACAGCAGGGAGGGCAAAGGGAGTAGGTAACTGGCTATTGGAATTTGGGAATGTATCACAGATTTTCCTCTCTGATGCAGAGGATTGGCTGAGACAGCATCACACTGGAAAAAGCAGGCTACTGTGAGATTACTGCATTTACAAAAAGATACGCACAGCATTTTAGATGCCACATGTTTTTTTTTTTTCCTTTCTCAGTGCAGGAAAATAATGGCAGAACCAAAAATATACTGAAATCACTGAAAACATTTGAGTCTTTCAGTTGACTTCAGAGAGCTACTTATGTCATCTGAGATGCCAATTGCTGAGCGAACATGGACATTTTAAGGACAGATACTATATAAATGTTGAGTACTCTACATGTACCCAGCTTCACACTGAAGAACTGAAAATGTTTTTCTTTCTTTAGCTGGTCCTCAGTAGTGAACAAGTAGAGCCAGAACGAGCTGAAAAACAGGGAGAGAGGGGAAGTACCCGGAACGGTGACCTTTATGTAATGCACCCAAAGGACACCATGACAGAAGATCCACAGGCTTTCAAATGAGGAATCTGTGATCCATGTGGCTTCAGTCCAGGCTGAAGCCTCATTGTTAGCAAATAAAGCCGTAGGCTACAGACACAGCACTTGTTTCCAAACGAGAAGAAAATAAAACTAAATAGCAGCCATCGTTCCTAGTTCTTAATGCCTGCCTTGTATTAATTTCTCCCGGCTGAAAATGGTTGATCAGCATAACATTTTCTCTGGATTGCTACAGATTTAGGTTTGCATAATACTGCTAGCTTGTCTCTTTGTTAATTATTTTAATGTAACTTCAATTAAAATTTTGCTCATTAAATTTCTAGAGATGAGCTTGAGGCATGGCATTTGGAGGTGGTTTTCCCTGAAGTTCAGGGAGATACCGCATCCGAGGTTTTAATGCCACTAGCTAGGATACAGGACTGAAGATCAGCTGCTAGCACTGCCATTGAAATGCAGTGCCTTAAGAAAATAATTTTATCTTTCTGTACCTCTTTCTCTGATTGAAACTAAAACTAACGACAATAGCACTTTCACTTTGTAACGCAATTCATGTAATTTGAGTTTGGAAACTGGAAACTGTTAAGTGTTGTTAGATTCATTCTAAGAGTGCTCTTGTCTGGCATTTTGGGTTCAGTCCATTTTAACTTGTTTCATTTTAAAATTTACTCACAATACATATCCAGCTCTTCCAAGTAACTAGTGTACCAACCAACACAGTCAGATCTGCTGACCCATGAAGCAAAAATTATAAACTTCACACTATATGAGTAACATGTATTACCTCACAAATAAGTAAATAATTCAAAAGCAATAACACAAAGCAAAAAGAATGTTATTTGTTTTGCCTAAGTGTACTTCAGCTGCCCAAGTAACAAGAAATCAAAGAAAAATAAAATAATTTTAGTTTAGTGCTAGTATCCTGGCACTTACCACTCTAGCTGCTTACTAGAGCAATAAACAATTCCCTCCAGCCTTGCAGAGAGCTGGAGTTACCGGTTAGCTGCATTGCAGCTCTAGTTCTCAAGCACTGTGCAGTCCCTGAATGTCAGCAAAGAAAACACAAGATAGGGAAAAGGCTGGACTCAGAGCCAGTCAACTTCACCTGCGCATGCGGGGAGAAATAAATCACCTTTTTGGAGCTGCAACAACTCCCTTCCATTCACCTTTCTACCCGAAGTGAAAAGGGAGCAGAGCAGCACTGGCAAGGGTCTGAGCAGGTCTTGCCCGCTCTTTGGCATTCTCCAAGCAGCACTGCATTCCCCTGAAGGCTCAGTTGAGCCCAGAACCACTAAGAAAACATGATCAAATTACACTGTGGAATTATATATGTTTATATACATATGGCAGGTGGGTGTATTAATATAAAAATCTGTTTGATGTCCATTAATCAAACATGCCCGTGATGGAATATAAAATGTACCACTGATTGCAGCAACTCTGAAACGAAACTTTTCAGCTGTTCGAAATTAACTGAAGTCCCACTGCAGTGAAGTGGCTGGCTAATTATTTTCATGTCATTAAGCAGGGTTTTTGTCAGTGTGTAGGGACCCAGATTCCCCAGTAACTGCAGACTGATTTCAGTGCGAGTCGGGCACCAGAATCTCTCTGATGTACCAGAGAACCTGAAGGTGTTTACCATCTAAATAGACAGCAAATCTAGAAAGGGAGGAGACAGCAGGCTTTATTGTATTTTAAATAATTAATAAAAGCCTTGCACAACTCCCTGGAAGGGGAAGCAGAGCTTGGGTTTGTACGCGTCTGGCTGGAGTACCTGCAGTACCTGCAAGGCAGAAAAGGAGGTGTTCTTAATAGGTTAAGAAGCACAAAGTGGCTCAGGGATGAGGCAAGACTGTGCCTCCGCATTGCTTTTTCTTTTACTCCAGGGGAAAGCGGAGAAAGATGGCAGATGAGTGGTGAAGGTAGCCTGGCAGCAGGATACAGAGAGCCCCGGGCTGCTGGGCACACTGGGGCTGGGGCAGCCGTCTCTTTGGCTAACACTATGGCAGCATCAGGGCTGAAGTGAGCAAAAAAAGAGTTCCTGCCTGAGTGTCGCTCTTTTATGCGATGAGAGAATCCCTTCCAACATGTTTTATGAAATGACCAAGCAGGGACAGAGTGGAAACTGACAGGCAGGAGCTGGTCTTCGCAGAAAGGCTTGGTTAAAGGACAATCCTGTGGGCAGCAATTGTGGAAATGCTACCGTGCTGAACCTTTTACGAGAGAGTGGGGGAAAAGGAAAGACAAAGCAATTGTCTCTTTATTGACTGGAGCATGAAGGGTTAAAAAAAAAAAAGAAAGATTATATGAACTTTTTGAAAACTCTAGTGGTTTGGATTCTGTTCAAGGCTTGGATCAACCCATCCCTGACTTGAAAAAACAGTACAATAGCGTCCACTTGGCTCAGCTGCAGACTCTATGGATTTTTATTACCAGCGGCTGGAGTTCAAGATGAGTGAATTGTAAATAGGGAGAAATGAAACACAATAAAATAGTCTCCAGAGATTTACCTAGAAAACATCTGGAGTTTTGGCTCTAACATATAGAAATCTATACCAACGGGAACACAGCGTATTACTGTGAAGTGCAGTAAGAAATAGCATAGATAAATGAGAAGTTAAGGCCTCCTATATATCACAATAAGTTATTTCAGCTCCTTTTGGTTGTGTGAGTTTCTAAGACTCTGAAGTCCTGCCAAATATTTCATTGTTACCTTATTAGATGTTCTTGGTTTACTACCTTTTGCTTTGTAAAGCACTGATTTAGTGTCACTTAATTTAATTTTTAAAAACATAACCAGATGTCCTGTCCATTTAGCATATGAGAAAACAATATCAGAAACATGTGTTTTTATGCATTCCAACACAGATACTATGATTTCTTTCTCTGGCTAAAATAATCTTGCTTCTCAAATAAGTTCTGCTTTTATCTTTGTCATTAAATGCCACATTGGCAGGCTACACTATTTTGATCTTTATAAGTCTCTCTTAATGCTTGTATTTAGCCAAAAGATCCTTAATTTGGAGGCTTGTCTCCTGGATTCCCACAGAGCTTTTCATTTCTTTTACAATACTGACATCATTGTTTGCGTGCTGGACTGATCTGGCCCACTCCCTCTAATGGGAGAGGGCGGCAGAGGGAAGCACTTGAAGCAAGGGGCCCTCCCAGAGCTGGAGGTAACCAAGCGTAATGGTATGCTCCACAACCTACCGGCATTGTTTAGGTAAAAGAGTTTAAACACTGGCAGCACAATGACCTCGAGAGAGCAAAGGTTAAGGAACCTCCCAAAATTCAAGCTGGGTGGTGTTCAGCTCAGCAGGGACACACATCTCCTCCCAGTCAATGTTTAACTGGCTCTCTTCCCTTTTTGCCGGGGGTGCAATATCAACCTGTTTAAATTTAATAATGAAGAATGAGCCACTCGGCACCCAACACAGAGAAAGTGTAAATAAAATTATCTCCACACTACTGCAACTTTGAAATCTGTTGCTTCCCGGTGTATTTTTTTCAGAGAAGACTAACATACATCTGTGATTAGCAACTATTCTGGAATGGCAGTAGGTTTGTAGAGTTACTCTAACTTGAGAGTTGCTTTTGTTTGTGGCTATGATCTTTCCTTAGCCAGCTGGGGGATCATTTAGATGGTTCACAACCCCACAGTTTTACTGCTCGTCAAAATAATAATTCTATGTTTGGCTAAACTTGAAAGCTCTCTTTTTAAATAATTTAGCCAAGAACTGAGCCTTGATGCTGCCTGTTATGTCAGTACCACAGGCCCAGATGCCCAGATGAGCCTTTCTGTGGATATTTACATTCACCAGAACCAAGCTGGGCACACAAAAATACCCAGGTGATGCATGGACTCCCGCATTGCCTGATGTTAGCACTGAGGAATCTTTATGCCTCTGTTTTATATCAGAGTGGTCTCTTTCCGCTGTAGCCAAAGATGATACTTCAGGCCAGCTCTTTGGAAGCTGCCCCCTGGCCTGAGGAGGAGGCCAGCACCCTTTATTTCCAGCATCCAAACTCGGGCTGCTTACCCCACAGGATCGTGCCTTGCTTGAGAACTTAAATGCTTCCCCAAAATCTCACTCTGGTGACTGCAAACCCAAAAATCCATCTGAATCAATAGCCCAGATCTTCCCAATCCCAAGCACAGCTAGGAAGAAAGTCAGGACTTGAAGTCTGGGTCAACATTCATACCAATCCTCTGTCCTCACAAAGCTGAGCTCAGTGTAGTCTCAGATGTTACTGAGCAAACCTGGAGGAGCTTCTCTGTCTCACTGTGCAGCCCTGGAGCTCTCTGTAGCTTTAATTTTCTCCCACAAATTTCATGATACTTTCCCTCTTCCACCATAACATTTCTAACAGCAAACTTTTATTTGTTCTCAAGTTCCTTATAAATCACAGGCTATTACAAAGGCGGCCACCGCATAAATCTTGAACTGTTGGATTGGCACAAAAGAGTCAGTGAGGTTCAGCCGTCTCATATGGATCAGCTTCTCATACAGGCTCCACCATAACGCATGAAGGATGTTGGATATGAATGAATAGCAAGAATACGTTGTGCTCCCTCACTATGTCTTATTCATACCCTGGATGCTGAGCTCACCACGTCAGTGGCTGGGATGCCAGCTACAGGATACTGCCCTCCTACCCAAAACTGAACGTGGGTGATCAGCCTCTACCCCAAGCTTTGCCCTCCACCACATGTGAAGACCAGGCATATGGGGAACTTGTGCCAACTGTGAAAGCTTAGGAGATCTTGATGCTTTTGCACACCGCTGCCTAACAAATAGCCACTGTGCATGTTAGGACAGTAACATGATTAATGTTACAAACGCACAGTGGCAGAGTTAAAACAATTTCTGGTCCTTCAAGGCCTAACAAGCTTGGTAAGATCACACACCTTAGCCACCCCTTTGTCCCTGTGGCCTTCTTCAGCCAAACACAGAAGCAGAAACCTGAACTGAATCACCATGTTCAACTGGTTAAAACAATCTTGGACTCCTCAATTGTGTAATTACTGGACAGAGCCATTTTCCAACCGACAATTAACCAGAGACTCTGACATACATCATAACGAAAAAGCCTTTCTCTTGCCAATCATGCAAAAATGAGAATGTAGACAATGTAATCACATTATAAACAGTATTCAATTAATAGTTACCTAAAAATTATGCAAATGATGATTCACAGACTGAATAACTAACAAATGGGAAATGGACCAATTAAGCAAACGGACAGGCTAACAGTTGCAGAGTAACAAAGTGAGCCCAATGACAATTTGATAAATTAATAGAAAGCTTCTAGGTGGGCTGACACATAAGGAGTAGGCGAAAGAGGCAGGTACAGACAATTTACATTTTGCAATCAGAGTACAGCTCTGTTATGAGACAAAAGAAGGACTTTAGGCAAGCAGAGCCTGTGGAAATCTGACATTGCCCTTTGACACTCTTTGCAGATCTCTATAGTGATATTTCAGTCACATGGCTCTGACCCAACACAGGACCACTGCATCAAGTAGATACTCACTTTAAACACACACAGGATGCTTTTGCTATGAAAAAAATACACATACTAAAGTCTGAATAAGAATAAAAGCCAGCTACAGGAACTGATTGGAATTAAGACATTTTAGGAAACTATTTAGACTCTATGAGAACGTGATCATTTTGCTTTAAAACGAGCAACACAGGCTAGCAGATGACTAGCTGCATCACTGAAACGACGGTTGCTGTAGTTTCAGCAGCTGTGCAGTGCATGCTTAGTGCAGAAAGACATACAAGACATTGTGTCCATGAGTTAGCTGCCAAATGGTGCCAACACACTCTAACATGTCACCTTAAGTCAGTCTTGTAAAAGTTCATACAAAATTTCCACACCAGGTTACCATTCACTATGTCTTCCCACTAAGAACCTCATTATGGTGTTTGATCTCAGTCAGATTTTCTTTGACACCTCTTAAGGAAACAATCTGATGTTTCATCCCCAGGCCAAAGTTATAGGCATCTGGAAATGGTTGAATGACAATATTCATTTTGACTGAAAAACCCCTTTGCTAAGTGAAGCCTTGATCTGCAATAGAAACATAGAGGAATTAAGGAGGAACAACAACGACAGGGCATTTGCCACCTCCCGTTTTCCCCAGAAGTTGGAAACTCCTCTTTCTCTGTCCTTCTGTTCGTTTCCATCGGAGCTGCAACTTCTTGAACACAATCATTCACCTAAACTCCCCCCCATTCAAAAGCTTTACATTATATGAAACAATAACCTCAAAGACATCTTTTTTTCACCATAATAAGATGCCCTGAGCTGCTTGGGCACTGTTACAGAGGACTATAATACTTCTCTTGTTCAGAGAGAGGCAGGGGAGGGAGGTGACCTGCTCCAGGTTCCAAGTGACAGTAATAGAAAGTTAACAGATGGCAGCACAGAACTTCCAAACCAACAAAAAAACCTGCGAAACCAGCAAAACGAGAAAGTCAGTTTCTCTCATATCATGGTTTCTTCAACCTTCCTATTACCTTTGAATAACAGAGATCCTATTCATTATGCTGGAGCAAAACAGTCTTTGCACTAAGTGGTCCTTGCAGTAATATAGAGCAGGGCAGCATTTTGTGGCTTGCAGAACTGGTTCATTTACTTGTATAAGACGCTTACGGATTCATAAACCCTCATTAGGAATTATCCCTAAATTGTAGCATGTTTTCCAGGGTCATCATGTTACGTGAAATGTTGAGCCCTGCCTGAGGCATGCTAATATGTAAGAAACACAGATACGCTTCAAAGCAAAACAATAAAAGGAAGCTTTTTGCTTGCTCCCTTGATTCTCGATGACATAGGGTTTTAGCACACATTCATTCTTCATTTCATGTGTAAGGACATTTTAAAAGGACTTTGAACACTTCCCAGAGGCCATTTCTTGTTCTTATTTTTAAGTGACCAGTTACATTTAAGATTCAATCCTACAAAAACATAAGCATTATATTTTAACTTAAAAATAACATACCAGTGACATGCATGGAGATTTGTATTGGCAAATTAAGGACTACATCTGGGAGACCACAAAAGTATTTCAGTGCTGAGCCACAAGACATTCACTGACTGCCTTAGGCTTTCCAGAAACCTAAAGTTTTCTGAAAGAACCTCTTACCCAGCAATTTTACCAGGCAAAAAGAGCAGATCAGACCTTTGTGGGTGCTGTTCTGCTGTAGAATTGTCTACTTCTTCAGCACTGCAGTGCCAAAATCATAAACTCTGCCTTCACTTCCTGCCATTTGCTTGATAATATATGTAATTTAAGGTAACATAATCAGCATTGTTTTTAAAGTTAAATGGATTTTCGGGGGGGAGTGGGGGGGGAGGGTAAAGTTATGGTCTAAGAGTTGGAAATTCCAGGTCTGAGACAGACTTGCATAATCCTGGATGGGTTACCAGGATAAAATTTTGCACTCTTCTGAGGAAGGTTCTGAGCACTCGGACATGAACCACGGCCCGTCATGAAGGATGAGAAAAGATTCAAATTCAGCCTATGATCATGGCAGATCAGGTGAAGTTACAGGGCTCAGGACAACAGTTATAAACCATTGTCTTCTGGTTTTAAAATCCACACAGCCACTTCAAAAAGAGGCCTTCTCACAGTAGTTCAGTATCTCCAAACTTTGTACATACCTCAGATAAATAAAGTGATGAAATAAAAACCCAAACAATGGTAAATGGCTTTGCTGTGCAGCTCACATTCAAGAATTTCAACTGATTATACAAAACAAGCCTGCAGAGCATCCTTCTCGCAACTCAAACCAAATGCATCCTATCTGTCATTGAATCTAAGTGCTCCAACAACAATTTAGTTTGCAACGCAAACAAGAATGACACCTACTCACATTACATAGTAATATATGTTTTTACTGCCCACTCTGTTAAAAACTGCAAAATGTACAGGCATACAAAGACACGTATATATCAATCCTCAAGAAACAGTTCAGAGGTTTAGTTTCAGTTTCCATTTCTGCAGAAGGATTGGGTAGAAATCTGTTTTCAGTCTGAAACACCATGTCCTTCCCAAATTAGCTACTTTTACCCCCCAGCTTTCTAATTTGTCCCACAACAATCATGTCAATACATCTCTCTTATGTTTCCGATAAAAACACACTAGTTTTCAGGACTTCAAGACTACTTAGCCTGGGGTTTTTTTGTGCATGACCAGTGATGGGATCCTGGTTTTCAGGAATTACACAGATTCTGACTTTGTTTTGTCAAATCTCTTTTAGCTGATCCCCAGTCCACTAACAATCCCTTCCAGGATGGCAGCACATGCTGGTGGTCTGTCTGTTCCTGGGCTCTTCTCTTCCCTAAAAGTAGCATGCACTGCGATAATCTCACCTAGCTTTAATCCCCTTCCCTACATATCCCCGTGATACAAAGCATGCTTGCTGCTTCTTGGTTCTGTTTCAGTAGCAGCTACTTCAGCTTCTTCTCCATAAAATGTACCTTTGCTTCTATATAGTTAGATCATATACAAAAAATTGTGGCCACCTCACTGACAGCAGGATCAGAATGGACCTTAGGCAATGCTTATGGTGCTATGGATCTGGTTCAAGACTGTGATGAACAGCTCAAGCCACCTACTCACTGGGCTGATGGACTACCTGTCCCTACACACGGAGAGATGAGCGTAAGGTCCAGCTGGTGCGGACCAGACCTAAGCATGGGTTCAACGCCCAGATCAGTACTAATGGGCTTACCGTAGTGGAGGACACAATTTGTGGGCTGAAGGCAGTAGTGATGCCTGTGCAATGTTGGAAGGACAACATGAGAGCCATTCTCTTCTGCAAGTAGCTATAAGGGACCTGATGTCAATTATAGCGAGAACAGAATCGAGCCTATGACAAATGCAATCAGACTCAGAAATCTTTCCATAAATGTTCTTTCCACAGAAGAATGGAATGTTCTGCTACCCCTCTACCAACGGGGAACACATGAAAAATGAGCAAACTGAAACTGGCCCTCTTAATACCATCTGTAGAGTTGCTGCTGGCTACAGCCTTCCATAATAAGGTTTTATATCGATGTTCTCAGAGACCCATGACTCCATCTTCATAGAACTTAATAAAATAAAATTCTGGCAGTGGAAAATTTATCTCAGGAAGATATTATTGGAAAAGGAGTGGGAATACCTGGGAGCTATAGTCAAATTTTAGATGCCGAAGATCCAAACCAGACCCAAATCCTTATTATATGCAGATGTTTTATTTCACTTCATCTCCACAACCCGGTATATGGAAATGTGCCTATGATGTGCAAGGCACGGTATTCTCCAAAAAGTCTCCTTCCTTTCTGAAAACTATATAGGCATCCTTTATTATGTTCTCTATTTAGATTTTATTTCTCAGTAAGCAGAAGATGTTCTCAGACAGTATCCATCTGAACCGAAAACTATCTAAAGCTTTCCAAAAAATGTTTCTAAATTTTGCTAGATAAAACTCACTCAACCTATTTTAAGCTTTAATTTTATGACTGGTATTCCTTCTCTGCAGATCTGGATTTTCTGTATCACATATTTACTGTGGAGCAGACAGATTAGTTTACCAGCAATACCTGACTAGTGTGAAAACAAATAAGTGAACTGGAATATTTTCAGGAAGAGAAAGTAGGTTTTATTTTCTCATTTCTGTACTTCGTTTAGGGCATTCTTTCTTTCTTACCCGTTTCCTATGAAAAACAAACACTGCAAAGCTGATGTGTTTGTATCCTTAACGTCTTGTGCATGATGTGATCTTGAATCGACATGCTGGAAGCAGTAACGGATCTAATGCAGCCCCCAAACTTCCATCTACTTTCATTTCCTGGAATCATAAATTTGGGAGCAGAGATCACCCTCAGACATTTGGAAACACCCAACATATGATGAGGGAAAATTATTACTTAAAGTGTTTCTAAAAAGTGCTGGACACGTATCTTTGTCCAATATTTCTCACTGCATCTGCTGTAAAAAGCAGTTCTGCGAACACTCTTCCTCAGGGGCTGCAGAGCACCGTTTCACCACAGGCTCTGCAAAACAAGTCCCGAGCAAACTGCAGCAGATACTGTCAGTCTCCTACTGCTGCACTGCACCAGTGAAAAGATTGTCACACACATGCAGCAGAAATGAACAGGCGTCCATCCATCCCTTCTGCTGCTCCTTTAGACCCCTCCTGGGTCCTCCCTGCGTGGAGCTGCTGGAGCAGCATTAGCAGGGCTCTGACAGAGTGCAAATGCCCATTTGGCAGCGGCCCCTGAGCGATGAGAGCCCAGGCTTCCCACCCCATGAGCACACTCTGCCTCATCACCTTAAAAGTGAAGATTAACAGCTATGCTGCCTGATGGTAACAGGGTCCTGAGGCCAGGGAGAGGGGGAATCAGCAGCGGCTGCCCACGGCCAGGGGAGGTGGCACATTTTCCACCAGCACTTACATAGCAGGTCGTTGAGTTAAAAATAAAATAGTGCCACGTGGCACGTGATGCCTTTCTAGAAGTTGCTGTGCTCAGGCCATCTCCCAAGCTGGGGTTCAAAACTGGGTGTTTCAGCATCCCTAATGCAGACCTGCAACATTAATCAACATTTTGGGGAGCCTATTCCCAGCAGGTTCTCTGCAACTACAGGCTATTTTCCACAGGAATATACCTGGGTTGTAAATTGGCTTGCTGCTCTCAGGAGAGCACTGGAGTCCAGCACTGTAAGTATTTAATTACTCTAGGTGGATTTATGGCCCGGGGCAGGCTTGTAGCTAGCCACATTCGTGTGGGAGACCCTGGAAAACTATGGGACACTGCATTTAAATGGAAGCAGTCCTTCCCTCATTTTTAAAATGAGTACATCTAATGAAACTTTTCAGGCATTTCAGACTACATATCCAAAACCACAAACATATCCATGTTCATTGGATGCTCACTTTGAATCTTAATCAGAATAAACCTGAAGTAAATAATATTTTATTAAATTACCAGCCACACAGTAAGAGCAAAAAGAATCCAATGCTCTTAATCGTTTCCCACAGCCATTGACATGTTATACACACACACACAAATATGCACGTATACACATCCACACATACAGATTTCCCTTTTCTGTTGCCCTCTGAATATGTACAATTACATGCACTAAACACTTACTTAAATCTAGGAATTACTTTCATAGACAGTTTCTCAGGAAGTTTTGGAATTTTTTTTTTACTAATTCTTCTCTACAGGGACACTTTGCAAAGCATAAAGAAACAAAAGAGATGGATTTGGCCAGCCAGTCAATTCCCTTTGCCAGATTGCAGCAGTTCTCTTTAACCTTTTCCCTTCATCCATCAGGATTCTCCTTTTCTTTCTCTAGGATCATTGCAACAGAAACCATTTCAAGTACATCCACTCAAAAGTCCTCATGCATGTCTGTGAAGGTGGTAATGCTGAAGGCAAATCCTTTTTTTTTATTTTCCATTTAAATGGGCTAGAATTGCTCTGAAGTCAGTTACTCTGTCTTAACTGGAAGAATAAAAACGTCTAAAATAGCCTGAATTGTACTACAAGTAGTTGTCTGACTGTGCCTGTAAATAAAGTTTAAAAGTAACAGTGTGATTTTTGCCTATGGACACAGCAGCATGTCCCCAGCCAGAAGAGGAGGGCAGCTGTGAGAAACAGTCCAAGTTTTTAACCAAAGGTAGTGAGACTGCAGTGCTAACATCCCGCAGGAGTAACTTCGTCATCTGAGATAAGCTACCAGGAAAGCTCTCTCTCTAAACAAAAATCTGCTCCCCAGGTTGGGATTTCCATGGTCCTTCTGAGACACAGCAGACACTGAGAATCCTCCGTAGTCTCTGCCACAGCCAAGGTCTTGTAAGACTCACAGATGAAGACTTGGTATTCAAGGGTGAAAAGGTATCGAGAGAAGCACAGGAGCGGTCCCTGTGTTCAGACACCTCGGCGCTGAACACGCTGTGCACTGAACCATTCTGAAGCTGACAGGGGCTGAAGAGTCTCCTCCCTACCCAAAAGTCCAGGCAAGCCAAATCTCAGACATGGTTTCTGCATCTGCAACATCTCCTGTCCGTCCTGGGGACAGACCAGGCGCCTGTCCAAGGCAGCGAGGTGGTGAGCACGGTTCTCCTGGAGAAACCTGTATGCACAGTTTTGCTGGCTGGGGAAGCTGCTTTGACAGCCAGGTGGGAGTATTTTACCAGTCTGGACACAGACAAATTCTAACTGGCTCTGTTGGGACCGCTAGAGTTTCAGGGGAGGGATGGCGGCAGCCACCAGCCCGTCTGCTCCCACTGCTGTAAGCTGGTCTCTGGGAACCACAGGTCTCCTCCAGCAGCACCAACTTGCACAGGTCGGGCCCACGCTGATTTCGACACACAAGCGGTGGAGCCAAGCCAGCTCGCCTCCGTCTGGCTTCGGTCTCTGCACAGCTTGTGTGCAACTGCCTGCTCCCATGCATGCAAACCCACCTTCAGCACACGGGTGGTGTTTGCTTTCTATGGGTCTACGTTAGGAAGAGAGGCGTGTAACATGATGCTGAAACTCCACTGGCAAAGAGTGTGACGAGTCACTTGGTGTCCCTTTTGGGCCTGGGCTGGGAGCGCAAAGGGGATCCTTGCTGGATGACATCTCTGCCAGATCAAATCTGTTTTGTGACATTATCTACCCTTTTCAAAAGGCAGCCCCTGCCAGCACCAAGGAGCTGCCACCGCTGATGGACAGACCATAAGGTCTTGTTTAAGTTCTTGCTCACTGACAATGTACCTGCAAGAGACACCCTGGCGAGGGCAGTTGTTTTATTTCTTTCTGTTTAAACAGTATCTTTGAAAAACTTTACTGAGCTACACCATGCTGTCACAAGTGACTGCTCTGACTCTGCTCATCCCTCTCTACATCTTCCTCCCTGCTCACTCCTTCCTTAAAGCCTGGGAAGTTGCAACAATTGTGGTTCATTTTAAGTGGTATCAGAAACATTGAGATGCCATTAAATATTCTCCAAGAACATGTGGAAGACATGAACAAAAAAAAAGCTGTGTCTCTCTAGCTGCTGAGGAATGCATGTTCGCTAACAACACAAAGCCACTGCCCCATCAGGGAAAGGCTGATCCTTACGCCCGCTGATGTAGTTAAATTAGCAAGGTTATTTCCTTGCCAGAGGACATTTTCTGTCATTTGCGCTCACAAAAAAAAACCAATCAGGATCCATAAATAATCTAAATTTATGTGTTTGTATGCCGCCATCTATACATCCAGACACGACAACTGCATTATGCCTAATATATGCGTGTACATGGACTGAATTAACGTGGTGCAAAAAATAATGTATCTTCCCAGCAGCCCATCAATTTCTATTAAAAAATGGAACTGACTATAAATGATGACATTTGAATCCAGCGATGGCCAACCTGCATCATTTTCAAGTTGCTTTCAACTGAGTTTGTTATGTTTTTCTAATCTCCTGTTGTTGAGACTCAACATGTCTTGTGCACCCTGAGAGCTTTCCATGTATTCTCTCATCGAGTATTTCAGTTGGGGATGTTATGAAGAGGAAGGTTTACTTCAACCGCCCCTTCTTTCATTAGAGAAGATGCACCAGTACAGATAGCATCTTCCATGTGTGAAGGCACGCACAGCATTTCTTCACATCAGCAGAGCACTGCAGGCTGCACACCGCAGGCCAGACGTTTCCAGAGCAAATGCTCAGTGTCCTCGCAAATCACTGTCAAGGTCTGTAGCAGCGGTCCCAGTTACCTTCATACCAACAAGCAGCAGAGTTCAGGCTTTGCAGTGCTCGGCTTCAGCCAAAGCTGGCTGCTCTGCCTCAGGAATGACAACTTCGTTTCGTGCTGCAAGAATTGGTGAAAAAATGTTTCACAATGAGCTGCCTCATTTGGGCTGCAGATCAATACGTTCGCTGAAGCACAAGATTTTCTTCCTTTCTTTTTCCAAAGACACAACATGTTCTTGAGTATCAAATTATGGGACTGAGTTATATTACTGAAGAGCAGCGGCCAGCATCGTGCATCAGCCTCCTCGTTTAGGCATCTGGGCACGTATCTCCCACAGGAGCCCTCATCTCTGTTCTGATAGGTACCACACAGATCAGACCCCTTAGCAGCAGAGATAATCAGGCTTTTTCCATTAATATTGACTCCCCAGCTGTCCCAAGGGCTGCAGGAGTACAGAGTAACTCCCCCTTCCTCCTTTGGTTGCCTCAAACACAAGGCACTGGGGAAAAGGGTCCGCAGTCAATAGCTGAAGCTGAGCACTCCCTGCTCATGGCTGGTCACTCATTTACTCTCAGGTGCTGGTTTTCCAGGCACACCTCCAACACAAAGAGAGCAACAGCTTTTCAACACTACTACAAAGTCCAGAGGTTTAAGGCCTGAAGTTGAGAATTTGAGTTTTGAGCCTCTTTTTAAAGAGCAGACAAATATCCCCATTATTTGAAGTGGGAGAGAAAGCAATTTGGATAAAGCCAAGGCTCAGTGCAGGAACTGCAGGCTGGCAGGTCAGAAGCAGCAGTGCTTGTAAGATGAGGCAAAGAAAGGAAATCCAGAATATTCAGTGTTTTTATTTTTTAATTACCATATTGTAATTTTGAGTATAGAAAAGTGAAATTACCACAGCACGTTCCATAGGCTTTCCAAGCTGTGTCAAAAACCAGCCACCAGCTGCCTCAGTTTTTCCGCTCAGTCTCAAAAATCCCTCTCTTATCCCTTCGTCCTTACCCCCTCTGCCTTGCTCACACGCCAGCCAGTTGGCAGCCAAGCATTTTCCCAGTCCATATGCGGCTGGTCAAAGAGGTGAGCCATTTGTGTTGCTAGGGAAAGGCATCGCTTTGCTACCTTCTCTGTTCTCCTGGCCTGAGGTGGAGGTGCCGGAGGCCTCGGGATGAGCCCAGAGGCAGGAAAGCCTGTCCTGCAGCGCAGAGCATGGGGGAAGAGCAGCACCCCTGCTAGAGGCTTCTTCTGATCTCCCTGGGACACAGAGCTGAGGAGCACCAGGCACATCAGCCTGCTTCTCAGTCACCACAGATACACGTACAGAGAAGACTTGCGCATCCATATTTAATAGACAAGTAGTGCCTTGTTTTATAGTCCTTCTTCATAATTTATAGTTCGAGAGCTCCAAAAGTTGCCAATGCTCTTAATAGTTTTGTGCTAGGTATGATTTCACACAAACAAATCCGAGCAGGGGGAGGGGAAAAAAGGAGAGACACTATCTTTTTTTTTTCTATCTAATCTTTGGACAAGACAATCAGGGCCAACACAGGACTGCACCTCCACTTGGCAAGCTCTGCTTTGGCACTGGACACACAGAAGCATAAAGCACACTTAATTTTACAAATATAACTACTTCTTTTTTTCTTTTCTCTTTTTTTTTTTTTCTTTCAGATTCTTTCCAAGAATGCTGTAAGGACATGAACTGACTTTTCAATCACTTGTTTTGTGCTCTGCTCATTGAGGGAACAGGCTTGTGGAAAAGGCTGCTGACAACTGCTGTATTGTTGAGCCAAACCTATTTATGCCAAGATAGATTTGTTCATTTCTTCCCCCCACTCCTTCTTCTCCCAATATTTTCCTCTCAGACTTTTAATAAGGCAGTAAGGCAGAAAAGCAATGATGCAAACAAACAGAGTCTCAGTGTGACCATATGCACGTCGTCCCTGATTGCTGAATCCTGTAGCGCAGTAGTTAATTTTGTGTGTCATATTTTATGTCACACTTATTAGCCTGAAGTGCAGTAACGCACATTTCCATTCACAAGAGAACTTCTTCTGAACAACAAGGACATGAATGGGTAATAATAAAAATATATTCCATGTGGCAGGGACTGTGCTAATTAGGCAGACTTGGAAATCTCTGTCAAACACTATAAAATGTTACAGTGTTTATATAAATGTTTAATAATGAAAATGATAACAAACTGAATGGGGAGGGCTTGGGGAAAACAGCCATTTGAATAGTTTTCTGAGTGTAAGGGATGACACAGTCTGTGGTTTCTGCAAAAGAGGCTTTTAAGTGAATGTTTGATCTGGTTGACACATTTGACTAAAGGCTTCCCCCAATCTGCAGTCCAGCACACTCTACAGGTACAGCAGAAATAGGGTGAGCTTGGTCTTTCCCTTTTGGTGCTAGCCCCCAGCATCTGGGGGTCAATGGCTCAGAGGTCCCCCTCTCCTAGCGTGGCAGAGGGGTCAGCAGCCACCGCGGTGCAGCTGGGGAGCTGGCACTTCTTTATGTTCTTCCCTGGACACCTGAAGCAAGGTGTTAATTTCTTTTCCCTGATGCCGTAAGCTAGTTGCCAGCTTTAGGATTCCTCTGTGCGATTCAGTCTCAGGACAACTGTCTGCATCTTGCACACTGGAAGATTTAGAGCTGTGGCTAAGAGCTAGGAAAAATCCAGTCATTCCCAATCCTCTTGCACAATAACACAGAGCCCCCCCTCATGTGCAACCCTGTCCTGCACTACAGCAGGGAGGCAGCAGGCTGCCAAAAGTGCCCTTTTGGCCTCAGTGCTGCTGATGGACCACAGGACACATGCTTCCTCCCCAGGTGTTGCTCTGAAATAAGAGCAGCAACTAGGGGAATTAGGAGCAGGACACAACAGTGGCAAACCCAGCAAGCGCTGACAACTGACTGCAGAAGGGGATGCCCAGAGTGCTAATGTTCACCCTTCTTCTGCTTTGCTTCCCACCTGCGACATCCTCCCCAAAACTGCAACACTGTCCTCAGCCATAATAAGCTAAATGCCTTTTTTGATGAATGAAAATATGATGAATGAAAATATATTGATGATTTCATTCCAGACAAACTAATTGCAGTCATATGCAAGACTAGATCAATGGTAAGGTGATAGGAAACCTATTGCTCCCCAAATCCAAAGAGATTTTTCAGGAACATATGACTACTTTACCTTTTTCAGACAGTACATCTGTGATGACCTCAGCGGCAGAGCTGCACTGACTGCAGTTCTGCTGAGCACCAAGTAGAAGTAATCTTGCCCCAGGCTGGGCTTTTTCATTATTGAAGAATTTTTACAATATAGTATTTAACATTTAAAACTTCTTTAGAAAAACTCCAGAGTAAAAAAAATAGTTTTGCACTAAAACAAATGCAATTACATTGCTCTTATAATCACATTGCTGTTATAATTACATTATTATTATCATCACATGTAATATATTCATAGCTCCCTGAGCTAGGGGAAAAGCGTAAGGTCTAAAGATAACCAAAAGACAGCAGGATTTCTTCTGATACCAGTTCCAGTTGTAAAGACCAAAACAATGCTACTAACACCAGTGTGGCAGAGAGCAAAGCAGTTCTAGCATCCTTGTTGTGAAAAACTTTGCATACCAAAAGGCTCCCTGGCTCTATGGCAGGTTGTGCAGGTTCCTCACCTACAGAGATGAAGAGCTGCCCCAGCTCAGGGGCAACCTGACAGGGAGTTTTACCCTGTGGCCATTCAACACATACAAACCTCTTCTTAGAGCCAACTTCCTTCCTCACAGACAACTTTAGAGAAGCTTTCCGGTGAATCACGGGATAGGCTTGCTAAGTGCAGCCACAGCAGGACTGCAGCGGGACCTGTTTGGGGGTGGATTCTTGTCCCCCACATTAGGTACAACAGAAAGGTGTTAAACACTGAAGCAGAGCTCCCAAAATCCCATGTACATTCTTATAGTTTGCTTTTTCAAACACTGACAGCATGCATAAGTGAGATACAAAATGCAGCTGGATCTGTCCTCAGGAGAGCTGAGACCGGAGAGCGTAGTCCAGAGAACAGACCCCAGCACGAGGAACAGCTCAGGAGCTGCAGCCTTGAAAAGCACATCCCAAATCCTGCTTGTTACCAAGATCTGTGATAAGGAGAAAAGCGCGCTCCATCCTTTTCCTGCGTCTTGGAAACTCTGCTCTCTTGAGAGATGTGAGTAGAGTTAGGCTGGAGAATTAGGGACCCTTATTGCTCCCCTTCCCTGTGCTTTTTCAAAGCTGAATCCTGCCCAGTGTTTATTAAGCTCTGCTATAAGGCTCATGAACTGCAACCCATGCAGGAGGTGGGGTGGTAGCTTGCCAACCTGTTCGCACTCTGTTCTTCTACCCTAAATTGAAATAAATGTATAAATAGAAATATTTGAAGGATAGAGTCAGGAGACTCCCCTGGGGTTGGAAAGTAACATTCAGCTCTCCCAGAATGCATGTAAATGGGGTTATTAGGACCAGCTGAACTCGGGACTAATGTTGCATTATGTCTGTGTTTTCCTGCAAAGCGGGCTGCACTTGGAAAATGGAAGTCTGAATTTTGACCATCTCGCTGAAGTCAGCTAAATCAGTTCTCTGGCGCAGGACTGACAGGAAACAGGGTATTCACTCCGGGAAAATATATGGAAGAAATGTCCTTCAACTTGGGCCCCTTCACAAGAACCATAGGTTGCTTCCCTTTGTTCTTAGGTAAGCTATAAGCCTCCTGTTCTTAGCTTTTTATTTAGGTCTAGCATGGCTCAGCGTCTCAAAGCCAAATGGCCACGACTATTGGTATTTTTCCTCGCCATCTGAGATGCACCACCATGTCCATGTCTCTGATTCAGTAGCTGATTCCAGCTAATTTGCATCTTTTGATCAAACATATATTATGAATAATGAAATATTCTGAAAATTTTATTTTTGTCTCTTTAACATAAAGTTGTCAAATAGATAGGAAGTGAACAAATACTACCACACAGCTAGAATATTTTTCCTTCATTATGTAGTTGCTTCCTTTGCTCATTATAATGTAACTTCTGTTAGTTCAATTTAATTTTTCTTCCCTCTATTCTGCCTGTTTTATTTCATGGTACCGTGATAAAGATACTAACAGAATTATTTTCGTTCCTCACTTCCTACTTCAAGTACAAAGTCACTGCATACAGATTTCTCAGCAGTTCAAAAGAATGTTTCACTTGTTAACTCCTGGTCCACCAACAAAATGGTTCACATCTTCCTTTATTTGTATCAGGGACAACAGTTTATTATTTCTACTGCCTCTGATCCCACTGTACAGAGACCAGAAAGGGCTTACTCATTCTGGCAATAAAAGAGGCTCTTGAAGTGGTCCTACAGCATAATAATACCCTGTTTGGTGGGTTTAGTAAGTCTTTTTAAAGCCAGATCTAAATTTTAGTTTATAAATCACCTGTCAACCTCTTTAAAACATCCTAAGGATAAAGAGAACAGTTTAGGCTTAGAACAGAATAAGATTCACAAGTCTGGATCTGTAAATCTGAAGGAGGAAAAGGGAAGGAAAGAAAAGGATCCACCCCTAGCACTTCATGGCAAAGACATTCCATGGGGACATTCTTAAACCTGAGGCATACAATTGAGAATACATTTCAAAGACATACCAAGATATGCTTAATGACCATTTATAAAGTATTTTGAAATCTTCAGAGTGTAACTGAACGTAAATGCAAGAGAGTAAATGAAGCACAGCAAAGTGCTCCAGAAGTCCAACCACATGCTATGGTGACAGGAACAGAAGAGTATGAGTCACTAAAAACACCAAGGAGAATATTACAAAAACCAAAAATGGATAAAACTTGAGTCCAGGCACTATAACTTACACTGCCCAGATGCATTAGATCATGAAACCTCTTAAGAAAAGAGACTCTATTTTTACTTTGCTTCTAGCTTCTTTTACCCACTTCTTAAGAACTTGCCAACAAACATAGCAGTGTACTCTGTATCATAGGATCTGCTCCACTAGCAATTGAACCAGCCTACGCACCCTTCATAAAGGAAGTCACATGCAGGGATGGAGTGTGTGCTGGCAGCAAGAAGCAGCAGCAGCGCTGAAAGTACAGTTGGCTCCTCATCACCTCAACGTATTCACTGAATGTGACAGAGCGCAAACTGCCCCAGAGGAAGACAGAGCCTCCTGGTGGTACCGTAACACAAATAATCAAGAGACAACAATATGAAAGGCCACATTTTTTTTCCCAGTAGATCAAGACCTGCTTCATGGGCTCAGTCTGTTGCCTTTTTCGTTAAATGAACAGCCTGGCCGGGCACTGGAATAACCTTTGGTTCCTCTTACTTTCCCACACCCCCATCAGGCAGTTTCTCAGTCTTCCTGTTGCTTCTATGGCCTCTGTTGTGCTGGTGGACAATGGACTTTTGAGAGAGCAGCCCAGTCTCAGGCAAGATTGGGGGACTCACGCGGTGACTGGGAGCATGTGGTGCAGCCCTGGGCTCACAAAATTGTTCTGGGACATGGGCAGGACATGAAATGACACAGACAGAAAACTGCTTCTAAAAACTGCTCCCTTTCTTTCCCTAAGGGGAAGAAATGCCTTGTGCTGACAACAGCCCTGAAGCTTTCATTGTCGAGAAGCACTAAGTAAGAGGTTTTCTGACGCCTCTTGCAGAGGTGATCACAAACCACAGAGCTGAAAGCCAAAAGGTGCAAGTCAGGTGTCTCCCGAGCCTGAGAGAACCTGAACCTCGTGCTCATTCGCTCCTGTATCTATTAAACATCACAACAGCAGCTTCCCTTTCCTGCAAATAAAACACAGTGGAAAGCTGATTGTGGGGGCTCAGGGCAAAATCCAGCAAGATGCAAAGAAGGAGAAGATGTCAGAGAAATCCAAGACAGCCAGGAGAGAGGATTCCTACCTTGTTGTTAGAGCATATGTGTTGTGACTACAGAAGGCTATACCCTTCCAGAAGAGGCTGTAATTAGCTCAAAAGCTGACAAGTACCAGAGATAAGTGTGAAAAGAAACCAGGAAGAGAAAGCACTTTGCCACTGAGAAAGGCAACAGTCATAACTCACACGCCAAGGAGGCAGCTGGGTACTTTGCCAGAATTCAGCCCATGAAATCAACTTAGTGCCAGTCTCAATTGTGTTGCTGCCCCTTGAGAGGGGCCAGCTGGAAGCTGAAACAGTTTTGCAGATAACATTATGTGGTCGTTATCAAACTCCAGTTGCTGTTCTATATATTTACTCACTTTATTCAAGGTTAAACCAGCTAATTCCAGGCCAAAACTCTGCATCAATTGCTTGCCACACTTGAGACTGACAGCAGCTAAATGTATGGATGGAAACGCAATCAGTCTTAATTTAAACACTATACTAGTGGATAACAGCCACAGCTGTTCTGGGCAAGACAGACTGTACAGTTCACGGAACGCAGCCCACTGCGGGGAGAGACAGACCTGAATGGCAGCTTCAAAGACACTATTTTCTTCTTGCTTCCATTCTTGGGGATGGGATATCTTCAGTGAAAACCCAGATCTGCACCTGGGCTCCAGAACAGACTCAGTTAGATGGAAATTAATTTTTCAAAATCTTATTTCAGTATGGAAAGGGCAGATAAAGTATCACAAGCTCAGTTTGTCTCAGTATTTTTTTTTCATTTTTAGCTGACCACATGAGTACAAATATATGAAGGTTCAGCAATATCAAAACTGAATCCACATCTTAATCCTCACTGCACATTGCAGCTGAATTTTTAACATTATCTCCCAGTCTAAACTCCCTATCCGAGGTACTACCCTTGAAAGCTTTGCTTTTTTTTCTGAAGGCTACAGCTATTCACTTCACTGGGGGGCTGGCAGGGAAACAGGGAAATAAATTCTAATCCTTTGAGGTTTGTCAATGATTTGATTTCAATCCAGTTTATACTACCGAAAATCTGAAAATTACTTAGATATAGGGATAGGAAGAAACCTTGAGCTGTCCTAATGTAGCATTAGTGATGCACACAGAAACAGTGATTCTGATCTCTCTTAGCAGCTGTGAGCTAGTCTACTGCTCTTCTACTGAATTCGCCCCGCTGAAATATCTAGCTAGGATGCCAGCAATCAGAAGCCCTTGCTTAGCAAGTACCTACACTTCCTCCCACTGGAATCACCAAGATTATTTTAAAGAAGTTTCCCACTGAATATGGAGGGCAGCTTTGTTTCCAGTGTGTTCGTGATCTCTGTAGCTTCCTTCACGTAAGTCCTGCTTCCTTTGGGACATGCAAAAAATTCATTGGTGAGATCAGCAGCAACGTGATGAATGGTGGCTAAGGCGGACTTACTTCAAGAAGTAGCACATCCATCTTGCTGGATTCAGAAAAGCTTGAGTTGCTGTTGCATTTTCCAATCATAAACTGGGAAATTTAATCAGTATCCTTCCATAACACTTTTTTTTTCCCGTGATGAAACATCACAAATAAAAAGGGGTACAGTGAAGTCAGCTTACTTGATTAAGAAGGGAAGCCTTTCAGTGTGGGAGTTTGGGCTGTGAGGCAACAGGTCATACAAACTAAGCTATCCCTCAGCCATCCTTGGATTTACAAGAACTGAATGTTGAAGAACAGATATGCATTATTTTTCTGCTTTAATGTGCAGCTCTCCAAGCAAATATGCACAGGAGAGGAGATGAGGCTAAAAGTGAATGAATGTTTTGTGGGTAAGAGAAAGTAAAAAGCAAAAAGAGGAAAGACAAGACAAGATTCAAGCTAAATTTTTAATAAAGAGCATTTAGAAGCACCTAGATTCTTCTGCAAAGCCAGTGAATCTTTAATGCAAAAATTGCTTCGAAAAGGCAATTATCCCAAAAAGAAATTACTCTGCTCTGCGGCGGGACAAAATTTAATAATTAAAGTGCACACCGAGAGATTTTACTGCTATTTTAAGTACTTTCCTAGTGTAGCTTCAACTGTGAAAATTCAACTGTTGCCTCCCTTACATAAGACCAGCAAGCAGTTCAAGCTCCAACCCTCTGTAAACCAGGCTGTTCTGGAAACGCGATTGCCTTTAGCAGTCATAGGCAAAAGCAGATTCTCCAGGAAGACTGGGAGTACCATTCTGGGGAGTATAATGCAAAGAAGGAACTTTTAAAAGTAAAATACCGCAGGTGATCTACAGGATGAAGGTATTAGCGTGATATATTGCCCTGCATTTCCTGATCTCTTCTCAGGGCTTGATTTTTCATCTTTCAAAGGGCAGAGGGCCAGGCTACTAACACATTCACCTCTGGTGATGGTAATACGATGGTACCCAGAAAGGGACATGGGTTGTCTCTTTTGCAATCTCTCAGAAGTAGCAATGGAGCAATCAAGAATCTAACACAGTGACATACTTCATAGTAGTTTCTCTTATTCCTTTGATACCACTCTTCTGAAGGGGTTAATAGACTATGGACATGTCCCTTTTATATCCTTTTCTTCTCCCTTATTAAATTACCTAAGGTAGGATGCCGTGGTAACATGCTAGAAAAGGAACTAACATTCATGCACGACAGAAGGATCCAGTGCAAGCCTTCCTCACTCACCCAGGAGCACCATTACACAGACAGGGCGTGCAAAACAAGCTACTACCAAACAAATCAATGCCAAATATCACAGAGCTTTTCCTTCCATGGAATAGAGCAGGAGAAGCACTGCTCCAGCACCCCATGCTCTGCTCAATCTGTGAGAGGGGTATCTAAAACCAAATCTCAGTAGAGATGTGTGGAAAGTACAGATGGGACATTTTCAACATAGCACCTGTCTGAAACAAGAAAAAAAAACAAGGGCGCAGAGGCAGCCCTGCATATCAACTACTGCAAAGTGCCTCTAGGGCAACAGTTTCCAGATGACAGTGTCTGGCCTCTCCGAATACAGGTGAAGGAGTTTGCATCTATGTATCTGTCCATGTAGACAAAGCCAGAAAGACTGCAGAGTTGAGGACCTGCCGGTTCCTCTAAGGTGGGCTCAAAAAACTAATGGATAACAAAGACACAGGACAGCTAAACTTCCTTTTCCCTTTCTTTCCCTTTTCCATTATGCTTCCAAAATTAGAGTAGAAATAACTTCAATTACATGTTCCAAGCCTTTTGGAAATGAAAAATGGAGGCAGTGAGATCTTGAATATACATACACAGTTGACCAAACTGAAAACTACTGCTGACTCAGGCATGTCCAGGCTTTTTTCCCTTCTCCTTCTCTTTCCCCTTCTTATCCTTTCCCTTCCTGTCTTTACTAACATGCCCTACACAAATATCCATTCACAACTGTGCTGAAAAGCAGGGAGGCTTTTGACTTATTTTGATTTATTCAGGAAAGAGGATGTGGGGGTTTTGTTGCTATGTTTTGAGAGGATGATTTTGTGATGATTTTTTTATTTTTGATAGGGGTGTTTTTTTCATAGCTGTTCAAGAAAGTGTCCTCTCTGACTACAGCTATCCATTCAAACACTGGTCTGCATGCTCAAGAGAAACATAATTGGCTATAGTGATACTCTATAGCTTTTTCCCAGAACTTTGTAAAGATTGTCTGGAGCTTCCAGGTTCCACCAGAATTACGCTTTCCTCTCTAGATCTGTTTATGAAACTTTAAAGTCTTGTGTCTACTTGACTCAGTGCTTTTAGAAACCAAGGTAACTTTTCCTATTCTGTAATCTTCTCAGCACAGTTCAGGTTGAGTGGAAAAGGCTGAGGAGGAGGAAAACATGTTTATTTTTAGCTGCATGTGACTGTGATGGTACTGCGGGAGAAATCAGAAAGACACAGTAAGCAGAGGAGCGTATTAGAGAGCTGTACATCTTCAATGTGGTGATTAAATCCAGGCAAGGAGACTTTTCTCCACAAAAGGAGGTGTGGAAGAAGAGAAGGATCAAGAAAAAGAGCAAGAAGGGGGTGGATCTGAGCAATTTAAACAGTAGGAGGAAACACGAAAACTGCAACTGAAGGACGAGGGGGAAGTAAAAGGAGAGACAGACGTCTGCAGCTTCAAACAGACCACAGGCAATGCGGATGGAGCCCAAGCAGAAAGACATTGGCCCTAAATGTTCAAAAGGTTACACATGTGAGCAGCACATCCAGTGGTGCTACCCACAGAAGTGGAGGCCTGGCAGACCAAGATCTTCTGCTGGAAGAGACTGGGACTGGGAGCAGCTGGTTTCTGCTCACCGAGGAAGAGGAGGGATCTGGGTTAGGGTGGCTCCACAGCCAGGTCTGAGGTGATGTACTGTCTGTCAACACAAGAGTGAAAGGGCAGGGTGCTGCTAAGACACATTGCAGTTGCAACAAGAGAGGCACTTTGTTTCCCTGACATCTGGTTCTCAAACAGAAAGCATGCGGTCTTCCATCAAAATATTGGAAACAAATGCAGAACAGAGTGTTAAAAGATAGGGAACTAAAAGCAAACACTGAAGAAAAACTTTAGGTAAAGAAGAAAACATACCAAAGAGCATAAGAATTCAAGAGTGTTAACAAAAGACAGAAGCTGTTTGCACAGCAATCGCGTAGTTTCATACTACTTTCTCACACACAACGCTTGTAGTTAAATTGCATCTCGCTTTCCTTTGTTCTGGGCTTTGAACTTATTCCAATCTTCCAAAATATTTTCATCTTATTTATTGAAGAAACCCACAAGACCAAACAAGAGGGAAACTAAGCAAATCACTGATTAAAACGCAAGGTGTGTACTCGGGGCTAGAAAGTGCCTGAAGGCACAAGCTCAGCAGAGGATAGTCTTCAGGTAGCAGGAGGCCGGGAAGCGCTGTGACTCAGTCACATAACTGACTCACCATGCCTCCCTCGCCTTCTCCTTTTCTCTAGAGCAAAAGGCTGGGGGCAGGAATTTTGTTTCAGTCTGTGCTTTTGCCACTCAAAAATTATTGCCCAGACTGCAAGGAGTGAGTTGCTTCACTGGGGCAGGGGAGTGAAAGCTTCTCCAATCCTTGCTCTCCTGGGACTGGCGTGATGCAGGGGAAGGCAATACCTGTATTTCCACATGCATGTTCTTCCGTAGCCTTGCTCCACTGCAGAGAAATGTGGGCTGAGTCACTGTTTGTCCATAAACTACCCACAGTTCATATGCTGAAAAATCAGTTCGTTGAGGTTTAAGTTAGTATAGTCACTATGGTCAGCTGAGGAGTGAACTTAGACTGAAGCCATCTGCATAAAGGAAGAGCAGAGGTGAGCTGATGTTTTGGATAACAGATGTAACCCCAGCTGCTTTGAAGTCAATGGTTCAACCGCCTGTTGTTTACAGCAGGGTCAGGATTTAACTGCAAGTTTTTTTTTTTTAATTAAGATCTTGCTTTCTTTTTTTCTATGTATTGACATGGTGCTAACCTTCAATCCAAGTCAATAAATAACACAACAACACTCTCAAAGCAATTATATTAGTGGCAAGAAAGAGAGAAGATAAATTCACTGACAGCAGTTCTGCTGCAGGAAAGGGTCTAGAAGACAGAGCCATGGAAACAAATCCCTGTTGACAGAGCTCTGGTAAGGCCTACGCTGTGCTGAGCTGTTCACTCAGTTTGTGGAAACCCCTGGCAGCACTGACCAAAAGGGACACCCAGCACCTAGATTTGGCTGCTTTCTCTGTCCCTACCCCATCTGAAAACTAGATCAGCTACTGCAGTGCCAGAAGTGGAGTGCAGAGTGCAGATGAGCTGTGCCTTCACAAGAGACATGGCAAGTTGAGACTTGCCACCATGCAAAGCTGCCAAGCTCTGGGAGCTTACTCAGGGAAGAGAGGGGGCCAGGGGTGGCCTTTCAACCACGACAGATCTCCTCATCCCTTGCAGTCAGAAGGGAGCATCAGGACTTGCCATTGTTTCTCCTTCCATCCTGCACTTCAAAACACCTCTGGAGTGGGTAGTCCCATGGCTTATACCCAAAGCACGTCTGTGCAACAGCACTGATGGCACAGGAAGCTGTACGGGTCTGGCCCAGATGCAGGTCACCTGCAGCTCCTGCTGACCACTGCAAAAGGGGTAAACCTCCCATCCTCCCAGGAACAAGCCCACAAAGCACTCCTATTACATGTAAGATGTTAAATTACTCCCATAGCTGGGCCTGCATCTTTTCCCTAGTGCTCTCGGTATTGTTTGGCAGCCATCAGATAATTGAGCACAAAGGCTAAGATAACATAATTTGAATAACAGCTCCTGAAAGGCTCTGTAATTATTTCTGAATGTTTTATCCATTTTCCCCCTCTCGCATGGCAACTGTGATTGCCCTCCTCTTACAGAAATCTCTAGGCAGGTGATGATACACCAGAAGTTTATGCTTTTCATTTCGGTTTCTCCTTCTCTCACTTAATGACCTCTTAATCCACCTCCTTTTCCCTCCGCTGGAGCTGATCGCCAGCTGTGCCTCCGCGCAGAGCCCACTCCCCAGAACGGCAGCCCATTTGCCTCTCTCCCACCTCCATTCAGCACCTGCCCTATACCAGTGTGTGGGGCTGAGACAGCAATTTTGCATCGGAGCTCCCTGCAAGAAAGGAAAAGGAGAAAGATTAGGAAAAGCAAGCTGCAACTCTCACCTCATAATCTAAGGACAGACAGGGGGAGCAAAGCTGGCTCGAGGATTTATGGAAGGATAGGATGCAACACAATTTGCTGCCCCAAGGATGAGGAGGTTTACAAGAGCTCCGGGTCTCGCACCTTCATTCCCAGCCTTTCCCTCCAAGGCAGCAGCAGCTCCACAAACACTGTGGGTAAAATTACATCCTTTGCTGAAGCATCTGCATGCTTGTGCAAAGACAGCAGTCCTTACCCTGAAAAGAAGCTGTGACTTATAGCTGTACTCTTGAATTTTTCACTGAATTTAATTCGAGCTCAGTGTGATGAAATCCTTGCCACATGGAGAGCAAAACATAACTCAGGCGTTTATTTATAACAGCTTCAAAAGTTTTTCACCTGCAGCTTTACGGGTTGTCTGGCAAAATAAGAATATGACCAGCTGGACAAAGAATCACCAGGAAGCTCAATGTTTGTACTGGTTAGTATAGGACCACCTGTCTGGTTTTAGCTGATCTGCTTAATGTAGTCAAATTGATTATTGGTAGAAGTAAAGTTTGAACAGGCAATATGGGAACCACCAGCACAAGAAACTAATCTCCAACCTGCCCAGAGGCAGAGCCAGGAGAGGGTGATTTCCAGTGCTGGCTTGGTGAGGGGAAGGTTGTGTCCCCTCTCCACAAATGCTGCTGTAAACAGGGCAGGGACAGCACTGCAAGCAGGGGTGACAAAGGCCATGATGAACGCCGCCAAAAAGCTGGAGATGTTGCAGGTATAATCACAGCAAAGGAGTAGATCAGGACAGTGTATTTTTAACAGAGTTTATAATCACTTATTTTTTGAGGGTTTTTTTTGGCTGGTTGGTTGGTTTCTTTCCCCCTAGAATTTACTACTCCCTAGAAGGAAAAGAATTACATCTTCAGAAGCATCGTCTGAGTGGTGGGGGAATAACAGAAGGCAGACAGAACTAAGATGAATTTCTGTTATCATCCTTGGAAACATAGAAAAGACTTACTGGAAAAGAAAAGTGGCTGAATTTAGATGAGAGAGCACATTTTAAACTGATGGCTCAAAAGCACTGTTGGAAGCATATCCAGAACTCCGTATGAAGCAGCAGAGTTTAATTCTGTACTAGCCAAACACAATCCCAATAGCAGGCCTCGCCACAAAAATCTGCTTCATAAGATCAGGGCTCTCACTTCAGCATGCAGCGAATTGTTTCCCCAGTACTTTTGATTCCCATCTGCAATTTGGTCCCTAGTTTAGTCTATCTTTAGCTATTCAGTCTGTAGAAAGAGTCCATCTAAATAATACTGTACTACCTAATCGTGTTTTCTGTAAATAGCAAACCCAAATCAGGAAGATGATGTGTTTCTGTATGACTCTACTGGATCTCAAGTTCCGACACGATCTACCGTTCATGTGGAGCTGTTAGATCTATCATTATAGGGAGTTACCGACTGATAGGCTGGCCTGGTCTCTAGTAAATTGCCCACAGTAAATTAAAATATTGACAAAGGCTTAATTAGCCCAGTTTCCTAGTACTCGATGCTGCATGCAGAGGCCAGGAAGGGATTTCTATTCCTCTAAAGAGAATTTAAAGCTGCTTAGACAATAAGCCAAGGGCTCTCACTGGCTGCAAGAGGATCCCACTGAATTTTGCAGCAAACACAATCAAGATAACGGGATAATGTCCCAAATAATATGAAAAAAAAATGGGGCCCATGTGTCTATGGTGTTTTCCTACAGGCCCTGAGAAAAGATCATAGACAGATTCACAAATGAGTACACACCCACACAGACCTTAAAAAGCAGCTCCATGTTCCTCTCCAAAACCATTCATCCAAATAGAGATAAATCTGTGACTGGAGATTATAAACACAGCTCTATGCAGCACGGTTTTTCATAAGGACTGCAAATTCAACACCTCACAAAAACTTCCAGATGTGGAACAAGACATATCTGTAAACTTAACAGAGCAGCGGGACACTTGTCCTGAGGAAGGGAGTTACCTTGGACGGGTATCAGTCAGCTGAAAGAGCTTGACCTGAGGAAACAAACCAGCCTGGAGAGTTATAAGAAATAAAAACTTGGAGTTTACAGGGAGCTTCCAGGAAGCACTAGCTTATTGCTTGTTGCAAGGTAATAAATCATGTCTTCTAGAGGCAGGTATTGAGCATGATAAATGTTCTCAAGATCTCTAAAGCACTTGAACATCTTGGTCTCGCTGAACCATGCTGGAACAATCAGCAAAACCTTGTACTCATTACAGGCTGACCTGGTACCTGGAGCACATTTGAAAAAAAAAAGAAAAATTGCCAGTCTTTAAAAAGCATTGTATCTTAACAATTATTTTTCAACGTAAAGCAAAATGTAGCAAGCTACAATTTTAAGTCAGCTCAGGCTCTCAGAGGAAGCAATCTCCCTAAGCCACCGTGCTGGTATTATCAGTGTTTCCAGCAATCTTTCGAGCCCTCCACGCACCCGGCACCCCAAGGCAAGTAAGTCCTGGTTATTCATGGGATGCAGCACATCAAGGATACGCATTTAGAGGGTTCAAAGGAAAATGAAAGCACTCCTAACACGAAATAGATAGAAAATCTAAAGAATGGATAATAAATGCATAAAATGCTGATGACTAGATAAGTAGTTTCATTAAAAGATAAACATCCCTCTCTCTTAATGACATTACTGTTATTGCTCCATCAATATCATCCAGCCTATGATAACCCCTTTATATGACTACAGAGCCATGTCTTATTTTCAAAAAGAGTGCCTGCCTTACGTCTCCCTAGAAGAAAGATCAAAGAATCTTCTTCATGACCTGAGCTCTTCAGCCATCAGCCAGTCGTTTTCAGCATGGCCTGTTAAGTGACAGCTATATCTCATCAAGAAGAACTAGAAATATAAATTGTATCAGAAAGAACAATAACTATTTTAAAAAATGGGTATATATACAGAACAAAAGAGAATAAAAAAGCAATGGTATAAAATACATTTTCCACACACGTGATGACACTAGGCAAAAAAAAAAAATGTTTGAAAACCTTTTCTTTATTATATTTCACACTTTCACAAGTGATGTGAAAAAATCACTCCTTTTTAGAAAAAGAGTCCAAGATATACAGGACAATGGAATATTTTGGGAAAAGAATCCAGTTAGACTAATACGCCTCTGAGTAATTTTGAAGTCAGAGAGAAATACTTGCAATGTAACAAATACATCAAATGTTTTAAATACTGGGAAAAATGCTGTGTTTTCATGAGGGGTATTTTCTCTGCTATTAAAAAGGGAGGATTACACAGATGTAATATGATGTTCCCTTTATAACTGTGATTAATACTCCTTTTATCATAACTGAAAAATTATCTGTAATAAAAACATACACAATTTGCCTTTTGTGCATTAAGAAAGCTTGTTCATAATCAGAATTTGAACCACACTGCTCCAGAAGGCAGTTTTGTTAAATGAAGTTAGCCAATCCCAGGCAGGGAAGCAGAACATGCCGCTCTGATAACACACATATACGCCCCAGAAGAGTTAAGTACCTATTCCCGTGAACTCAAAACCCTGAAGAAAAGCAAGATGGCACTCGCAGATGCTGTTTTGTTCCAAAGGAGATTGGCAGTCGCAAGACCTTGTTATGATCTTAACCAACAATCTCAATTGAAAATTCCCAACAAGTTTTCACTACACCCTAGACTGACAGCTGCTCAGATGATGGACAGGAAAGTAGTAACTCTTAGTTTCAGTGCCGCAAAATAACTGCCTTTGCTACTTTGCACGTACAAGAGCCCATAACATAAAGTGTTCCCCTTAAAGATAGTCAAAATCTGATCTGACTGATACAAACACTTCCTCTGCTTTTGCGCAGTAGCAACAGGACTAAAATATAAGATATCTCAGTCTGTATTTTATAGGGGCTTGCTTGGTTTTGTTTTCTTTCTATAAGAACACAGGAGAAAGCCTCCCCCCCTTATTCAACATCTATTCTTACTGGCCCCAATGCATGCTTGCAAGTCAAGATTTGCTGCCATGTTTTGGGATGAGGACATTAGTGCAATGAGAATGTAATAAAAGCATGGCCACATTATCATCAAATAATAACTTAAGCAACACACAAGATAGTTTAAAACCTAACTTAGTTCCAGTTACAGGGTCTTGCGCTGTATATTCTGTCTAAACATTTCAGTGCATCTCAGGTTGCTGAGGGATTAAGTAAGCACCAGCAAAGGCACATTTGCAAAAATATCTTAGTCTATTTCAGAATCATCCTATAGCTTCTGATCCTTGCAGCACTCTAGCACTATGCTGGAAGACAACCAGAAATCCAGCTTATTCTAAGCTTGGATGTTTTTGAAACAATCTGGATGTTCTGAAATTTGTACCAGGGCAGTCCCCATTGACCAAAAGCAGCTCCAGTAGCCCCCATGGGTTGTCTCTAGACTCTGCATAATTAAAACAATCCACCTGCTCCTAGGCCATTTCCTCAGAGCAGTACACACGCAGCTGTGATACTTTCCTATTACAGCACCCTTGTTTGGGGATGGTGTGGAGGCTGTCACACTTACTGCAGTCGTTCTGCCTGTGAAGTTCAGCAAAAATACATTAGGCACCATAAATTTCCAGCAACTCTTTCCCTTGAGTTACTATAAACCTGCTTCTGATTTGTTGTCCAGCCATTGCTAATTTCATTATAATCTCACGTATGGTAATGAAACACATGCTGGTCACATGACCTCCCCCCTTCCCTCTGGGGTCTAATGAATATATATCATGCATAATTAAGGAGAGCCTGTTTTGGCATACAAATTCATTAGTGTGTTAATATAAAAATGCACAAAAGGGGAATTAATGTTTCATGACAACTAAAATAACCCTTTCTGCCAAAAATGTGACCACACTGAAACCATCTATTTATATGTTTCTGTTTTCTAATGAAGTCAGCATTTAAAATTCTCCAGAGCACAGCACTAAAGACTAGCTGAGTATTTAGAAAATGTCGGTGTACCGTTTTTGGCAGATTTCATCCAGATCTCATAATGTTTCCTAACGCTCTGGCATGACTGACATGAGTTTTTGCTAATAAGGCAGAAATTTCTCCCCCTCCAACAGTTTGCTATCAACATTTGAAATGGAAGCTGTAGCTTCAGTTTGAATGCCACATCAAACTAGCTGATGAGGCTGTAATTTTTTATTTTTAAGGTATAATTCAAGTGCAGCCTTCTCTCACTGTAGTAAGGATGTCTTTCCACAGCATCTAAGAAATCAGCTGTCGATTTGGGCTGCTCAAATGTTTAGGAGGAAGAATGGAAAAGTGAGAAGTCTGGAAAGTTGTTATTTAAAGTGCAGATGTTGTCTTTGCTTTTTAACCCTTTCAGGTTTGTTATCAGGATCTCTTAATGCTATATTAACATGTAGCATCCTCTGCGAGAGCACACACATGTCTGATAACACTGTCAGCATTCCACTGGCCCAGCACTTAGTAGTCAGCAAAACTGGTTTGGATATGACAAACCTCACAGCAAAGCCTCGGGGTGGCCAAAACTCCGTCTGACATATGACTGAAAAATGAGGAAAATGAGAAAGATTCAGCTGCTTTCTGTGAAAATCAGGGGTAAAATCCAAACTTGGTATGTCAGCAGATTTTAATTTTTTCTTTTTTTTTTGTACGCTTGGAGTGGGACAGCCATCTCCAGCTTTGCTGGCCTTGAATTCAAAATATGTTTACATTTTCACAGAATGAATCAGACTAGAATGCACCTCAGGAGATCAGTCTGCTGCCCAAGGGTCAATGTTGAATTAAGACCAAGTTGCTCTGAGTCTTCCAGTAAAGTCTGGGAGACCTCCCAAGACAAGAGATCCACAACCTCTCTGGAAAACCTGTTCTTAGCTTCACAACAGTGACTTTTTTTCCTTCATATCTCAAGTCAGAACCTTCTCTCTTCCATCTCACAGCCACTGCCTCCCGTTAGATGCTTCCATAAAGGGCCTGGTTCCACCCTCTCCCTGAGCTCCCCGCCAGGGCCGGGCAGGCCATCTCCTCACCAGGCCACCCCACAGCCATCTCCTCACTGGCCTGAGCCCGCACAGCTGCCCCAGCCTCTCCTCACAGGGCAGGACTACGGGGACGGGGAGGTTTTTCAGAGATCCTCGCTAGAACGATGGATGACGCAGCAGTGGTAGTGTTACAATCGAACATGAATTTTAACCTGGACCCTCTGCAGGTCAGGTCAGTTTAACACATTAACATTTAAGGCGGCAGCCGTTTAAAGGAGACGCAGGTACGTGACTGCCTCTCCAACGGCTAATGGCCGCCCACCCCACAAGATGGCGCAGGAGGGGCTGGGAGTAGGAGCGTACCATCCCCAAGCAGGTGCTCCGGCTCCCAGCCACCCTCATGGCCCTCCGCTGAACTCCCATCAGTTTATCAATACCTTTCGTTTTCATGAACAGCTTTTCTTCTGCAAGCATTAAGCAATCATTTCTGAAGTACTAGAAGTCGCAATTAAGCCCTGCTGCCTGAAGGCCCCCGATTCCCAAGAGGACCCTGGGCCAAGAGCTCGCTGCTTTTCCAAAGGTCGCTCCAACCTCCAGCTGCTTCTCTCACAAGAGGCTGCTGTTTTCCACGGTCTCCTCAGCAGAGCATTACACAATGCAGAAGGCAATGAAAGCTGAACATGCCCTGCCAGAAACACAGGATTTCAGAACAATGCAAGCTCAAAGCTGATGGAGCTGGTAAAAAGTGCCTGTGGTAAGGCTGTGTGCTTCCAGTGCCTTGTTTTACTGCCCTTGCCAGTCACCTAAAAGGCTCCATAGTGCTTTAGGACACTATTTTTAAAAGCTTGAGCAATTGCTAGGGTTTTGTTTGGTTTTTTGTTTTTTGTTTTTTGTTTTTTTTTAATACAGGTTTATAAAGACATACACTCTTTATTTTAAAAGAGCTCTCATAACCTTCTTCACAAAATTCAAGTGCCTTTATGCTCTGCAATAAGATGATGTAATTTGGGAGGCCAGGTTCAAGCGTGCAAGATGTGTCCTTTGCTACCTCTGTAAAAAACATTACCCAGTTCTCACTGAATTCAAGCCTGACTCAACAAAGGCTCAGCACTTTTAGGCCAGCAGCTAGGTTTTCCTGGGCTCCCTGTGCACTGTGCATCCCCAGCTTGCAAACACAGTGGTTGAGCATGGTTCACCCTCTCATGCCTGCTTACCTCCTGGGGCACCGGAACCGCCAGCTACAGGATCATCCCTCTCCTACCATTATGCCACTTTTGTGGCATGGAGGCTGGAAGAAAAGAGCTTCCCAAGATGGACAAAAGATAAAATCTTGGATGGAAGAAGTGGCAATAGAGGAAGTAATTTAGGACAGAGCTGAGGAAGGCTATGACCTCTTTAGATGGAGATAAGAGATCTTTGGGCATGGAGGCTGGAACTGGGATCAAACAGTAGAAGAGAAGAGCAGACAATACAAACAGTGGCTGATGTGTATTAAAAGGGTAGGAATCAAGATGGGTAACACAGGACTGGCTCCTTGTGACCTTGTCCCCTTTCCCATGTTTTTTTAGTCTGAAAAGGTGCACCTACTCCACATATTCCCACTTACCAAAGGCCAGAGCTCCCAAAATCCTAATAGAGCCTGGGAGCAAGTGGTCAAGGATGTGAAAATTCAGATGGGTAAAAACTTAAACTGGGAACTGCACTCCTGCAAGAGGATACTGATGAGGTTGAGGAGATACAGCCTGTCCTGAAGGCTGTTTCCTGTAAAATAGAAACCAGGATCCCAGAGCTGCCAAATGTATGAGCTATTGGCACCTATCTGTGAAACTCACTGCTGTCCTGTGCCTCCTCCAGCACCTGCTCACATTTTAGATGACAGTCTGCTGCCGCTGTTCCTTACTCACTGAAGCAGCAGAGTCTGTAGTGTGGATCCAAAGATTCA
This sequence comes from Tetrax tetrax, assembly GCA_009806455.1. Classification (NCBI taxonomy): domain Eukaryota; kingdom Metazoa; phylum Chordata; class Aves; order Otidiformes; family Otididae; genus Tetrax; species Tetrax tetrax. The sequence goes on along the minus strand of WHYT01017471.1, from coordinate 318,655 downwards.
GCTCTGCTGATAAGGAAGGTAACACAATAACACACACAAATTTTTCACCTGTTAATGCTTTTAAGAATTTCGGGGGGAAAAAAAAAGTGAAACATTGAAGAATGCTTAGTGGGATCCCTATTCTGATGCAAAGAAGGTGTTGAATATATTTAGGGAAAGCTGCATCACCTTTTTTGTTATTAAGAAAGGAGCAAGCAGGGGTGAAGACAGATATTGAGTGTTCTGAGCCAATTCAACGCACATTTATCTCCCACTAGGAGAATTCCAGAACCATCCAGCTCCTGCCAGTAAACTTTATATATCTGGAATAAAAATTATAACTATAACTAAACATATATCTATATATAACTATGCCTATGTTATAGCACATCGCATTCATCCCACCTAACATTGGCCAACTATCCTACAAGAAGCTGTTCAGATTCATTTCACTGGCAATGGCAATCATATCTTATCCTAATTCTTCTCTTTATTAAAAAAAGTTCAAATTAATCAATCACTAAATTGTAGCATGGATTGTAAAGGAAAAGAGGATGAGTAACTGTTTAATTGGTCTAGATTAGGTGAGAAGTATTTTACCGTTAACCACTCTGGAACTACTATGTACTTTCAGGTCCTTTGTTTTACTGTTTGGTTTCCCATTGAGATCACAACATAAAGCTTGGAAATCTATATTTAAATGGTCGTGGAATTCATTTAGAATCACACATTTAACAGCTACTTGTAAGGTAAACTATGAGCAGAAAAGATTAGAATTAATTAAATGAATTCTCTTGGACTTACAAAACAAAACAAGGAAAACAAAAACCGAGTTGAAAAACAGAAACAGCAGGAAAAAGCAGTTCACGCACTAGCATCAAAACGTTCAGAGAAAAATCCTGCTACTTAAAAGTAGCAGAAAACGCATGATGTTGTCCTTTCATCAAATGACGTAGTACTTGTATGGTAGAGAGGGACTGTGAAAATTAAGACACCATCGGGAAAGTAAAATCTACTGACGTATATTTAAAAAAAAAAAAGACACCAAGCACCCTATGCAGTAAATGCAGTAAGTGGAAAAAGCATTGTTAGAAGCCTTTACCAGAATCTTTTACTCCTCTGCAGGTTCTTGGATATAACCCTGGCCTCTCAATAGGTGCAAAGGAAGAAAAAAAGAGCAAGACAGAGTAAAATAGCCACGTGTCCAGAGGAAGAAAACTTTTAGACTCCTGCAATTCTAATAATGGGAGTGAAAATCAGCTACCAAATGGGGTTTGTGCCATGAAGGATGTGAATCCAGTGGCAGAAAAATTTGTTCTTGGAAAGGAAATTATGTTGATCCTATAAATAAAGAAACTTTCAGCAAGCCTGAGCTGACATTCATATCTGCAGTGGAAAGCCAGAAATGCCAATATGAGACCACGGAACCTTAACAGAAGACAAATTCAAGGTCATTCAAGTAGCAAAGCAGAAACAGTGAAGCTAAAAACTCTTGTCTATCGACAAGCGCACCCACAGGGTTTATTTAACTGATAAAACTTAAAAACTATGAAATATACATTAATGGACTGGCTTGTGAATTAATGAACCAGCACATTCCTCTAGATAAAATCAGAACAGCTTGGCTGAGATTCCTAAGCTGTGATGATTTTCTTTGACTCATGTGCCAGATGCCTGTACTTTCGAGCCAGGTATTCTTGCTGTTTCTCTGAATTTTAAAAAAAAAACCCAACACTCTTGTCTTTTGCACACTGACAAATTGAAATTTCCAAGAATTAACGTCTTTTCTTTCAGGTTTCTAATTCTTTCTCATAATAAAAAGTGTTTTTCAGCTCTGTTTTTCCTCACTACCTCGTGGCCTTGCTCTCCTCAGTGTTTTTTCTCCAACAAAAATGCATAATTTTTAAATAATGTAGCCCTTTGTGCAATTAGGGAGAGGCATTTGATACTGCAGTTTGTCTTTCAGACTGCAGTGTGATGTTTTTACATGTTCCTCTGTAAGCCTTACCCCATACGGATTTTAATTCAGCAAAATTTCTCTGTTCAGGGTGACTTGACTGAAGGATCACCTTTTGGTGCACACAGATGCACTGTGCTCAAATGTCGCTCGGAAGTGGAGCTCATCCTGTGGGCCTTGGGCCATAAAAGGACCGTCCATTAGTTGCCCAGCCTGTGCTCTGCTCCTGCTGGCCTTTTCCACAGGGCAAGTTTTGAGAGTTTTAAATGCTGGGTAGGTCATCATGGCAGCATCAGCAGCCTACCATCGCTCTCAAGGTTGTTTGGCTTCCTTTCCAATTTCTTCCAAAGCGCCCTGGATTTAAATGGGAACATGCAGCCAAGTCTGTCCAAGGAGGCAAGCGACAGAAATGAGTCCACACTGCATCTCCCAGTCACAGACACAGCTTCCTGGAGTCCTTCAAAGCCCCTCCTGTACTCATGGATATACAGCTGCTATAGAGAGAAAGGACTTCAAGAACGTCTGTCATAACAAAAAGAGGAAGGCAAATGCCATCCCCATAGCCTTAGAGATGGTACCCCTATCACAACTTCAGTGTTCATGCAGGAACACCTGAGTACCAGCTTGTTCCTGTGCCAGATATAGAAAGTCTCTCAGGCTCTCTTCCCAATTTAAAGAGAGTGCTGGCACCAGCCAGGAGGCACTGCCAGATGCAGAAAGTTTTAAGGCAAACTAATGGTGTTGGATACTCTCCTGCTCTAATCTCAATTTAAATTAGTAACTAGAGGCAACACAGCAGGAGCTTTTCTTGTCCACTTCCTCAAGAAGTAAATCAAATCTCGAATAAAATATTCAACATTTGGAGGCTGAGCACAGAATGCTGCAAGTCTGAGCACAGCCCTTAGTGTGCACTGAGGAAGTGCTTTTCCAAAGATGCTGGAAAAGTAGGCAGCTCAGTTTGACACCATGTCCATTTTTATTTGTTTTAGAATATACGATCCTCTGGAGGCATGCAAAATGATCCAAAGCGCTGCAGGGTATTTCACCACTACTGCTCTTCACCCTTGTACTTCTCTTGTTTTTGACCTATTGCTATCCACCATCTAGGACTTACTTCCTATGCTATACAAGCCACCCTCTGATCCATCCTCTCCTATCCTGTTTGCTGCAGCCAGCCCATCCCAGTACGCCCAAATTGCTGATACCATGACAGGTCCTACGTCAACAGTTCATAAACCAGTAGCTTTTATCAGGAGATAGGAATCCCAGCATTGGCAGCAGTGCCAGCCCTGGACAACAAAGATGTTTTTAGAACGATATTCTTGGCAGCTTGTGGCATCTTTAACAAAGCTGGCAGTGACAGCTGAAAACCTGCCAGGTAGACTTGCCCAGAAGAAGGAAATGGGATGTGGTAGGGTGTGGTGGTGAAGAGAAGAGAGTATTTCAGAGCATATTCACATTTTCTCACATATGTTTCTCACCTCTTAACATTTGGGAAGGGAGGGACATGCAGCTTTGAGGGGCATGCCCCACTGGAACACACAAGACAGTGGTAACAGGCCAAAGAGGTCCATCAGCCTTGTAAAAACCACCTCTTTTCCAGTCTGACCTGACAGGTCAGTGCAATACTTAGGGCGCACAAGCCCCGTCTAAACCAATACTCTGGTAAGCTTATAGCAAGGACAAAATGAATTGTGTACAAATGAAGGTTCAGACAAAAGATCTGGGTTTTGTATCAAGATCTGCGCATCAGCTGCACAGCTTCAGATACATATTTGTAATGCTCCGTGCAAGTGAAGCCAGAAGAACACACACCTACAAGATTAAAGCTCTATTGAACTGAGAAGCTCCAGTAAAGACTAAAACCTAAAGTAAAGTCTGAAGACCCTTACATCACCGCTACTTGCTGAAACTCAGTGATGCTCAGATAAAAATACATTGAGGAGACATATCCATATCACGATTAATTTCAGTTCCTGCTCTCTGTAAAATGTGGACAGCAATTGCTTTCTCTCCTGGATACTGTGAAGCACAGTGTTTTAACATTTGTCAAGTACTTTGTGGTCCTCATGCAGCAAGAACTGCTGCTTTGGATACTATGTTATTCTACCAGTCAAAATAGTTGGCTCTCACTGCCAAGGTGGTTAAATTTCTCTAGGGTAAGTGAAAGCAATCACATAAATTAGAGTGAAAAAAACAAACTAGAGACTTATTTCAAATAGGAAAACAAATATAACTTTGTGAAAAAGATCAAAAACATCATTATAAAAACAAACCCCAACCTCTTCACACCGTAACATTCCCCTGTGTTCCCTGGTTGCAGCTGGTAGACGTACAGAAATACTTGGCAAAACAGCTATGCTTCCAGTGTTATTCACTGGACAAGACAAAGGGAGTAGGGACCGAACTACAAAACAGCCCATTTTCATGTATTCTGCATATCAAGATGACATTCAAAGAAGTTTTCATCAAGGCGGTCATTCAAGTTCTTATAACAACATTTACCACCACAGGGAAACTGGAACCGGATCCAGAGATAGTTTAAGCTACAGAATTCCTTTCTGCAAATCCCACAAAGTCCATAGAGCCTGGCATATCAAACACAGCTTTTGGGTTTATACCCCCCCCCCACCCCCCTTTATGTCTAGCACTAAGGACCCCTCTTCCATGCAGGAAAACCAGCCATGCCTAGGGAACCAGTTACAATGTGGTTCTCCCTGACATTGACTCAGCAGAACTTTGTTCTGCAAAGTACAGAAAGCTAAATGTTTTATGGCTTTCCTTCTGGAAAGTACCTCATGTACCACTTGCTTTTCAGGCCAAGGGCAATAGCATGAACTGCAGGCATGGTTAGAGTACAGTTGTGTCTGTTCTGCAAAGTACACCTGGTTTCTCTAGTAGCTGGGACCTGGTCCAAAGGACACAGCTATTTGCACACCACCACCTTCTACAGCTTCTAGTAGGCATGGTCACACTGGAAAACTGTCTAGACTGCCTGACTTCTTGCCCCAGATTAGCTTCTTCTTATGCAATCTTCAGCGCGCTGCCAACGAGCGCAGTGCACGCAAGGATTGCCACGTTAGGCATCCTTTTTTTTTCTGTACTGATTACTGTGGGAATGATACACATAAGCAGAGTTTGATTATTCTGTTTCAGAATAACCCTATCAGGGAAAAGCCAAGATGACCTCATGGTCTGCAATCAAGGAGGTATCTGCATTTCATAACCATTTCGCAACGGTGTCAGCTGGGAGTGCTGCATCCCTGTGCCTGACTTGTCCCTAATGTACATCACGCAAAGAAACCAGCACATTCAGAGGATTTCATAAAACCCTTCAACATTGGTGACTGGGTGGCATGACGGCATTTACACGTAAGGCAACTGAATATTTTTTAATTATTTCACATGCCTAGGGAAAAAAATCTCCTTGGAAGTGTCTATCTGTGTGTGGGAGCTGGCTCTGCCACGGCTGAGGAGAGCGCCTACTCGGAGGTGACTAACCTCTCGCCTGGTTAGCGAGGCCATGGCGTGCCAGCTCCCACTGCCTCCTTGCAGAGCGCACGCGGTCACTGGCCCCTGTTGAGAGGAGCTGAGCAGGGAAAAAGACAGCCCTGTGAGAAGGAGAGGGAAAACACCCAACAAAAGAGGATGAAATGGAGTAATTAGCTTCTTCCTATGTGACCTTCAGCGCGCTACCAAACCTTCTCGCTGCCGCACGACAGGCAGACAAAAGCCTTTTTCAGCTGTAACACGTCACACAGCCCCAGCCAACAACAGCAGCTATCTCCTAGAGCCTTTTAGGGACTTGCACGCATGTGCTGCTCTATTTGCAGGCCAAGGGAAAACCAGCCTTAGCACTTATCAGATGTACAGATAAAAAATGCTTGTTCTAGTACTGCTGGCACTCAGCATATGGTTAGCCTCATTTATTTCTGTTGAAACAGAAGCCAGTGTTTCTTCATGCTGAGTGCTGCCACGGTAAAAATAAGGGGCAGTCTGTGTCCTGGAGAGCTTAATTCAACAATAAAGATGACATTTTGTCCTTGCCCTTTTCCTTTATTTCTGGATGCAGGCACTTGAATAAAAGGAAGCCAAAGTAGAGGTATGTTATACCTCACGTGATTCATTTCCTAGGAACTAGGTGGTGAGCGTTGCTTATGCAGCCTTAAAATGAAAGCGTGTTACAGGAACAGAGTGTCCGGTTTTGCATTTATACTGCTCAGGAAAAACATTTAAAAGCATTCACCCAGAAGCAAGACATTTTTCCTGCAGGACTGCTGGAACATTAAGTTTCTACTCTGTCCATATGCATGTCTGTATTTTGCACAGACACTCATGGGAGCTATGGTTTTCAACTACGTGCAGAGGCAGCAAGGGCAAATTAGCATAAAATTAACATGCTATGCTTTGGATCATAATCCACATGGGGAGAATAACAAACCCACCTTCCCTCTCCAAATCTTGACTAGATCCCCAAGCCTAATTTCCTTTAACAACAAGCAGGAACTGTATGGGAGAAGCGAGGCTGTGACCAGAGCCAAGGGACGGGGCTCACCTCTAGGTCGTCAAGGCTGGTCCTCCCCGGCTAGACCCAGTCACGTCAGGGAGAGGGGAAGCTGGTGGTTAGCTATGATGGCATCAGCTGCTCGCGCACACAGCTCAGATGAGCAGACCCGTGACATTCCTGAGCCAGGTGATTGTGATCAGCAGCCTTCTCCAAAGGCAACATACATCTTAGAGCTTTGTCCCCTTGGGCACCCACTACAACAACCCCACTGCTGCCCATGTGTTATCACCACAGCTTCCACCAGTGTTACATGCAAACACCGCTTGATAGGTAATAACGAGATTGTTTGAAGCAGCATTTTGCCAAAATGCCAGGCCAAATGATAAAGCACGTACTCCTGCAGTTTGAACCACTAAAATTACTCTCTGCTGTCTGCCCTGAAGAGTTATCATGCAGTGTGAAACAACTGCTGCATCCCACCCTTACACACATGAATTGTTCCCAATATATATAAATTTGAATGCCTGAGACCAATTGGGATATAAGACATTATAGAACTAGAGGTTATTAATAATGGGATGATATGTAAAATTCAGCAACTCATTCTCAGGATGTACCTCACTATATCAGTCAAGTTATAAAATTTAAACAAAATTACATGCTAGCTGAATATATTTGCCTTATTTTGCAATGTACTGTATATTAAACTTTCCCTTTCATGTTTGCATAATAAATCTGAATGGGGCTTTCTACTGCATTCACACTGGGATGTTTGCTCTTGGTTATTTTATAGCACATGGTTTGTATAGGGGGAGGGAGTAAAATTCAGCTTTTATTACAAAACTGTAAAATAAAATTAAATGTGAAGGTTTGCCTGCTGTAGAAAGGTGATTAACATACTTCACATGGCACTTTTTATCACTGACATGTAACCGCTGATGATGATATTGTTATTGTTGTCATTATTATTATTTGGGGATATGTTTTAGTACCAAAACATAGAACAAAATATGGTTCCACAGTTTCATTTTGCTGGAGGTACACGTGCTATGGTGAGGCAGCCAGCCATGAGTATCCCCCACGACCTGGCCACAGAATTTATTAAGGGAGATACCGTGGGTGAAACTCTCCCATTGGCAGAAGGCCAACACAAAGCCTGAGTGGCATGTCAACCTCTCACTGGCTTTATAGGAGAACATGAGTGGGTCTTACATGACTCAGTTGTGGTCGTGGCTCTCAGGAGGGGTAAATTCTCACCTTCTTATTTCCATTCCCAGATTTCGCAAGCTGTGAGATACAATTCCAGATACAGCTGGCTCAGCTGCCAAAATGCCACACAAACAGTGAATGAGAAAAAAAAAAAAAAGTGGGGTTTTTTCACTCTTGCAAAATAGGGGTGAAGAAGCTGTTCTTTGCTGAGGGTCAAACATCTTGCAAAGCCTTTTGTCAAGCCACATATTAACACATCCCAAAATAGACATCACTCAGGGGGAAAAAACAACTCTAACATTAAAGCAACTCCCTCTCACCTCCCCCAGAGAAAAGCTGTCACAGTAAACTGCAGAGCAAAGAAGGTATCAGAAGTAAAACATTACACTTGAAAGCACAGAAGTCTTGTACAAACAAGAAAACTGAAGAAAGGCATATACAATGATAATAAGGTTGGGGAAAAAAGAGAGTCTTAAAAACTAAGTTGATTAAGGCATAAAACCTGATATAAACATTTCCAAACATACCAGGAACAAGGAATGTGAGAGTCAATCTATAGAACCAGTAGAAGATCAAGAAGTACAGAGAAACATGAAACTGGTATGCTGGAAGCAAAGGTCCATCGAACTGAGGGCCCTGTCTCTGGCAGTGATCGGTATCTGGTAACGTGAAAAACAGGTTAAGGACCTGTATATTTCTTTTCACCTGGCAATCTGCTGGTTAGAGACTCTAAAACAAATCTGCATCTCCCAAGCTTTATACATCTTTGCCATACATCCTATATATCCCAGTCACCTTTTTTTTTTTTTCAAACTGACAACACCAAGGATGAGAAAAAGTATGAAAAGTGTGAGAATTAAGTAATTGGGATTCTTCAAGTAAGGAAAAAAATTGGCCTGTGGGCTGCTGGCAGAGATGTCTATACAGTCTCAGGCAGGCTGGAGATGAACAAGGGATGATTAGTCTCTTTCCTAGAATGCAAGAAGTAGGGAGCATTAAAAAGAAATGCACACATTGGGGAACTCACTGCCACAGGATATGCAGATATACAAGATATAAATGTGTTCAAAAAAGACAAACTCGCAAAAGAAAAGCCTGTCAATGACTAGTGGTTATCAAAGGCCCCATTTCTTCAGAAAGTCCCAAAAGCCATAAATATGTGAAAGAAAGGAATTTGTGTCCAGGGAGGTATGCCTTTATATACCCTGTGTTTACACTGTTTCTCTAAGCAACTACTGCTGATGCTGGGCTGGAGGGATCCCTGGCCTTTCCCAGCACCCTCAGATTTACATGGGAGTAAGACTGTCCCATTAAAACACACATAAATTAAGTATCACAGAGCTGTAATGTTACGAAATGAGCTTGTGTCTCAGGCTCTTTTCCATACTCCAAATTTCATGCACATGTAACTATTAAAATACCAAAACAATGCACTTGAATTTGTAAAATGTAGGCTTACCATCATTCAGAAATGTACATTTTGTCAGTATGATATTGTATTATCTGACAAAAGTAATTTATTTGCTCATCAGCCCATCGTGATTTAGGCAAGCTCAGTAAAAGTTTTTCAGAAATGGTCCAAATCTCAGCATACAGTTCTTGGTTTTATACAGATGCTAATTATTACAACTGTAGGGCAAATCAGCACAACAAGACCAAAGACATAAATTTTGCTGGATACGTAAAAGAAAAATCCCCACACCCTGTACTGGTTGGTTCTCCAGAATCACAGTTGCACAATGTTAATACTGTACGCATGATCTTAATAGAAAATAATCCCCTGAAAATTAATTGCCACTAGACATTAATAAGCACTTTGTTAATTAAGCCAGTAAGCCAATTACGCCCAAGGTGAACTTGAGGGCAATCAACTCTATAAACAGTGTGAGCTAAGTCTTAGAAGTGCACTTTAATTTTTAAAAAGCCTGGTTTTGGAGACTGGATGGCTTATGGGATTGCTCATTACAGAACAAAGCAACAGCCCAAATTCAGCCCAGGTCAGAAGCAGCCAAGAGCCATTATCACCCAGCAGCTTATCTGTATCTTCAGAGCAGCTGGTCTAGACCTCATTTGAGACCTTACCAACTTGTAATTAATAGCTTCGCTAAGTAAACTAAATCAGAAAGCCAGCAAAAAGTAATTCAAAACTGCCTCCCAGCAAAGAACCTTCTTAAGCTGTAAGCCAGGGCATGGTGTAGAGAAAGCAATTTATAGCTGACTCCCTTCGACTCCAGGTAAGCATCAGGCAGCTATCTGTGCTCCTTCCACAAGGCTTTTACAGCCCATGGGACATTTGCAAAACCTGCAGGAGCGAACAGAAGTAAGCCTTTCTAAGGAGACGCAAATCCATCTCCAAAAGTCTGTATTGTGCAGCCTTCCTTATTCACTAGCCATGAGCAGAAATGGCACAAGCAGAAGTGCAGATACCTCAGAAACCACTGTTTCTGCTTTTCCTTTACAGCTGAAGAGAAAAGAACCGTTCCTGGGTTTCTCAGCACACAGCAGACAGGAAAGCTGATGCAGAGCGCCTTGCTGAAACGGCTCCTCTGAGGGCATGGTTGAAGATCTTGCTCCCCCCTCAAACTCCTCTGTTGTGGTTTTATTCTGTGTCTTTTCACAGGTCTCAGCAAGCTCAAATACTTCAAGCCAAAAGAATCAAACTTTCCTTTCTTCTTCCTAGCTGAAATGAAGGGGGTTTGTCCATACAGTTAATTTGGCGCAGCGCTGGAGAAAACTCATTCATTTCTCTAATTGATTGTGTTTGAAAAAAGACGCCATTAATACTTGCACGTTTGTTGACAGTGATAAATCTGCCCTAGGTTTTGAGCATTTATCATAATGGCTTACAGGTTGGGAACACTCAGCTCCACCACTGCATACCTTCTCACTTCTGTTTTCAGCAGTACGTTTCTGAATTTGAATTACCACATTTCTGACAGCGATGGGGTAGTCTGTTGGCTGGGTTCAGGTCCATTGCACATTGAAATCAAAATGAAGAGGATGGGGAATCACAGTTTCACAGCTGGACATTTCCAGAGGATCAGGTGTAGAATTTGGGAAGAACACTGAACCCATCAAACAGCTGGTATACGCCGGAGGAATGGTGCCATACCTTACACTTTTTCTGGGGCTAACCATGCCTGCGTTACTTCAACTTTCCCATCAGAAGCATGGACTGTGAAACAACACGGATGAGAAAGTAACACGTATGCAGTTAAAAGACCTTGAATTTCACAGAATGTAAATGAGCAGCCAATTACTCTGTGAATAATGACGAGCTACTAAGTTGGAACATGTTCAGGTATGTGCGTAAGTCTCTCTAATAGTTTTTATTAATTTTTAAGAATGCTAGATCATCTCATCTGAAGCCAAAAACATTAATACTTGCATTAATTAGTGTTCATAATACAGTATATCTTTTGAGTTTTACAGCAGTCATTTGCATCTTTCCTTACAATGACTTTCTAAAAAAGATCACCTTGATGAAGAGGGTTTAGGTTTGTTTTCAGAACGGTAAAAAATATTTTTCTGGAATAGTGGTCTGCTTTCTGCCTTTGTTTTTCTTGTCTTTCTTTTCTGAGAGCTTTTTGTCTCTTCCTGCCTTAGTAGAATATGGGAATAATGATGTAGGCTTGACTATGCATATAAATTGAATAATTTGCAATAATGCTCTAAAATGCCACCGGGATAGAATTCAAAGGGCTGTTTGCAAAAACAATTGCTTTTTTTAAAAATTAATTTCTGAAAAATAAATGCAGAAAGTGGCTAGATGGCTCAGGGGATTGAAAATGGCATAGAGAGACTTTCATCTCCCGGTCACTGCCTCAGATCCTACTTAGGCTGAAGAGCAACTGGAAGCTATTACTGTGAGAAAAATATTATGAGTCTCTGCAAATTTTAACATAATAATCAGTACTGAGGTTATGAGCAAGGTTGGAGTTCACTGAGAAGAATAGCGAAGACTCAATTTTACTACATATTTTGGGGAGGTTTTTTTTTTTAAAGTCATTCTACTGATGAAATATACATCTATCTTTGTTTGAAATAGCAATCATTTAATCACAGGCATTGTGAAGCACAACAGCATTCATATCCTTAGCCACAACTATAATTGGTTACCCTTTCTCAGACCTATATATATATATTTGCTGGTGTTACTGGTGCTGCTGATGTATTTTCATGAAAGTAAACACATGTGTCAAGTTGTTTCTGTAACAGAAGAAGGTAAAAGACATTTAAGCTACATAAATCAGATTGGAAGAAAAAAGAAATTATGTTTTCAGGATGGACTCGTGATGCAATGGTATTAAAAATCTCAGGCAGTTTAAGATAAATGCATAATGTCTTTACAGTCTTCATCTATTTGTAAAAATGCATCAACAAATACCCTTTTCCTACATAAAATTGCAATATTTGGATACATATTTCTGTCTGCTGATTTCTGAGCAGGACCAGAACTATCATTAGAAGCTTTAAAATTATCCACTTGGTTTTATGAACGATCAGATGGATCAGGAATCAAGTGCATCCCTTCCACAGGGAGAATCAGATGCTTCAGAGAGGTGCTTCACCAGAAGCAAGAATGCCTGAGAAAAGGTGGATGCCCAGGCCACTTTCATGGACAGGAACGACATGCCATTGCTGATGGTTTTCCATATGCTATGCCTGAGTTTCACAACTAAACCCTGTGCTGACTTTCAAAGCTTCTTTTAAGTAGAGTGAAAACATCTACAGGAGCATGCATTTCAACACTTGTTAAGGTGTGGAGTAAACAGTTTAAGAATGTGGTCATTTATTTTTTGTAATATCTACAATATCTTAAGAGATTTCCAAACAGAAAAGGAGGAACAGACTGTAGCCTAAACAACAAACAGATTGAAGATTTAAAGGATGCGATGCTTGAGTGTACAAGAGCTACTAGTAGCAGCTTTCCAGTAATGCAGACGTGGCTAGTGGCAACTCTAATTTCAACACAGAAGAAGGTTATAGTATTGATTTTATTTAAGCTTGAATAAACCTGTTTCCATATACTCCCATAACTGTCAATATCTATAGGCTCATTTCTTACAGAGAGGACCCTGGAGAGGCGCATCTTCAGGATTTCACTGAGGCGGCAGCAGGATTGGGCACAAAGGGAGCAGAAACATGACCAAATGAAAACACGGCAAATGGGCTGGCCTCCTAGAAAGAGCTGAGGTAACTGGGTTGACTTTGAATTAAATGAGGTCCAGATCTGAGCAGAGCCAGCATACTCCCAAGCTTTGCTCTGCAGCTGCTGCTCTGTGGAGGGTGGATGTCAATGTGCAGCACTGTCCATCCAGCACTTAAGGGAAGGGAAGGGGAAGTGGGAAAACCATCATTTTAACCTCTTTATAGAGAAGATGTTAGTCTCTGCTGCTTCAGAGGATGGAGGGGCAATTTGCATCAGCTTTATAAGTGACTTGGAAAGCAAGCTCCAGAGCCACAGTTCCTGGCTGTTGGGGACAGTGCTGTCACTGGAACTGATCTTTCTGCTGTGGGAAGAGAACAAGACATGAAGTGTGTCTGCATGGCCGTGACTACCCTCTGAGCTTCCCCAGACAGAGCGATGCTCTGCTACAAAGGCAGTATAGCAAACACAGAGAAACACAACTGCTCAGAAGCAAGTGGTAGAGAAGAGCTCAGTTAGCCTTCCTGAATGCCCTTCACGATTAGGCAGTGAAACGGTGCATGTTTAATCACGGTGAAGGATAATAGAGATCAGAAAACCAGCAAGGAAGCTCAGCTAACTCCAGGCATGCTCTGTTAAACACTATATGATATAAAAATGGTTTATAGCCCATGTAGCATACTTCTCTTGGATAAGGACCATCAAACACTGAAATTAAAAGTAATTAGTGTCCCCTAAGGACTTAAAGAGAATTATTTTATAAAGCATTTCCTTCAATCTTTATATTTAGCCAAAAAAAAAAAAAAGAAAAAAAAAATTACAGGAGAGGCATTTTTATGCAGAGTGGCATTTGTTTACATTTAACACCTTAAGAGATTAGAGTCAAGTTCAGAGCAGTTATTACAGCTACAAAAAAGTTAAACTCCCTAAATGATACCATTGAGACTGACTGATAGACCCACGATGTGTGAATGCAAAGCACATTTGTAACCTGGTGATCCCAGAGAGGCTTCAAAGTGAGTGCAGAGGCTGGGGTTCACACTGGAGACTCCCAGCTCTGCACTCAGAGGGCAGCCCAGCACTGCTTAGACCTTGGAGGTGGCACAATCACGGGAGCGTGGGTTACAGCCTGCCTGTCCAGACTAGCAAGTGGGAACCATGGTGCCCGTTTTGGTAGTCGCTGATGGCTGGAAAATCGGTACAAGGAAAGCCTTCACTACCAAACACAAGTGCCACTGCCCAGGGGAGATGCAAGCTTTGGAGGAAAAAGAGACACCCAGAGGGATGTACTTGTGGGGTGGATGGTGATCCTTCACCTGAGCAAGAGCTGCCCCTTCTCATCCTTGTTCCATGGTATCCATACCAGAGGCTGGCGCAGACGAAGGATTCCCCATGCACGTCCTCTGGAGGTGGTGGAAGCGCAGGGGTATTACAACACATTTCTCAAGGTTACGCCACATCACAGAAAGAAAAAGGCTGACATTAACAATACTAGCAACAATCTGAAGCGTGTTAAGTTTCAAAAACACTACAGTATGTCCATGTGTGCAGAGTAGCATTATTCAAATGACCAGAGTGTTCAGGAATTTCACGTTGGCTATTAATGAACGCTTTCTCCCCCTCAAAGATTCTGATTCAGCCACCTAAATGCAGTATTTCATCCTCCGCTTTATTTGGTGATTAATCTGAAGAACTGATTTTCATACTAATATTTAAACTAGCAACTTGATGCCGAGAACACAATGGCCTACATTTTGCAATTCAAAGAATTAGCTATGCTTTATTTAGGACCTATTGTTTTAGCAACTTATAAAAATATCCATCAAAAGCCACAGAGGTTAAACCACATTAAGAGATGAAGTATAACTTAATGAAAACAAAGGGACTGAGAGATTCCCACTCATCATTAAATTTCACATCATTCCTGTAAAACCATGTCCTCAGACGAAGATGAAGAGTTTGAAAAGGTACTGAAATTTCTTTGCCCTCTTTTTAATGCTTTATTAATTTAGATTCTACCACAAATTGCAAGATTTGTGACCAAATGCTCCGGTGCTGTATAACAGTATGATGCCTTCGAATGCTCCACCCTCACAGGAAAAAAAAAAAAATAAAAAAATCTAATTGCTATGCTGTGCCAAAGTGCTACAATGAATTGAGCTGGACCTCATCTTTCAAGACTTTGTTACAATTACAATAACACTTACTGATCTTTAAAATTGTTCAACACCCAGAATCTTCTCCAAGGTTAAATTTTAGGAGCCAGCTATGGAATAACGGAAGTTAGCATTTCTATAAATCGTGCTAGATTTGCCAGCGTGGGAAATTGTACTTAATCACAAAATATCTCAAGGGCAACAGTAATGACATTTGCTTTACAGTAAATAAATGTGCTTCAACTTCATCTGATAATTCAGTTTACAAGCTTATTTGATCCTTGAGCCTGCTATTGAGAAAGGCAATACAGCTGCCAAATGTGATGAGGTTTTTGAAGAAACAGATGTGCAGTCATAATGGTAGACAGAAGCCTGAGAGTTTACATCCCCGTCATTCCTCTCCAGGACACCATGGGTTGTGCCTGAGCTGTTCTCTGGATGCCCTCCTTAACAAGGGCCAGTGACAGAGACTATGCAAACTCCCCCTGCACATCTGTTTAACAATGCGTAACTATCATTACTGTTTCAAAGCTTTCCTTCCAATATCCAACTTTCATCTTCTTGTCTGCAGTTTTAGTCTGTTACCTCTTGTCTTACCAACAGTGTACACTGAGAAGTGTATACACATTTTTATTTAGAATTGTCTTTGGGCAGAAATATTAATATCAGGACTTTGAGACTACAATATTATTTAATCTTCTAAACACTCCTTTACTTCCTTTGTGTTGTTATGACTGAAGAGAATCCATTAGCTGGCTGCACGCACACATGCACACAAGAAAGAAAGAAAGAATTATAAGTATAATATGAAGCGGCATATGGTAAACCCATTTATGTCTGGCTTTGTACGGCAGGTCAGGTACTGAATGGGACTCATTTCCCAGAGTCGCTGGCAGTGAGGAGACTACAGTGGTGGGTAATGGCTGGGATACAGAGCGCTCTGTGACTAATTGCATATTTGATATTCATGAGATAAGTTAATTAGCTGCTTATTCCCTATGAATTGCCTGGATTCAAATAAAGCTGTCAGATGTGAGGTATGGTAAATGTACATGTGTTAAAAATAGCTCCTAAGGTGTGTGTGTGTGTGTATATATATATATCAGTCTGCTACTACAAAATTTAATTTAGCTCTGCCCTCAGCCAGGAGTTGCCTGGAGACTGGCTAATAACAAAAGCATTCAAGGTATTTTTTCCTTTTCTTTTTTATTTCCTTTTCTTTTCAAATAGATACATTTTACCCCTTCAGCCTTGAAACAAAATATAAAAGCTATTCAGTATGTCATTCATTTATGCAAAACATAGTCTAAAAAATGGACAGCCAAAAAAAAAAAAAAAAAGCCATGGCATTCACCTAACATAGGACTAATTTTTTTCTTGGTTTAAGTCTCACTGATGTGATTTAGCTGGCTTAGGACAACAGTCTAACCTGAACCGGCTCCAAGGTTTCTTCCTTTCAAACCGGGAATAGTCCAGTACTGTCAGTGTCAACCTAAAGTCGATTTAGTTTGTGGAGGCTTCAGAAAGCCAGGTGGCTGCCCTCAACCTGGAAAATGCCTCTTTCTCCTCTACTGCCATGTACACGGGCTGTGGTTTAGAGTCACAGCTCCAGTGATACAAAAGGGGAAGCTGCTGCACCACGTCTCCCCCACCACAGGTAAGTCATGAGTGTATTTTGGTTGTTACGGCTTTTCTGTCAACCTGAAGTCCTACAGAAACAAAGTTTGTACAGTATTTCCCTCTGTCTGCTTATATCTCTTGCCCAATAACTTTTAAGGCTTTTGCTCAGAAACAGTGAAATCTGTCAGAAGATTACGAGTCTCAAAAGTGAACTAAGTTCCTACAATTTTTCCTAAAAAATAAGTGGCCAGGTAAAGGATGGACATCTTTCTTATTTTCTCACCCCTGAAAAAATGCAGCTGCACTAGCTTGTTCCTTAGCAAATACTGAAGAGTACACATGGGACACAGGCTGGCCAGACCCGAAGAAAAAAGTCACAGAGTTTTTACCTTCTCAGGTACCAAACTGTTTTGCACTAAAATGTAAAATCCCAAATGTAACCAAGTTTTGTTAGTGCTGGGGCTTGTATAATTTCTCAAGTGTTCTTGCTGATGAAGCTCCACCATTGTCATCTATATTTTTCTTGTAGTATCTGGAGTTAGCACTCAAGGTGAGGGCCTTGGGGTTTGAGATTAGCAGTGTGAAAAGACTGGGAATTCCACCCAGGAAAAGTTTTTGAGATTTTAAATACCATAAACTGTTTCAGTTGAAAAGACAAGCAGGAAACCTGTGATTCTGAGTGACTTCTATTGACTCTGGTTGGACTGAAGTTTGCAGATTATAGAAAGAAGTCCTTTCAAAGTCTTTTTCTCAAAAGAGGAATATTTAATCCTGAAAGTGTGTCAGTAGAGTACATCAACACAAGATGAGTATAGGATTTTTCCTCTGTAACTGGACTTCTGCACCACTGACATAATTTCACAAAACATTTCAAGTTCTGCTATAATCCTTTTCCAACCAAAAGAGTTTCTGGAATGGCTTTCCCACAGCCCTACCTGCCTACGTAACTGATTAGATTTGTACCACCTCCTGTGACTTCACTTGGCTCTCAGGAAGAAGAGAAGTACTGAATTGGGCAGGACACCTGGACTTCAGCTGTGCTGCTTTGTGCTCAGCTAGGAGTACCTGCAAACAGCTGGAAATATTTGCAATGCTTAAAAATACCTCAGAATCCCAGTGGTCTGGAGGCAGGAGAAAAAAAAACAAAACCAAAACCACACAGTTTCACAGTTTTCCTGTCACTGATATTTCATACCAGTCTTCGCAAATCCAGCAACCTTCTGTCTATGTGTGCTGGCATGAATGCTGTCATAACACCCAGCAACCTGACGTGCTCAAACCAGATGACACGTGAAGAACAGAAACTAGCTGCTGGGGATCTCCTCAATGCACATGGATGGCAAGACCTCCTGTAGCTGTGTCCCAAGGAAAAGTCTTCATTTAGCTGGGGCAGCGGGATAGTGAAGTGGATACTACAATATACTAAAGTACAGCACCAGGGAATATTGTCTTGGCTAAGTGCTACTACCAGTCTTTAAGGATTATGGTAAACACAATATTTAAATAAAGTTCATTACCACCATCACGAAAGGAAATCCTCAGATTTATATTCTGCCTCAAAGCTAACCTCCAGGATGCAAGAAGGATATTGTATGCCTCATATCAAAGGAAAATCAATCTCATAGCTTTGCATCTTTTTAGAATAATCAACGGAGCAGGAAGGCAAAGGAATGCCGTTTAAAACTATCCCGACCCAGAGCTTCCAAGTATGAGAGAGGAACAGTAACAGGTCAGGCCTGGGAGTTGTGCTTTTGTTGGTGGGTTTTGTTTGTTGTTTTTATTTTAGAAAAAGCAAACACACACACACTAATGAGCTTAGCTAAATCCATATTACATAGATGAATTACTTTCCAAGAAAAGATTGAAATTATAAAAAAATGGCTTTCTGATTAACCGTTTATCACAATAAAACTGCATCAGTTACACACCTTGCACTTCAGAAAATAGTTCCCCTTAAGCTGATTATATCTTAAACACCTTTATCTATGAAATTCATAGCTGCAAATGCATTCCTCTGCAGCATTTTCCAGGTGCGGACAAAGAAAAGAAGAAATTACTGGCCTCTCCCTTCAGTACCAGCTTTTTGTTACAAAAAACGTATGTAAACAGAAATCAACTTAGCCTTCAAAGAAAAAAAAAATCCAAACCCAAGGATGTTTTTTAAAATGTCTAATTCACAGGTTGCTAAAGTAAAAATAAAAATACTCTTCTATATTAATTGTTTGATAATTAACTTCAGCTTCTTATTTCCTTTTTTTAAAAAAAAAATATTACAGGATTAATATGCGTAGCATCTTTTTATATACAGTGAATTTATAAAATAATAATAAACCCACAAAGGCTTGCTCAGAACATTAGATCGCACGACTAGGCACAGCAATATCAGAAAGTGCTAAAGCCAAGGCTGTGCTCACACTTTAACTGTGCCTTCCCCTCTCTTCAGTACGAGTTACAGGACAACGTTATAACCTGATTTGGCACACATATAGGGCACACACAGGGACTGCTCAGTGCTCAACATCTGGGGTATTTTACCAAATGAGATATTTAAACTCCGGTCTTGGATACGTAACACGAAAGTTTACAACATAAACATAACACCAACATAAATTGCACGCTATTCTTTGAAGTATAGGAGTTAAATTCTTAAATCAGGGAGGCAGTACAGTGGGTTGAGGTCACTCTAGTTTATGTTTTCATAAGATTCCCAAGCAAAGTCCATTCTGGTCACCTCCTTTTCTCTCCTAGCTCATGTTCTATAGCGTCTGTGTAGGTAACAGTTGTTCTATATACAGGAGCCGATACTGAAATAACCACGGATCAGGTCAGGAATGAAACAAGGACTGGCAAATCTCCAGAGGTGCCTGGGCTAGGAAGTCACATGAAATTCTCTGTTTTATGAGCAACAAACACGCAGAAAGAACAAAAGTGAAACCAACCCATCTCCAGGGACCTGAATCATCTGTGCAAGGAACACTTGTCCGGGAGCTTTATGGTTCCTTAAAAGCTAATAATGGTATTAGAAAATTCTAAGAAGTATTTGGGAGGGGGTTTCTTGACAAAGAAATTACTTTTTGCCCAAGGATAGTACACTGTTGCCATGGTATGTACTTGCGGAGCCTAAACACAAAAGAAGATTTCAGTATCTTTTACAAAATACTCTCCACAGCATATTCTGGTTTTGGTACTCTTCAGATGCTTTCTATGAATCGAAACACATGAAGCCGTTGTACTTGGTAGAATCACAGGAGTGGACCCTGAGGTTTTTCTCTATGCAGCTACAGTTTGGGCAGCAAACTGGGAGTCAGAGGGGTTCAGACGAGGCTTTGGAAAGAGATGCTGGAGGATCATCTTCCGTTCCAGTGCCGCCAGGGTTCCTGTGCAGCCACATTTGTACTGTCATCTACTGTCCTCATCTTTATTAATAAACTTGTTATGTTTCTCTGTTGCTTGTGTACAACCTTTCCGGACTGACAGCAAATCAGTAGGATAACCAGAAATAATAGAAGTCATTTTCCTTGGGAGCACAGAATCACAACTTTCGATTTAAGTACTGGCCAACCTTTTTCTTTTTTCTTCTTTCTTCCCCAATATTCTTTTCTTACATTACTAAAAACAGTAATAAAAATTATCTAGGCTATTAGCAAATGTATTGCTTTTATTATGCCAACTGAAGAGATCAACATCTATTATTTTACTTTCCAGCACCTTCATCTCATAAACCGTACACGAATCGGGGACAAAGAGTGATGTGTCCATAACATAACCAAGACGTGGTTCACACATTCAGACTTCACACCTTCTTCAATGCACACTTTCAGCCACTAACAATAAATGCCACAGAGTTCTGTTTAATCAGCTATACCTGCTGTTATCAGTGTTAGCACTTCAGCAGTTATCTCTCATTTATCCCATGCTCCCTGGAAAGTTGTGGGAGTGTTGCTTTCCAAATGCAGGCTGTGGGTGAATGGTTTTGTGTACAACATCTCTGATGGAGGTTGACCCAAGAGCAGTGCAAACGGAGGCCCAGATTAGAATTTTTTTTTCTCCCACAAGATTTTTCTGAATCATTATTTGTTGGCTGCAGCTGGACTAAATTCAGACATAGCATCAGTGGTTCTGAGAGCTAAGGGATTTATTCAATTTGAATTTAGAGAATTGAAGGGTTTTCTTTTTTACAGTGTTGCCCTCCTTCCAAATCACCAAACTAAGTTATTTTCCACTATATTTAAAGTTATCAATCCATACTAATAGTTGAACTACTGCTAAAATGAGAAGATCCTTTAGGCACAGACCAGACTTCATTTTGGTGTTGTGCAGCCTGAGATGTTGGCTAATGAGCCAAGCTCCAAGATATTCTCACAATACAAGCACATAAATCAGAGTATTTTCTCCTTTTTTTCTTCCTTTTTGCAATCAGCCAAAATAATTCTTCCACTAAACTGAGTACATAGAAACATAGAAGAAAGGACAACCAGTGGCCCAGAGAACGAGTAGTTTAGTGATGGTGGACCTAGTGCTCAGCCAGTCCTCACTGCTGATGTGAATGCAAGCATACTTTTCCTAAGGGATACACAGGCAGTTTACACACATTGTATGTCTGTAGATTCACATGTATGCACAAAAATAAACCTTACAGATGAAAGGCAGACAGCTGTTGAGTGGAACGTAGAAGTTGACAATTGCTGCAGATCTTTTGCTTCTCTTCTGGATAAGCCCAAGAGTGCTCCCACAGGGACAGAGCTAACACTCCACACAGTCAAGGCTACCCCTCTCATCAATGGGATTATGAAACAAAACTCAAACCCAAGTACAAAAAATTAGTCTGAGCCAAAATACACTGTGACTGGTGCAACCTCCATTGAACTCTCAGGACCTTGGGTGAAACCTTAGAAGTGTTATGGTGTTTATTATTGCTGATGTTGAATTTTTTTCTGCCATAGTTCCTTCAATACTTAAAATTACTAATTCAATTCAATCCGTTCCAGCAGTTTATATGCCCAGCTTAAGTACATATTTCAAAACATAAAATTTCTTCAGAACCCCCTCCCTACAATATCCAGAGATGAGGCAGAAGAGATGGTCTAGTGATACAGAGGTTGGGATGTGACATTCCTACTTCCCTAGGAGCAACTGCATGAAAGCCTGAAGAGACTTTTCTGGGAAGACGTGGGGTGTGTTACAGGGTACAGGTCTTTTCTGAAGAAACTCACAGCACTTTAAAAATATTGCAGATAAATTAATCCTCCTCTCATAGCCGCGCTGGGACCTACTCAACTGAGTATGAGTCACTTGTATTTCCGTAAGTGCTTCACAGTTATCAGCACGAGCAGGCTTAGAAAACCGTGAGTCACAACTGACTAACAACTCATAACAGATCAGTGAAACAGCATGACATTGGCAAGGAGCCTTTCCAGAAAACAATTATTAACAAATAATCTGTTATCTGAGCGATTATATCAGAGAAAAAAAAATAAAGGCTTGTTTAATGGAGAGTTTTTTTCTGTGTAACCAAAGAAGGGTTAAAGGGGCACATACAGGGACACTGATGTATGTGCTGCACTAAACCTGATCCCACACACTAGCCAGGCTTTGTCCCTCTGATCAGACTGCTTTACAAGAAACAATCTGTAGAGCCTGGACTATTTTGGTACCTTCGGTTTACCTATGTTGGCACCCCCCGATTAACCTGTAATTAACAACCACAACGCATATATTAAATAAGTCAATTACAACGTTATGATCTGGATGCACGTTTACGAGCGTGCCTGTGTTATCCATCAGCCTGTGATGAATGTTTTAAAAAACATCAATACATGAATCCACACTACCAATTCAAAACCCTAATAGTCAAGTACAAATACCTAGCCCAGGAGCCTGACAAACCCGTATTTTGTTGCTGAAATTGCTACTTAGCAGTGCTTACTATTTCAAAAGATAGCTTTCCTCTTCCTCCTGCTATCATGGAGTGGTATCCTGGATACCTCAGTCACTTTCCTGCCACTCACAACAGGAAAACAACTGACAAACTGGGAGAGGATATCTTGGCAAGCATCAGTGTGAACAGTAACCACTGTGTATTCCTACACATCCCTTTTACTTACACATTTGTTGATGCAAGTATCTGTAAGTTAAACATAAATATTGCATGAGGAAGCCAACATTTCAAAATCAAAGCAACTGGTCCATGCAAACCCATTTGTCTTATGCCTATGTGTGCCGTTAACTATTAATAACCAAACATACACCATGAAAAAAAGTCTAAGAAAATAAAATCAACTGTTAAATCCACTAATTTAGAGCATACATCAACCAATGCTAGTCCACTTACTTTCAGCTCTTCTTGTTAATTGTGCACTTTTTTCCATCCTCAGTCTAAAGAAGTATTTATTTTTTTTTCCCTGGTAACTGAAAATGTCAATCCAGTTGAAACAACAACAAAAAAAATTGGGAATTTTTTTCAGGAGCTTGACTGAGCTGGCCTGATTGGTGACTGTGATAAAGTGCTATGTGCAACAAGTAGTGTATGTTAAGTTGCTAGTGTTTATTGGTTTCACTTGAGTAATTTAAATCTTTTTTAAGTCTCTTATCCTTTATCATTTTTTTTTCCTACATGAATAGGATCTGTGCAAGATTTTAAAACTGTGAGCTATCCACACAAAATGGAAAGACAGAGGAGTACAACATCGAGCAGTATGTGAAAATATCAGTGCTACTGTCCTTGGGGTAAAAAGAAAACAGCATCAGCAGAAAGTATCTCCTCTCAAAGCCTGTAGGAAAACACAAATAATTGTATGTGTGTATGTATATAAATATATATTTTAAAACCCTCATACACATATACACCCACACACTTTTCTAATTACATCTCACTTTAAAAAACAGTAAATGAATCCAAACTGCTGTTGTCTTCTATGCACAGAAAAATAAACAGAACAAATAGAATGCTGCCTGAACGATGTTCTTATTTGTCAATAATAAATTTGTCAATAAATGTAATTTTTCTTTTTAATCCCATACTGACCGCAACTGGAAATTTTAATGTATCTATCTGAATTTTTTTATCCAATTGTTCTCAACTCAGACACATCTTGGAGTATGGATACTTGTGAACTGTATGCTGTGAGAGTCTGATTTGCAGAACTAATATGGTTCCATTTGTGTTGCAGTTGCTTAAGCTGTTACTGGGTCAGTTTTGTTCCCTGACTGTAGAATGTCAAAACATTTGGAAAGTGGGAAAGGTGGTGGTCAGAAGCGTATAAGCAAATTTAGAATTCATTTTTGCCACCACATGTAGAAACTGCACAGATCCTGCTTTTAAATTTGCTTTATGTGATCCCCTGCACTGGCTAAATTTGATTGCTGAACCAAATGTTAGAGTCAGAGAAGGATGAAAGCATAAAACTGTCAGCAGTATTTGCTGCTAGGAATCTAAGTTCAGCATTGCTGGAGTCTGGATCAGGCTTTAAAAAATGCATAGAGGTCCCTCCATCGACTTCAGTACATTTGAGGTCAGATCTTTCTGGAATACAGACGTTAGAGATCAGCCAATTAAATACAAATAATCTTCCTTTGGGCAACTCCACAAATCTGCTATTTACATAACGTGGCAAAGGCTGAGCTGGTTTTGCTTATCTATATCAACAGATTGTCTCTTCATCCTTATGGAAGGGCTGGCTGACACAAGGCTGTGTTAAATAAAAGCCAGTTAAACTCAATTATGTGTTCAAGAAGATAACTTGAACAGGGACAGAAGAAGCTGAAGAAACACTCCCCCCAAAAATCAATAATTCCATGGGGAGGTAATCTGTACTCATGAGAAGTCTGGTAAAACCAAACTGGAGACACGCATCAGCATTTGCAGATTCAGGAGTGATGGTGTCATTTGCCTTTCTGATGACTATGCATTAAAACTGGAACACTGAACTCACAAATTAAAGAAAGCTAGTGTTAAAAAAAACCCTATATTTTATACAGGATAAATTGAATAAATGTTGTGCCAGTTCACCTTGGTCTCCAATACGATAGTTTTAATGGAAGCTTAGGACATATGCACCTAAAGCTTTTGAAAAAGCAAAGATTTGCAGAGTTCCTCCAATGTGCTTACCTGTACTGCCCCTGGGATGAAAACACATTGGTCTATAAATAGTCTAGCCAAGGTGCTAGCACAGTACAAGTTATTATGCTTACTACAGTTCATTTTATGTCAATAATGTAATATAAACAACAATGATAAATAGAAATTATGTTTCCCAGCTCTTAAGTGCCTGTGAAAATTAAAAAAAACCCAAACAACATTCACAGCAGCTTCCTACAGAAGTTCAGCTACAGCCTGGTCCCACGTATTCCTGCCTGAGCTCCTAATGCTGCAATTTGCACTGGAAGGAGATGTATTTGGAAACGTCTGTTGTGTTCATAGATGACAATATAATCAACATGGCTCTTCTCCTGTACATAGGTCATATGCAACAGTAGCATACACTGCTGCCTAAAAGAAAAGGCAGTAAAGCACTATTCTCAGATGAAAATCTCTTTTTACATTTCTTTTATAAGTGTGTTATTTCCTGTATTACCTCACATGGAATATAAAAATTTAGGGATCCCATTTACTATCACAGATCAAGTGCTAAGAATAGGAAGAGAAAACGTACTATCTTAATGAAAGTATGTTGTTAGAGGACAATCAAGTTCTTTATCTAGATAGCATCAGTTAAAGCGATCTCAAGTCAGCTCAAAAGCCACAGCAGAAGGTAGTTTGGTGACCTATTTTTATAGTACAGATACCAACATCAAAAGCTTCTTCAGCTCCACAAATAGCTAAACTGGGTCCCTCTGCCAGCACAGAGGGTAATGTATTTACATAAACTGAGAAACTCTTGGGAGTGTTCTTTCCAAACAAAAAATGAGATCTGTTTGCCTCACAGAGTGGAGTAAGTTTTCTTCACAGCACCAGCTCTACAGCTGCTCTACAGGGTATGTAAAAATCAGCCCTGAAGCCCTAAGCTCACCTTCTGTTCCCAGGGTGTGAGACAAAGGGAACCAGAGGATTTAGAGAAGCGCACTGACAAATGCAGTATTTTACTCCTAATGCATGCTATAGCCACAATGCAAGCGTACATAAAGTAAAATAAAACTACTGATTCCAGGCTGTTACCCTTTGCTGTTGAAATGGCATTTAGGAAGCTTTCAGGAAGACCAAATACAGAGCTGTCTATGTAAGGGGCTGAGATGCTGGGAAACGCTGCCTTTGTTACTAAATCTCCCTTTTACGCATTCAAGACTTTGGCCTGGCTCTGCAAGCATTTATACTCTTTGAAGTAGCTTCCTAAGAGCAAGCACAAGTTTATCGTTCATGCATTCACTCTGCTCAGGCACAACATGGTCATGCCTGGACAAGAAAAGACTTTACGCTTCCATCTTAAGGGAGTCAGTTACTGAAGGGTGCTGATGCCACATGTCATCCTGGGGAGCGCCGCTTACCCTCTACTGCAATGGTTCCCGTAACCATCTCCTGATGCTCACTGTGCACTTATAGTCAGGTCTTTAAAAAGCTCAAGTTGGAACGACATATTTTCTGGAACACCTTGGTTCAGACTTGTTATTTATGAGGAAGAGCTGGTGGCCCGAGTCACACACTGACTTCAAAACTCATTCCTCAGACTCCAGTTAACCCTTCTGCCACTGTATCAAGATTCATCCTGAGGATATTGTTCCAGCTGTAGCTTCTCATTAACCCCTGCCCAAAAGAACTACGTGGTGAAAGGAGATTACTCGCACCTTGGCATGTGGCAGGGTGGTGGTGGGATGTGCAGCAGGAAGGCTGGAGATCAGATGGCACACCGTACAATGTGTTTGTGTGCCACTGTGGCAACAGCATCAACGTTATCATGCTGGGGTTTGCTTTGCATGGTATTTGGAAGGAAAAGGGTATGGATTTACTACTACTTTTTGAATCAGGAGCAGGATTGAGGCACTGCTGGTTTAGCAGCACCTGGAAACGCATGCACAACATGGCTGGGAGCAGAAAAGCCTGAGGCTGAAAAGAAGACTCATACTTCCATCCTTGCTGGGCTGCTCTGCGGAATGGCACACTGCAGCAGTCTGTGTACAAATCTTTGGGCAATTGTTTTTTAATAGGATTATGACAACATTTGACACTATATTGACACCTTCAAAGACAACATCTTGACCTTCCTTCTGAGTGCCTTGCACACTGACATGTATCACAACCAAAGCATTTCATTAGCAAATAAAATAGTATCTAGAAGAGCACTTTAGAAGCACACTAGGGACTCCAGTTTACAGTAAACAAACAATGTGGGTTTTTTAAACACAAATGCACATGAAACCTCCTCATAGGGTAAAGAAAAAACAGGCAAATCAGGCCAGCCACAGAGTGGGTTGTCAAAACGCACCTACTTGTTTTTCCACAGGGAAACACGTATAGTTGAATGGAGGCAGCACTAATTTACCTATCCCACTCCAGGAGGTGTTCTGCAGTCCAGCCAGCCATTGAATCAGAAGTGCCTAAGCTATGCAGGTCACACCACCACTGCCAGGTATTTCAGAGGAGAGTCTGTGGGTGCTGGCATTACCTTTGAGGCTGAAACTGCAGCCTGGCTGACTACAGAAGCAGGTCATCTTCTTGCCTCTATATTCCAGTCTCCCAGGTCCTCATGTTGTCCTTGAGGTACCAACCCACCACATTTTCCTTCCTCCCAGGAATCTCACCTGTGCTGGCCATCAGTAGGCATTTCCCACATCTCTCTTCCCACTCAGAGCTACATCCCCTTTCTAGAGGTGATTCCCATGGCTGGGGTTCCCCACAGCACTCTTCTTGCTCTTCTTCCTGTGCTTCAAAAACTGGACCACCACTAGACCACCTCTGCTTGGCAGCTTCCTTTACAGGACCACAGTTTCTGTTCTCAGGGCAGTAGGGAGGGTTCACTCAGATTTGTGCATTTGCCACTTTTTATGGGGCTGAGTGATGTTCTTCAGGGTTTTTTTTAAGCCCTATGCCCCAGACAGCTTTTAGTTTTATTTCCTCCCACCAGCTTTCTTAAAACAGATCTTACAAAGGCAAATTAGAGCTGCTTTTACTATTGTGGTTTTTACTGTATTTACATCAAAAGATAACTAGAGCCCTGGTGAAATTCCCTAGTGCCCTGTGGCATCGCATTTTCTAGGCTCATTTTGATGGTGTGAATCAAATATTGATTAAGGGGGACAGCCATCTGAAATAAGAACATACAGGTATGTAAATATGCACACACCCCCCAATATACACTGTATACAAATCAGTAAGCAGGTCTGATGTCAAGAAGGTGATTGCGGGTAAGTAGTAGTGTTGTGTAGGCTGGATCACACAAGAGTTGTGCAAGGACACACAAGATTCCGACAATCTGGACCCCATTATCTATCATTGTTAAGGATGTGTGCTGTGAAAGTATCTAGACCAGAGCCTGTTGTAAAAAATAAGCCTCTGAATTAACTTACAGCCTCTCCTGCGCTGGCAAAAAAAAAAAAGGTCTTCTCATTCATAGGATTTGCCTGAAGGCAGCTTAGATTGAAAAAAGGTTGGGCTAAAGCCAGATAGAAGTATATAGATGACAAATATAAACATCATGAAGAACTGCAGCCTGTGGAAAGGACCCATCTTGCAGAAGTTCATGGAGGACTCTCCCCTGTGGGAGGGACCCCCATACTGGAGTGTGAGGAGTCTTCCTCCTGAAGAGGAAGGAGTGGCAGAGATAATGTGAGATGAACTGACCACAACCCCTGCTCTCCAGTCCCCTGCGCTGCCCTGAGGGGAGTAGGTAGAGAAATCAGGACTAAAGTTAAGCCCAGGAAGAAAGGAGAGGTGGGGGGAGGTGTTCTTAAGATTTGGTTTTATTTCTCATTATTCTGCTCTGGTTTGATAGTTAATAAATTAAGTAAATTTTCCTCCACGGGGAAGGGGCAGGGTGAGTGAGCGGCTGCGTTATGCTTAGCTGCCGCCTGGGGCTAAACCAC
This sequence comes from Tetrax tetrax, assembly GCA_009806455.1. Classification (NCBI taxonomy): domain Eukaryota; kingdom Metazoa; phylum Chordata; class Aves; order Otidiformes; family Otididae; genus Tetrax; species Tetrax tetrax. Next base: position 290,066 of record WHYT01017471.1, on the reverse strand, counting down.
TAGATACAGAAAGGGGGAGGGGATGAGTAAGCAGTAAAGGGGGGGAAAAAAGAATTATTAAACTGTACTCGAATCACAGATTACTGGCTATGAACAGACTTCTGGTCTGATATGGTTTGGCTCACTCTCTGGAAAGAGAAATGCAGCCTGGAAAGGCCAGGATGCACAGGCAGCCCTCATTCTGCCATTTCCTAGATCTGGAGCGCTTGATGTGGCAACCTTTAACGTTCAGTTAGCGTAGTTCCTTGAGATATAGTAGATATTTCTTAAAACTGCCAAGAGAAATGAAAAAATACAGAACTAAATGAGGCCATCTTGCTTGAAATTCTTTCAAAGCCTACAGCAGTACGATAATAGTATTAACACTGACTACTGATTTAGTGTACACCACCTACTGTGATGACCAGCACTAGGCAAAGGAATGTTTGTTGAGGGTAGGGTATAATTTGGTAGGGAATGCTCACTCTGCAATGCCTGGGCATGTGCATGTGCCTCAGCACACAGCCAGCCATCATGCTTAATAGAGATCTTTTCCTACATTTCACCTGCCTACTGCATTCACTTCACAGCAAGTAAATGCACAGTCTCATATGAGAGGAAACAAATCATAAAATAATTATATGTAGCAAAAAGGCTTTGAAGAATCATTGTGTGATCCGGTAATTAGAGAGGTCATCTCATTATAGGTATAAAAGCAGCTGAATTAACCATAAATCTGCCATTTCCTACATTTTTAATGCCTAACTTGGATGTTCTTTTAGCAGAGTCTAGATGTAGCAGACAGCATTTCAGTTCCTAATAACAGAGGTGAGGTTACACACAATTCAGAAGGGCTTAAAAAATGAGAAGTATAGTTTGAGCATGCATTTTGGGAAATAAATAACAGTGCCACCTGACTGTTAAACCTCTCTTTAGAAAAGCCAAGTCAAGAAGCAATACTGGATTATTTAGCACGACACCTAGTGCAAGGGTCAGCTAGCGATCCAGTCAAGGATCTAAAAGGCCTACCTGCTCGATTCCCCCTAATATTCTAAATCTCTTTTCCAAGAGGTTAATCACTCTCAATTTCCAGTAGAGCACGTGTAAGATTAGAGACTCTCAGACATAGCTCAGTATCAGGCCTAGTAGAACTGATATTACTCAAAAAAACAGAGAGATCTTATTTTAATGTAAGCATAGACAAAGATATGGGCCATTCCTGTGTTTATCTGAAGAGGATAAAAAGAAAATTTCCTGGCAGTAGGAACTATGATAGCTTAAGTAGCACACGGAATATTCAAAGGGACTAGCAGGACCAGAAAAAAATCAGAAACTGCTTATAATGGATGCTTCACATGCCTAGTCATACCTCTGGTACGTGAGCATATATCTACACACATTAAAGATGCAAACGGGACGTGGTAGTGGTGCCAAAAGCTGAGGGAGGTTGTTAAAAGTAACAGTTGCAGAGATTTCTGGCAGAGACTTATGGCACATTTGCCAAATCAAAATTCTCAAAGGAGAAATGGCAAAACCTGGATGATATATATCAATAGCTAATTGGGATATTCTCATGGACTCAGTTACAGTGGAAACCTTAGCTGCAGAAAAACATTAAATTCTAAGTCAGGCCATAGTACCTACTTCACAAAGCTTTGTTTATTTTCATGAGATGCAGAATGAAAGAAAATTACACCATGGGAGACTTAATATTCCAAGCAAATGAACTTATTAGTGGAACAAAGATTTATAACTGTTAAAAAAAAAAATAAATCAAACAAAAACCACCAGCAGCATGCTTCTGAACTGCAGAACATAGAATCATAGAATCTTTAAGGTTGGAAAAGACCTCCAAGATCGTCAGGTCCAACCATCAACCTAGCACCACCATGTCCACTAAACCATGTCCTGAAGTGCCACGTCTACATGTTTTTTTGAACGCCTCCAGGGATGGTGATTCCACCACTTCCTTGGGCAGCCTGTTCCAGTGCCTGATCACTCTTTCAGTAGACAAATTTTTCCTAATATCCAAATACCAATACCCAGTATCCATCTACCAGATTTCCATGAGGAAGGAGAACTCTCGTAGCCTCTCGCTGTGAGCCAGGTAATAACAGAGAGCATTGCCAAACGTGCAGCTCTGGGGTGTGCTGGCCCAGGTCAAAGGCAGTGGTGCACTTTGGCAGGTTCAAGTCTGGATCAGAGGAAGAATTCAATGACAAAACAGGCTGCCTTAGCCTAATGTCTTATGTGCATTACAGTCAATTCTTACCGAAAAGAAACCTGAGGGGTAAAACCACAGGAGCCGTGTGATGTTCAGGGCCCAGGAGAGTGCAGACACGCAAAGACAGCTATAGGAAAGCAGAAGATCACTACCCATGCAGAGCAGCCCCCAGCAAGTTTTCTGCTAAAGCACAAAGACTGCACCTTTTTACTGTCCCTGCAGCACAAAAACTCAAATGCATTAATGAGGGCGAGCACCCGCTCCCGCCAGGCTGCTGGTGGGGAAGGAAGGCAAGTCAGCTATGCTTCCTCAAGGGTTACCCCGAGGCTCCTCAATGAGGCTGGGCATCACTTCGCTCAGGATCTCTGCCATGAACTGCAAACCAAGATGTACTGTTTGTCAGAGGTTCTAACATGATTCAGTCTTTCTTTGGAGATCCAGGTCTGTCTTTGACAAAACAATCTCTTATTTGCTTCAGAAAAAGTCAGCTTATGGTTTTTCATCTACCATTGTTTATTTACAAAGGAGATCCTGACTATCAACTTCTCTTCATAATAGAAAAAAAAAAAAACAAAAACAAGACTTAGACTAACTTAAGGCTTTGGACAAAAAGGGGCAATGGTATTCATTTACAACAGAAATGAATTAAGCCTCTTTTTAAAGTGCCGCTGTCTTAATAAGACACTGTAGAGAACATCAGAGTTTTACAGTTCTGACAGCGAAGAGACTTAGGAAGAAAAAAGCAAATTCAAAGCGCCCTTCTGTACTTTATTAGACAGAATAAACATATTAGTGCTTTGAATTATAATTGCAAATAAAACAAACATCCCTGAGGAAAGTCCATTACTGTCACTGTTTTTCTATCTGCACAGAAAAAGATCCATTTTGGGACTGAAGCTGAGGGGGTATACATCTTTTTCTCCTTGGCCTGGACAGCACGGGACTCCACAGGAAACTACTGTCTCCCACCAACCTGCCAAAGCAGGAATGCTCCTGGCTGGCAATGTGAGGGAAGGTCCTGGGGCAGGGCTGGAAAACCATCGTCAGACCAATCTCCCAGTCTTCATTAAGATTTACTGCAATGGCAAGGAATAGAAAATAGTTATGCACAGATCCTGCTCCTCACTATCTCCACCTTCCCTTCAGGAAAGGAACAAAGAACAGGATCTGTCAATACTAGCTTCAGTGGAACAGAAGAAGAGTCATCCCTTGTCTAATTGCCCCTTCAAGACAGAGGAAATTAAGTGCAAAACCCACATACTTATCAGTCAAGGTCTTTTTCTTGTGACTTGTTTGGGTGATAAAGCATGTTATAGGAGACAGAGGATGAACATGTAATCACCTTTGGCTTGAAACAAGTGAAAAAGACTGGAAGGGAAAAGGAGCCAAGATAGCATCAGGAAACAAATAACAAAATAACAAGAGAAAGTTACAGCAAATCTGTGTTTAAACTGCGGCAACATGTAGTCTAGCACCAGCCTATTGCATTAGAATGCACACGCTTCACATGCAGGTCAGGGAGTCTGCCTCTGCAGAGGTGATGGAGACCAGAGAATCTGACATGGGAGACAGGGAGGTGCAGAGAGATGCAGGGGACTCTCTGGTCCGATGGAGCTGCAGAGAGCAGCCTGGGACGCTTATACATGTGCTGAACCAGTTCTGCTTTTGGATTGCACGACCTGCCAGGCTTGGCTGTTTAGATGCACTGAAGTTTTAAATAGAACATGACTTGCCAGAGGCAGATTATAGTTAAATATTCTTCTTTTCTTCCTCCCCTCTTCTTGCATAAAACCTTTCCCTTGACTGGGAGGAGGCGGGGAGAGAGAGACCTCAACCTGAGCAACCACGCTGTGGAGTTCCAGATTTTACATGGAACAGACTTATTAAAAGTGTAGCTGTAACATCCATATTCATTCTCTTCTCTGATTAAGTCTAAACAACATCTTGGTGCAGCTCAGGAGAGCAGAGAAAGGGCCATGCCTCAGAGCCGTTTGGTGAACTTTTGCTTTCTTTTGTGCAGGGATAAGATGTGCTCCACACATTAGATTTTTCACAGTCTCCTGAAGTCTGCCTTCTTTCTAACTGATTTTGCAGATACACAGATAGCCTATGGAAGCTTGAGCGGAATGTAATGTCATATTTGTTACAGTACGATGCCTTTCTGTCTGCATTTTCTAGGCAATGATGATATATGCTGTTTAAAAACAAGGTAGCCATGGTGGCCAGTTGAAGGCCCTACTAACAACCTTAGTCCAAATCACTTTAACCTCTTCTCACTTCAGTCCTCCCCTTAGTAAAGTGATGCAAAGCCCTCCTTCTTCAGCCCTTTGCAAACTATACACAGTAAATGCTATAAAAAAATAAGAATCATTATTGCTATTTTGCTTCCTTGTTATTGTCCAGAACACAGGTTGTATAATGAGTAAGTCATAGTTATTTGAGAAATGAGATCTGACCATGTAGAGGTAAATCATAAAGCCCGTGCAAAGACAAAGCAGGTTTAGTGTTTCATAGACGTTTACTCTCAGCTCCAGTTGTCTGCCCAAGAGGAAGAACAACAACAGCAATTGGTACAGCACTTTGGGATCATCATGATAAAGAACGCACTAGGCAAGTTCTCCACCCCCACACCCTTCCCTCCAATTTGATCCACTCCACGCTGTCTCTCAGGTTTGGTCTGTCATTTATATTGCTATGGACAGGATGAACAAAATTAGGGAGTAAAGCACTACCATTTCCATTTGCTTTGCCAGAGGTACAAATGTGTATACAAACTCTAGGATGGTAAGGAAAAAGTCCTCAACTAAAATTTAAAGATAATTTAGCATGTCTGTTTTTTTTAAAAGCCATGGTGTTATGCAGTTATATTATCCCTGAGGGAATGCAGAAATGGTATCATAATCTCAATTTAGAATCTCATTTTCAGTCTTAATTTTCAGAAGGCCTTTACAGTTTGGTTTATAGTTCTTCTCTGTTTGTAGAAATCCACAACTTTACTAAGCATATGCTTGAAATATAGCAGATAATAAGCTCTAAACCAAAGCCACCCAGCAAACACCCATGCAGGGCTATGCCTCTGTACAAATACTTCTTGTAGCCTGGGAACTGCCCCTTTCCTGAGGGATCCCCTGAAACTCCTGCCCATTCTGCCTTTGAAGATAAGGACAAAGCCAGAATAACACAAGAGGGAGGAAAGCTAATTTGAAAACGCAGTTCTTTCCTTTCTGAGACCTGCCCAGCCGCGTGCCTTTTGTAAACAGCTCTGCTCAAGCACTGTGATTTCCCTCAAGCTGCCACCTTCGCAGGGTGTGCAGTGCTTTGTCCTCCCAGCTGGGCAGCAGCCTTTTCAAACACAACCCTATTATTTCACGGGGTAAGCAGAAGAGCTCGTCTCATTTTCCAACGGAGATGAAAATTAAAGGCTGCTGCTTATGTGCCACACTTACTAGACCTTACATAACTGACAAAGACCGCCCCAGCTCCAGCTGAAAGGAAGCTGGGAGAAATCATCTGGATAGCAGGAATTATCTATTATAAATAAATCACATGCGTGTGCACAAAGAGCAGTTCTCACCCAGACTAAACACTTTTCTCCAAGTGAGGTGTCTGCTTTGTGCTCCGTGAACAGGAAAATCACATGTCCCGCACTCTAGATAAAAATGCTTTGCAGGAAAGGAGATGGGATAATCACTTACTCCAACTATCACAGTGAAAGCCTTGAAAATTAGCCCAATGGCTAAATTCATCTGTAATTCTGGGAGGTCTAATGCCCATGCACTTAGAAATGGAATAGCATTTTGTAAAGCACCTTTTACACTGTCTGTGCTTAATTTTAAAGGGCTCATTCATTCCGAATTACCTCACCACCATTCTGGAAATTGTTGCGCATCAGTTTCTGCAGTCATCGCTTCCCTCCCTTAGAGTACATGAGGACCCCATCCGGTAGCCATCCGCACACATCTTCCACCGCAGCCAGACGAGTGACTGCTCTTCCCTGGCAGTCACCGTGCTCCTGAGCAGCGCGACCCCCGACAGTTTGGCTGCATATGAACTGTTCATAGGATTAAACTCCGCTCATCTTAACCACCGCGATTTTACTAAAGCAGCAACATTTTGACACAGCATTAGCAAGAACAAAATCCGACCACTGATACAAATCTGTACTCAACCACACCACATCATCTTCTGTAGCACCAGGCTTCAGCAGCTTACTCCCACCATGAGGGCTTCCTACAGATCCAGCTTCTGATGCTAGCACAGCATTTAATAATTCTGCCGCCAGAGAGAAAGCTATGCTTTTCCAAGAGTGGTTCAGAGGTAACAGAGTTATTCCCAATTCCCCAGCCCAGTTCATTTCGTGGGCACTGGCTCTCTTTGTGACCTCGGGCACGTCACTTTGGCTGTATCTGGACAGCAGAACAACAGCGTAGGTCGGTGCCTGCTTACTTGAACTCCCCTGTGTAACTGTAATAGTGATGGCAACTGGCACAGATTGTCACACGTAGCTGGCAGGGCCTTTAACGCACACCATCTACCCAGGGCCCGCAGAGGGTCTCTGCGGTGCCTGCCAGCACAAGCTATTCTTACCCTTGCAAGCGTGGTACAGTTAACACTGCAGCAGATCACATCTTTATTCTGCGGCGTAGCCAGGTCTCAGCCTCATCTATAAAACAGCAGTAACGTTACTTCCTACCCCAGAAGGATATCGTGGGGTTATGTTCGTTCAGGACAGTGCAGGGCTCAGATAATGTGGTAACTGGGGCCATGGGACTATCTGCAAAGGGCAGATGCTCTTTGTGAATAATCTAGTTCATAGATGCAGAGACCCACTGTAAAAAGAGCAGATATAAAACAGTTTGGCAATGGCGACGCCAATATTGCTGCTAGTTAAACAAGGTGTCATTTAAGGAAATAAAATATTTGTTGGAATTAATGAGACTGCACCAAATGTACATCTTTTAGAAGTCCATCAGCCTTTCTGTTTCTCACAGTGTCAAAACTTTTACAATTCAAGGAATGGATCATTGTGGAGAGAAATGTTTTAAGTAGGAGTCTGAAGGAGAACTCACTGTATGAGGAAGGGGATACACACACATGGCATCCCTTATTTCCTTTGAGCGCTTCTGAATGAGACCTGAAAGCAAGGAGCTGAAAACTCACTCTAACTTTTCTTTGTGACTGCATCATCCCAGGAAAAATGAAGCATTTATTTGGAGACAACATTATACATCTGAACAGCTTTCAGAAATTAGTCACAAAGGCAACAGCGGTGTAATGGGAACCTAGGGCCAGGTCTGTGCCGAGCAACACTGAATTCAGGACCAGGTCTTCTGGCTAGCCAAGGGTCCTCTGCAGAGATGCTTTCAGGTAGCAAAGCTCCAAGGCAGACATAGGGAGAACTTACAAATTCAGGCACACTTTCATTATGTATTAGCTTACTAAGACGTAATACTGCATTTTGCTATAGTTGTTACTGCTCTAGCTTTACTAGCAACAAAATACACATTACATTATTATCCAGAGCATAAGAACATTTATCACTATAATTTTATCTCTGAATTTCCTGAAAAAAAAACCAAGACCCAAACATAACTACCCAAGGAGTGATGAAGGGAAAATAAAGAGACACATATTAGCCCAAAAGGATATCATCTTTAAAAGAAATTGCTCAGTACCTATTGTGAAATCCATTCAGAAGCTCAACCAGCTCTACATGCCAGGGCTCAAGTCAGTGCTCAGAACCACTTGGCTTCTATTCCTGTGTTCTCCCCTCCAGAGGAAGAGGATTGCATTCCTGGCTATCAACATCTGATCCAGCCTCCTTTCTAGACCAAAAAGACATTTGGAATGGTTTCATGTTTATTAGATCTTTATCCAAAATTAACTATTTGAAGCTGTTGGTTTCCCTCCTGCTAGTATAACAAGGGCAAATGTAGTGCCTAATGCTACTTCTTTAAAGCAAATTATTCTTAATGTCAAGTGAGTTGCCATCACAATAATTTGTTTAATGAAGGTCATACTAATTATTATTACACTTATCAGCTTAAAGTTCTTTAATTTCTGACAGTGAAGTGATGCTCTTATTTCTTTAAACACTTTCTGGGATTCGCAGCCATATTTTCCCATCTTTGCCTTTAAAACATAGTTTTGCTGTCATCCTGTGGTGGTACAACTCCCTTGCCCCGAGTCACTCAGTGCTTGGTACAATTCCTCCCCTCCTGGGCCTCGTACTAAGCTAGTATGAGTTCCTAGTCAGGAACAGACTGTAAATACAGTGAACTGGAGTGTTAAGGCACCCCCTTGATGCACCTGGCTCCTGTTTTTCCCTAGTACTAGAAAAAATTGAAATAATAATAATAATAGTTGACCTTCTCCTGATGACCTAACACATCTCGGCCCAAGTTGAAACACAGGTGTGAGATACCAGAAACAACTAGTGGAAAGCATGAGAATATTTCATCATCTGAGTTGGGCTGAAATGGAAAAGTACCTGACAAAAGTCAATTAGTTCGGACCCTATAAATAATGACCCTAAGTTAGACCCATTGACCTCTTCCGGATTGCAGCAGGCTCTGACCAGCATCTCCTCTGAGCTGGGACACCTCTCAGGCACAGCCTCCTTAGATGAAAGAGGTTTAAGGACCATCTGCTGGCAAAATTGACAAAAGACCAGGGCAAAGTTTGACTTCTGAAGGCTCAATTATTGCTCATTGAGGAATGCCAATGCATTGTGAGTATTGACTCTAAACTGGAAGAGAGAATTTTACCTATGGGCTAGTCTCCTCTAGGTAGATATTGAATTGGATCCAAATATCTCTGTGTTCATATGTTTTGTCTTTATACATACATATTGATTTAGGATACTCTAATGTGACTCATGTCACTCTCAAATCTATAATTAAGTCATTGTTTTAATCATAACATGCTTCACTGAATCACTTTCTTAATCCTTAAATCGGTTAATGATTATGTGCTGCTAAATTCAGCCTTTGATTTACCTCACACCATTAATAAATCTTAAATTGTTGCTAAGTCATAAGCGTGTGAAGTATTTCATCCACAACACATCCTGAACATATCGGTCAGCTCAGGGATCAGAAATGAGACGAGTTATTCTACATGAAAGTAGTGAAAATGAAACACTGGCTGAAGTTTGAACCACCAGAAGATGAATTAAAGTCTGAGATGCTACTACCCACAGGGCAAATTTCATGGGCATTCCCTTCCTCGTAAATCAGATGAACTGGGTAACCTCCAAAGAGAATTGACGCTAAAAAGATTAAAGTATTTCACCATATCACAAAGTCCATTTTCCAAACCAAGTGCCCTAGGCCTCTGACAATATGTCAAGGAATGGAAAAAATTTAAAAAAAAAAAAAATAAAAAAATAAAAAAAAAAAAAAAAAAAAATCAATGGAGGGTCCTCAATAAGACTGGAAGGAGAAAAGTCTGTTGAGGGAAACAAATACAGAAGAAGCTGGAGGGGTACATTGTCCCTTTCCTGCTTTGCTTTCTGTGCGCTGGGAGATTCCTCCCTTTAGCACCCTCCAACGTGGAAGGAAGCTTTCACTGGTCTCCAGCATCTTCCGCCCTGCTGCTGTTCCCACGCCCCATTCAGTTATCCCCTGGGCAGCAGACGCCATTTAGGTAGAAGTGGAAGATTTATCTCTGGGAGGCTTATAATCTATTGCATCCCAGGAAACAGTGCCTTTTGGTAAGTGGCAAGGAGAAAGCTTTTTCTCCCTCCCAAAAGAAACATTTCCATTTGAGATTTGGCTTTCTCTCTGCCACATCCTTAGAAAATGTTGTTCTTCTGTAACCATTATGGTGTTTTGTAAGATGAGCAGCCTAGACAGGTTTCCACTGAGGTCTCGTTTGTTATTCAATGCAGTTGCATGAACCAGTTTCACTGCAACGCACTGGCTGTTTCATATTGACTAAGTGGTGTAAAACAGATGGAAGCACATGAATGAGTTACATCAAACATCAATACCTACTCTTAAGTCAGCTTTATTGCCACTGTGTAATAAGGGAGAAGCAAAATTGGCTTGGACTAGAGATATGCAAAGGAAAGGATGGGTAGAAAAGAGAATGGCTCAACAGCAGAATCAAAAGGGGAGGAAAACATCATCTTTGTTGATTGAAATAGTTTGTTCAGCCTAAAATCAAAAGTTACATTTAATTTTCATGCTTTTTAAAATATTTTGCCTTATTTTGATTTTCAAAAAATAATCTTTTCACACTGTCATAGTTCAGCCCCAATCAGGACCAGACTACACAATCTCTCTCTCACTCCCCCTACCCTCCAAGAGAACAGGGGGAGATGATATAAGAAAAACGGCTCGGGGTTTGAGATAAGGACGGGGAGAAAATCCATTACGGGCAAAACAGACTCGACTTGGGGAAAACTATTCACTTATTGCTAAAAACAGCAGGAGAATGAGACAGGGAACAAGTTAACCTCCCCCCACCCCTCCCTCTTGCCAGGCTTAACATTATCTCTACCACCTTCCCCTCCCGAGCGGCACAGAGGGGGAAGAGGGAATGGGGATTGCAGTCAGTTCATCACGTGTTGTTTCACACCGCTACTTCATCGTTGGGGGAAGAACTCCTCGCATTCCTCCTGTGCTCCATCATGGGGTCCCTCCCACGGGCCACAGTCCTTTGTGAAACTGCTCCGGCGTGGGTCATCTCTTCCACGGAGTGCAGTCCCTCCAGAACAGCTGCCCCAGCGGGCCCTCCATGGGCCACAGCCACATTCAGGCCTCCACCTGCCCTGGCATGAGGTCCTCCACTGGCTGCAGGTGAATCTCTGCTCCTCCATGGACCTCCATGGGCTGCAGGGGGACAACCTGCTCCGCCATGGTCATCACCACGGGCTGCAGGGGAATCTTGGCCAGGAGCCGCATTACTCCTCCCCCTCCTTCTTCACTGACCTTGGTGTCTGCAGCTCTTCGTCTCACAAGAAATTCTTCAAAACAGGCAGACAGAGGCCTCTCAGGATCTTTTTTACATCTCATTCACATCTCATCTCCTCTCTACTTCTTGCAGCCAGGCCGGGCTGAGTTGGGCCCAGTCGGCTGCCTGGCGAGAGGCCAGAGGGTGAGGCCTGGAAGGCCCCGGAGGCCTGCGCCTCCCCCTCTGGGCCTCTGCCCTTGCTCATCTTCGTCACATCTTCTCTTCTCTTTTTTTTTCTGTTTTCCCCTTCTTAAATACGTTATCGCAGAGGCGTTATCAGGGAACATTCTGCTACCAATTGGCTCAGCCTTGGCCAGCAGCGGGTCTGCCCTAGGCCCATCCAAGTCCACTGAACAAAGGGGAGCGACTTCTAGCAGTTTCCTACAGAAGCAACCACCTTAGGCCCCCCCTCACTAAACAAAACCAGAACACATGCAAAAATGTTTAATTTTTTAAAATACTTCTAAATGAAACATTTTTGCTTTTTAAACAATTCTTACGTCCCAGCCTAAGAAAGGTCATTGTATGAATAAATATTTTTAACAATTCTGAAACGTGTAGCCTGGAGTCACTAGAAAGCCTAGGTTGTTCAACAAGGAAGAAAAACATTAGAAGTGTCCTAGGATAAGTCTGAAATACAAAGAATGCCACCACAGAAGAACTACTGAGCTAGTAGGTATGAAATAAATTACTAAGTGAAAGTTACTGAAAATTTTTAATTTGATTGACTATTAACAGCCTTTCTTTGTGCCTAGTGTGATTCAGGACATACCATCAGAGTACAGTAAGGGAAATTTTCATGTCATCTTAAATTTTTCAGACAGGACCGATATAAAAATCTCCCAGCACTACTAGCAGTAACATCAGCTATTTATTTTGTAATATTTTACAAGAAGGAGGTCCAAGAAACCAGAAGCAGATGACAAGATGCAGACGTAAGTGGCTGGAAACAGCAAACACCAGAAAATTGGCAACCGCAATATGTGAGATAGCAGCTTTATTTCCTAACATTTAAAATAGGATGTAACGGTAGCATTTATGGAGTTACAATGCAGCAGCTCATTGCAAATGTTTAATCCTTTCATAGCAGTCTCGACATAAAAGGTGTCAACCACGGATTTGATTTTTAAAAGGACTAGATGATCACAGACTATGCCATCTGTTTGCATTTTTCAAAAGACTTGCCCCCTGAAAGAAAAGCACTGAGGCCAACAAAGCCAGAAAGCAAACATCTTCCCAACTTCCCTAAGGGTACCTCAGAAGTACTGCAGCAGTGGAGCTTCTGCTGCAACCCAAGCAGAATTTTCTGCCTATTTAAACTCTATTCACAGTTTCATATTCAAGCTGCTCACACTGTATGAGAAAAATGCTGGTTTATTACCTTATGGCTGTAGTGGACTAAAAGAGATCAAGAGGAGCCATGAGAGCGGCTGAGCTGAACACAGCATCCTTGTTTGGGCACTTGGCACGATCCTGGCTGCCACGTGCCACAACCTGCGGGGTGCTGCCGGGCCCAAAATGACTTGCACATCAAATGGGAATCTGTCACCCAGCTGGTGCCCCCATCCTGAGGCAATCATTCACAGCCACCTCACCCTGAAGTACCCCAGAAAGTGGAGGAAAACCTACCTCTGATAATTCCTCCAAATCTGAGAAAATATATACCTTAAAGGGTCAGCAGGCAATGCCACTCAACCAGCACCACACCACCTCTGGGTAGTTTAATGAGCTGGCCACTACTGGTACAGTCCATATGGGCAGACCTTACGTAGACCTCCGCTATCTATATGTACGCACACACAGAAATGGGTCATATATATATATATTGTTCTTCACACGCTGTTCAAATAAGATGTAACTGAGGGCAATATCCATGAGGGCACACAACAACTGGTTCAGCAGCTAAACCAAGAGCCACTGCTGTTACAGAGCCAATGAGAGGGTTATCAGCTGCACTGGACTCCAGCAGCACAGCCCTCATCCAGACACCAGAGCAGAGATCTGTATTGGAATACACCAGTAAAGATTTATGAGTAATTGAATTAAACGCAAACAGTCTGTGTAACACATCAGATAATTCCTTAGCTCTATTTGATATAATGTTACTGTATTTTCTAATGTTAATGTTATCTTATTCATTTGCATTTTCAAAGTAATATGTTCCTCTTTAATAAATTGCCAGAAAGTTTCCCATCCTACTGTGTGAGGAAATTACAGCAGGGACTTTTTTTTTATTTTATCAGGTTGGCAATATCAGAGGAGATCATATGATGCCCCCGGCACTATAAAATATTCAACATTATGAATAAAGTTCTTGATAAAAGAGCAGCAGAAAATAGTATTTTATTAAAGCAATATGCTTTTAGAAAAGCATGCTTTTAAATGATTTAATTTAAAAATTAAATTGCATCTGAATCATTTGATTACTGTTTAATAACAATGCATAATTTATATCTAAGTGACTGCTTTAAAAAAAAAAAAAAGAATTATTTTCTGCTCTGCTACACCAATAAAAAAAAAAATTAAAAAAATTGGGAATTAGAAATCTTCCCCTCCAACCAGGCAACTCTAATACTGTATCTTCATCCTGGAGAACTCCTTTCTTTAGTTGCATCTTAAAAACTCAGAACTTTTGCAGCTCTAAAAGGAAATAATAGTTGGGCTCCATGACCAACCTCCTGCCCCGTGGAGCTCAGCTGTACACCCTCAGTGGGTAACAAGCTCTCACTTCTGCTATCAGCAGCAGTGGATCTGCCACCATGAAGGGCAAAACAAGCAAACCCTAGCTATGAGGGACATGAGAACAAGCCAACACTTCCAGCATTTCACAGTAGCAGGTGTTTGATAAACAGTCAGGCACTTTGTGCCCAAGACCATGCTGCGTTTTGGGGCTGCTGGTGAGAATGGACACTTTCCAAAGACAAGCGTCTTTCACTTAGGCTAAAAGGAGCCTTCCTCGCCTTAGTCACTACAGTGTAAGATTTTGACATTTAGGACAGTTGCCCATCTTCCACCTGCATGGCAAGTTAGATGCCCTAAGTAGAGAACTGTATTGCTACCTGTGCACCAGTGTATCTTTGATAGGACAAGGGGTAATAGTTTTAAAATAAAAGAGTAGATTCAGACTTGATAGAAGGAAGAATTATTTTCAAGGACAGTAGTAGAGCACTGGCACAGGGTGCCCAGAGAGGTGGTGGATGCCCCATCCCTGGAAACATCCAAGGCCAGGTTGGACGGGGCTCTGAGCAATCTGATCTGGTTGGAGATGTCCCTGCTCCTTGCAGTGGGGTTGGACTAGATGGCCTTTGAAGGTCCCTTCCAACCCAAACCCTTCTATGATTCTATGTATCAAGAGACTAAGAGGAATCACTCCAGTTTCCAACAAGGAGCAAGTCGGCTCTGCATAACCAGAAAGAATCAGGAAAGTAAAAGGAAGCTTTAAAAACTGCACACTGCTTCCCTTACTCTCATTTTTTTTTTATGCCAAGTTCACCTGACAGTGACAAATGTAATATTTTAACCTATATTGAAATTAGCTGGTTTGGAGTTTTTTTTTTTTTGGTTTTTTTTTTTGTTTGTTTTTTGTTTTTTCAAATCACAGGACAGAAAGATAAACAGGTGGTGGAAGAGAAAAATGTGGAGCTCAAAAAAATAGGCAAAGGTCTTCACCACTTGGTATCTGTTTCCCAGAGGCAAGGAACTGTCAGACTTGCTTCACAAGAGCCACCACAAGATTTCTGTTATAACCCTTCAAAGAACAATTTGTATTCATAGATAATATGTAAAACCAATCCAATGCAAAGCGCTGTGTGAAGAGTTTCTCTGAGAAAATGTCATATAAAGTTTTGAAATACTACCATCTTAAAACAGGAAACAAACCCTTGCTTTGTTCTTTTACCACTACCTACAGGCTATTTATTTTCCTTTATAAAAAAAACCCCACACCTAAAAAAGTGGCAGAAAAAGGAAAATAAAAATATTATTAAAACACCAAACTTGAAATTGTGGAGGAAAGAAGAAACCTTACTTTTGAGTGGTCCAGCTGGCTTTAATGAAAAAAGTATGTAAAAACCTATAAATATTTTTGCTGGGGGGGTGACAACACACATACCCCATTTAATCCTAGAAAACAAAAGCTGTCCCACTGTTGCCTGGACTAAATTAGACTGTTTCCTTTTTGACAAATATCAGTGTCAATCTGACTGCTTACAAGCTTGACCCATAGTTCAGCTTTTAGACGTAACCTGCTACAGAACATAACTTCATAGTTCCCACCAAAGGGAACAACAACTTAAAGTCACATAATGCAGAAACAGCTATGCCTCCAGGCACTCGATAATAAGTATTGTTAAATATTAGCCAGTCAGGGTTATATAAAACTTCACGTATTTTTCCGCCTCACTGAACTAAACCATATGTAATTCTATAGCTGAAAGTAGAACTAACTTCTCTTTCAGATTAACTGAAAGAATTGATCCATAATCAGACCAGCTGTCTCGCAATTAAATCTCTGCCCAAAAAAGTAACTGTATAAATCTGTGGGGAAAAGCCATCCCACAAAGTTGAAACACATGCAAAGAGCATTACTCAGCAGACTGTCAAACAACAACAAATGCTTGGGAAGGGTTTTAGTTTAATCCACTTCTTGTAAGTGCGCAGTCAATGAAAACATTGTAAACTCAAAGTATGAAATTTAAAGTCAAAGAAGCTCCTCTGACTGAAGGAGCTTCTGGCTACTGAGGATATTTGAAGACCAAGGTCATCCACTCTGTTCAGCTTCTAGAGTTGGTCAGTCTACATGTGTTTTACAGTCACATCCTTGGAAAAACCCAGAAACACTAAGTGGGGATATAGAGTATGCATTACAATTTTTTTTTTCCTCCCACCCCTTGCCATGGAAGCATGGAAGATAGCTTCTTGCCTTCAGTAGATGTCAGCTGATTTATGCCAGTCAGGATTCAGGCTCTTCATATTTCTCTACTCCAGAAGACTGTCATACACTTAGAAAGGCTTTGTGCCATGTTGTAAGTTCTTTAATTTATGGAAGTTTCTGCTGTATTTTCTTTATACTCTCCACTTGAGAACATTTTTATATAGAAAATATAATTTTGCATGGCTTTAAGATTTTTAATTCTACTTCTCAAATATCAGATAATCTCATAAAGGCACACTGCACATAAGTGTGTCCACATAAGTGCAGTGTTCCTCTCCTCTTCTTTAATGTTCAAAACTTGCCATTTTCAAATAAACTAATTAAAATGATTAATAAAAACCCAACAATGCCCTTTTAGGATGACTCAACCACTTGCATTTATTATATTAGCTCAAGTCAGTGAGGGGAAACTGTTTTTGAAGCTGGAAGTCATGGAGTTACAAAATGGAAGAGGGATACCATACCAAAACAGCCCACGTGGCTCAGCATTTTTAGGATCAGGAGAAAGAGTGGCCAAGGCGTGACATTCAAATTATGAAGAATTACAAAGGGATCACTGAGAAGGCAATAAGCAAGGACAGCCACGATGGGAATGAGGTAGAAGCAAAAGGAATAAACCAGTATTTTGATACTTCCTCAGGCAAGGTGAAAACCAGGAAGCTGCCCTCCGATATCCATCCTCATTGCCCTTCTCAATGGGCTCTCTGAGCACTAACTGGACTGCTCCTTTCCAGCTGCCACTTGAGTCACACCTAGCTGGGAAGGATTCACACAACTCTACTCTGCTTCAGGCACTGCAAAGTTGAGACCCTCTTGGGTCTGAATCCTTGTTTTTTCCTCCAGGAATTGTGGGGAAAGTGCTAGATTTGGGGAGTTCTGCATTTCTGCTTTTCTTCTCCTTGCCCTTTATTTTCTCCCTCCTCCGTTTCCTTTTCCATTTTTAAAAATTGAATTGTTTGCTCATATAGCTTCACAGTTAAGTGTAGCTAATCAAGTGTGTGATCAGGACAGACTCAATGTAAGGATTCCTTGAAGTTCAGCTGAAAATGACCCATGTAAAAGAACGCTGTGCCCATTTGAATCCCTGTAAAGTTAATCCAAGCAATCAGAGGTAATTTCAAAAAGCCAGACTTTGGAGAAACATGACATCGTGCTGTGGCACTGGTTCAGTGCCAGTTTCAGGCAAAGCTGCCACCTACTGAGTGATCAAAAACAGTTCTGGTATTTTCACCATGTGTCCTTAATCACTCTCCTCTTTAGTCTTCAAGGCAATGCCCAGAAGATAACTGAAAACAATCCCAAATATTACCATATATCCAACCTACATACAGTCACTTGCATCCTTATTTTTAATAGACGATAACTTCATTTTTCTAGGCTTATTTTAAACCAGTATATTATAAAAAGAAAAAAATCACTGGTGAAATCTTTCATCTGTGGTGGACTTGTGATTTTAGGATAAAGTTATATAATCTTGAAAAAAAAACCACAAACAAACAAAACACTGCACTCCCTCTTTATGCCCCCCTTACATAAAAAGGGAAGCCCTAATATGTTTACATAGTTCCCCAAAGCTACCTAGCTGAAAGCAGTTTAATGAGAAGGGAGTGGCAGACACCAAAGGAAGTGAGGATGATTGAGGCTGACAGTGTCATCACACCCTCAGTGAAATAGAAAGGATGTTCACTCTTCAGTACTGGCAAGCTAAAGATCTCACATGATGCCCATTCCTAGGTTTCGGGAGGCAGCAAATTATAGTTCTCGCAATGCAACTGCTCCACAATAATTTACACATATGTGACAATAAGTAAATGACAGTATATGACTAAACAGGACAAAATATCATGAAACAGAAAAAAAGAGCCTGCCACAAAGAAGCTATTAAAAAAATAATCCTAATTTGTTTAGAAGAACAGCATACTGCTTTAATATTATGCTTCTATTCCAATCTATTCTATTTAATTAAATCAATGAGAACATCCAGCTAAGAAGATTTCATATAATACACGTTGAAAAAAAAATTCATGGCACAATAGCCTAAGCATCAAAAGTTTCCTGACCTATTAAAAAAATGCATCACTGCTGAACTCTTCTAGATCAACGTGCAACAGATCCAGTTCCAAAGTATTAGTGAAGATAGATGCTTAGCTCACTCATCATTATTTTTCCTTTAAGTTTTAATGAGAATATAAAGCTAGCAGAGACTGGAAGATTTTGCTTGGTTGCTATACATAACCATGGCCACGTGAAGTACTCTTAAAACTTGGTATGTAGTTCATAAAATTTCTTTGACACTTAGTTTACTTGATTATAATTTTTAGAATAAGTTATTTTGATACTTAACATAGATTGAAGTCCAGAGCTTGGGTTTATGCCTATACCAGGGAGACACAAATAAATCTTATTTTGCATTGCATGGTTACAAATGTTGCTAGTAAGCATTAAATTATCCTTCTCTTAATTAAGGAATTAATTTAATTGTAGTATGGATGCCAATTGTTGATGCTCATTAATGTTCTACTCTTTAAATAAGCATCAGTGTAAGGCAAGTGGTATCCAATGGGGCATTGGAGTCATTAGAACAATTTTCTAAATATAGGTATAAGTGTCACCTTATAGTAAGCCAAATTCCTCCATCAGTTTCATCAGCATGATCCAGGACAGCTCTGTAAGCTAAATATAGCAGCAATGAAAATCAGAATAGGAAGGAGTAGGCTGCAATCTAAGTGGAAGGGGAAAGCAATACAACATTCTTTGAAATGTCTAGCACTTGTATTTAATTGAAATTCATTTATGTGTCAGGAACATGCAGTGCAGTTTTACAAGCCATATATTCTTAAGGAAGTTGCACTATTGTAACATGTAACACATGCACACACACACAGTATCATCACTTCATTTTTAGATCCTCTCAGAGCAAGAGAATGATACATAAAATATCCAGAAATAATAAAACATACAGCTGCTCAAAACTTCAGGAAAGTAGCAAGAATTACAGCAGAGACTTCTCCACTAGCACTGGCAATATCATCCAGCCAGGAGCAGGGTCACCTATCGGGTAGCTGCACTTGTTCATTGCAGTAGAACAAGTGGTTTAACTGATGACAACTATGGTAGCAGGAGCTATAGGAAGACTAGAAGGGTCTAGTCCATCATTTCCTGCCCATCCCCAATTGCAACAGGCTGCTTTTTCCCCTCATCCCAAGCACTCTGCTACGTCAGCATTGCATTAAGGCAAATCCAGAAGGATTTCAGAAGTCTGTAGATCAAGTTTTAACAGAGAAAACAATGAGGCCCCATATGTCTAATCATCTGCTCCAGGTACGCAAACAGCTCTGCCCATCATCATATCAGAGCATATCACAGGCCCTTGTGGGCATCCCTTCCCACAACAGCTTTTGATGAAAAGGAAAGTTTATTCAGGTGTTTTTATAAACACTGAGGCCCAGAGAGATTGAGGTGAAGACAGCAACCCTGTGATGCAGCATCAGTATGAACCTCCTGAGAACTGTGCTAGAAACCTGGAACGTGCTTGAGGGATCTCATCAATAACTGACAGACAAAAAGCAGAGCAGATCTCTGAGCAATTTATATCAAAGTGCTTGTAATCTCTACCCATGTATATTTAGCCTTTTAGCCAATACAATGGAAATTAGGAAGTCCAGGAAGCACATATAATACCCATTCCCAGTATTTCACCAAGCAAAATCCTAGGTAACTGCTTATGCAAGACTAAGACTTCAGGTACAAAAGACCAGAAGTTACAAATGACAGCACATCACAGGAAGATGAGAGACTACGAGTCTCTCCAGAGATGCCTCGCTCCCACACTTGCACATTTCTGTTACCCACATGCCAGGAAGCAGTCTACTGTCCATGTCACAGAAGTACCCCACAGCCTTTGGCAACCTGACAATTCCTCCTTTGAGCAAGACTTGAGAGCAAAATTAAGCTGAAAGCTTGAAAGAATTAGAATTATTTTGTTAATACAGGAGCTGAATTTCAAAGTTAGATCCAAATCTGAACCCTCCACTCCACCCTCACTAAGAGTGCTTGGATTTGATGTTTGAGCTCAGGGCCAAGTCCAATTAGAAAACATGTTTGCTCTCCCACAAAATACCTATCACTCTGTTTGAGCTTGTACTTTTGTGGCATCTGGCAAGTGGAAGAAAAAGGGAATAGAGATATAAAGGGAAAACATTTTCAATTTTGGAGATTCAAGCA
The DNA here is from genome assembly GCA_009806455.1 of Tetrax tetrax. Classification (NCBI taxonomy): domain Eukaryota; kingdom Metazoa; phylum Chordata; class Aves; order Otidiformes; family Otididae; genus Tetrax; species Tetrax tetrax. The sequence goes on along the minus strand of WHYT01017471.1, from coordinate 269,748 downwards.
GAGAAATAGTTCATTCTGAGGAAAAACTTGAAGAAATTTTCTGTTTCAGTGATGTGCATAACAGAGTCATGCAGAAGCCTCTTAAAATAATTTGATTCCTGACACACATTTGTGTTCAAGAGAAGCAGAACTCCAATGCTGCAGGTATGCATGTCTAACATGCCAGAACTAGCCCATGGGGAGCTTTCTTCTCACACGGATGTACAAAACTCATTTTAGGCAAGATGAGAAGCAGCAACTGGTGCCACACACAAACCACGGCACAATGCTGGCAGTTAGGCCCAAGAAGCTGGCTGCTCTTGTCTTTCAGGCTCAGTTGCAAAATTCAGAACCAGGTCCAAATCTTAAACTCTCCAACCCTTCCCCATCTGTCTCAAGGGGCACTTTTTCCATTTGAGCCTCTATACTATCTCAGCAACTAATCAAGAAGAAAATTGACCCACAGACACCTGCCCAAAAACTGGCACATATCCATCAAGATTTAGAAGCTGATTTCCAAATACTTTCTACTCATGTATCCAATTAATAAAGAACACTCAACTAAAAGTTGCACTGATATCTGCAGGGATGTAGTCAGAGTTCCTCATTTCAGAGAGGCTGAAGAGAGAGCACTCATGTTAACTGTGCTCCATCCATTCATGGGTCACTGTTCTGTCCCAACAGTGGTAGGAGGGGACAGCTGGTTGACTGATGAGCTTTCAGTTAGGATGTATATATGATACAGGCAGATTAAGAAGAAGTAACATACTATTTTAAGTTACTTCAGTTAAAAAGTGACTTATTTACTAAAAATTATTCTTTCTCTAGTTTCTAACAGATCTCTGAAGCCTCTCATCCCAACGTGTAGCATCCCAAGTGACAAGATGAGTGTACAGGTAACAGCAAAATGCCAATACACTAGGTTGAAAAAGAAGGAAAACAAGGCACTTTTGGTCTCAGGTCACTTACATCTTCTAAGCCTGACCCAACATGCCAGACACCGCTGGTTAGGATAAAAGTCAAGCCAAGCCACTGCACAGGATGTGGCTTACACAGGGGAGACCACTCCACAAGTGTGCTGGGCACAGGCTGACCAGCAAAGGAGCACAAGGTGAGAGCCAGCTGCATGGGTCTATTTCCACACCTTTCCAAAGTATCAGGGTTTTACAGTTCAGCTGAAACCACTCATTTCATTTAAGTGCAGTTTTCTTTTACGGTCTCCTGGCAAGATTCTGTAGCACTGGTACAGCAAAAGGGATTGAGAGGTTGAAGCAATCTCCACAAAAATAATCTATGGGAAGTCCCTCGTGACATTAAAGCCCATGAACTGCCCTAGGTTCAGCCTTTACCAGAGACACCCCCATGGTGCTATACAAACAACACACAACTGAGCAGAAAGTAGCCTAGTTACCAACAGAAAGCAGTACTGGTAGCAGCAGCATTAAAAAAATATTGCTGGGATATATGTAACATAGGACAGCATAAAAGCAAGCTCAGTTTCATATCAAACTATTGATGCTATTTTGGTTAACATCTCTGACAGTAATTCTCTCAATTTCACAAGCCAACAGCGGATGACTGCTTTCAGTGTAACGCTGACTTACTTCCTCACAGACTAGCATCTGGCTGCATCGGGAAAAATCCTGGCATGATCAGATATGTAATCAGCTTTGGTAACACAACACATTTTATGACCTGTCCTAGTGCATACTGTCCAGTCAGACTAGCTTAGTCAGCTCTTTAGGCTCAAAGAGAAACCCTCCAAAATACTCCTTAACCCCCCCCCCTTTTTTTTTTTTTTTTTTGCACTCTGCAGTGCAGTGGCCATCTTCCTTTGAGCCAAGATGTCAGTCACCACATTGATAGTTAATTCTATCTGTCTAGGAGCTTCCTATCCCTCAATTAAAGGAATACCTGTAATACCAAACACGCACCCAGCTGTCAACATGTCTGGAGAAAGAGGTTTTTGTATTAGTGGTTCAGTTGGCATCTGCCCAAACTTCTAGCAACATCTAACAATACCATTTCCCTGGAATGAAGCACTCCTTATCTGTAGATCCCAAAGTGCACAAAAGGGACACTCTTCCTTCTCATAAGCTCTCCCAGCTATGGTTACCGAGGCACAGGCCAGGGGAAGAACTGAGATTATAAATCAGATATCCCACCACTCCTCCAGCAACTAGGCATCATTGTCCTCTTCACTTCTCATTTACCAAAAGTAGGCTCAGAAACATTTATTAGTTTGGAAAGACGCTCTGCCACAGAAAAAGTGGCACTTCCCTGTTGACTCTTTCTTTTGCCCAAATGTGGCTCTTTCTTACCTCTGACCTACAGGTGCTCAGTAAAGCTAAACTAATAGAGGAACTGCCTTCAAACTAGTCCTTAACTATCAAGGCACATGACACAGGAAGACTTGCAAGCTGCAGAAGAAACTTTGTGCTAAGACAGCAAGACTGTCCAACAGCCAGGCTAAAGTTGTCTGGAATGTAGTTAGTTTCAGCATCTGCTTTACAGGGCAGGAAGATAAATTTGTTTAGTGCTAAAACCCTCAAGAAGATGAAAATCTATACCATTGGCTTTTGTTTTCCCTTTTAGCTCAACTGTTTTAACACTCCCTATTTAAATATATTGAATCAGGAAAAAAAAAAAATATAAAGAGGGTGAGCTTTTAAATGAAATTGAATACTCAAAGCATGCAGTAGTCTCTGAAGTCCCTTGCAATTTCATTTTGTAGGAAAGGAAAATTGTGTGCATGTGTTTCCAGAGCAGTTCTCCTAGCTTACAGGACTCAGCACAGCATGTAAAAGGGAATATGGAAATAAAGCAAAAAATGCCCTGATCTATTGGTACCCCAAATTCTATTCACCAGCAGAACAACTTACAGGTGCTACTAGAAGGAAGCAGGCTTGATCTGGCATTGCACTCCCATACTGGCCCGCAGCTTGTCAGGGTGCTGACTACAGGTAAGGTGGTCATTGCATTACTCCAGCTTTATGAGCAGTTTGTCAGCAAAAGGACATCCCGGCACAGTGCGCCTCAGACGGACAGTTCCTTTGGGAGTCTAGTTGCGTAGTCTATCCAAATACAGCCTTACATTATTGCTTCTTCTAGCACTGAAGTACTGAAGCAATCATTCACTAGATGTGTCACATGCAGATTTATTGTTGCACTTCCTGACCCCGCAAGTGATAGGGAAAAAAATAAGCTTACACTTTTCTTGGGAACAATTAAAGGTAATTTGTCTCATCAAATTTCATCCCTTAATAAGGATGCCCATTCCCCAAGGAAATTTCTAATTGTTTCTCAATAATTTCAGTCTTTCACTTCAGTAACATTACTGAGCACTTATGTTTAGCTTTTAATAAGCTTCTCCAGGAAAGAGTCCCTAGTTTGCTCTGAACAAATTAAAAGAGTAACCCAACCAAGAGGAGACTCTTAACATGCATCATTTGCCACTAAAATATGACAAACACACAAGACAGACTGCGAAGACAACATATGTACAATGACATGCTACTATAGTGCGAGATGTGTCTTCTCACAGCACAGGGAAAGGTACAGGTGACATATTAGCTAACAAAATCCATTATTTCCAGCTCTGAATATAAATTGTCAATTTCATTTATTTGGCCTCTTGCTCCATAAGTTGTTCTCCCTTACAAATCAGCCTCTGCATTCATCTGCTCTACAGAGTCTAACCTCTTGCAGGGCTTTCTGCAGCCAAAGGCAAAAAAATAAGAGATGTATACTTGTGAGCTGACCTATCACAAGCCAGTGCACCCCACACAATTTCCTCTTTCTTTCTAGAGAGGGAGAATTTGGAGTTATTTGGTAGCTTTGCCAGTGGAGTGCCAAAGCCTTATTTCAGTAAAGAGCCCAGTTCTCAAGAGGAATAGGCAAGTACTCACCTGATTCCACAAATAGCCACTCACCCAGGTGCTCTTCAGTGCATCACCATGAGTTGGGTTAAATAATGAAATGAACCAAGTGTTTAGGTGAGCTATGTGACAAGTGTCTACAAGACACCACTTGATCACCTACAAGATGTAGCCTGACACCTATAAGACATTATGGTAAGTTATATCTGGTATTTCACAGGCACTGTATGAGAGAAACCTCTCCTTACCACTAAATTCAAAACTGCAAAGGGAAGAATTTTTTTTTTTTTTAATCACAGTAAGACTCCTGTAGTAGCCTATCGCAAAAGAACCAATGGAAAGAAAGGTGCGTAGCCTGCAAAATAGTTGCTTCATTTTACCCAACATTCATCTTTAATTATAGGACAGCCTAAAGGCTAATAACATAACCAAATCCTCACTCTGGTAGACTCTGGGTAGTCATATGTTTTGTTGCGGTGGTTCTGCCTCTCCAGCAATGGGGACAGGATGCCATTTTGAACACCACTTCTTTACACATGCTTCACACATATTTCACTGCCACGGCCAACAGAGCTAAGAATACAATATCAGTGTACAGGATAAGGTGTGTGGCTGCTGAACTTCATGCATTTCTCTGCCAAGGCAAAGGCAGCAGGCTGGGCAGAGCTGCCTCGTGACTCCCTTCTGCAGTTACACAACTGCATGCTTGCTCTTTAGGAAAGCTCACCAAGCTGAACAGATACAAGCAGAAGAGGAGCTAAGTGACAAGAGATTAAGCACTCTGCCTAAAGCCAGGGCTGTGAGCAGAATCCACATCTCCCATTAGCCCACTCCCCAGTGCCCACACTGATGCTTCAAGAAATTTTATCCTTTCAATTGAATGATTTGACATTTATGCTAAACATATCCTTGCCTCACCTATAGGCATTTGCTAATGCATGAAAATAAGTTTTCCTCTTTGGAAAAGACTGGTGGCTTTGTTTCAATTCAACATGCTCTTGTCCTCAGCCCCTTTGCTCTAAGTGCCCACTGTATCTGTACATAGACAACATATGTCAGTACTTTAAATGTCAGCGCTCATCTTTCGTAAGGACTTTCAGGCAAGTCTATGATTAAAACTAGATATTCAAGCAGAAGATGAATATATTGTGTCCTCAGGCTCCTTAAGTCATGATCCATATTTATAATGAAAGACCAAGGCTTCTGTTGAATAATTACATCTTTTGGCTGCCCATTCTTCCTCCCCACCCCCATGCACATACACACACATGAAAATGCATATATAGCATTTAGAGTGAGCAATTACTCACCCCAAAGACAGAATAACTTATTGGAGTATATGCATGCTAAAGTTTAATTCTGTAATTATCATGCAAGACTTGCAGTAGCCAACTTCGTTCAGATTGAGTTGTTTTTTTCTTACTCAGCATGAATAAAGGCAAGAACAGCACGTTCCAGAGGGGCTAGAGCACTCTGTAGTTACAGCCAAGCCCTAGGGAAAGGACTGTAATAGCCACACTCATTTCAACCCCAGGTAAATACTTTCCTACCAAGCAGGTGTTTCTGATTCAGAGTTCCTGAGCTCCTACTTGGTCAGTCCTTTAGAGTGGAGGATGCTTCTTTATGAATGAACAAAATCCACTAAAATATTTGGCAGCCACCGAATTCATAAATCATATTGAAAAAACCCAACATGTTCTCAAATATTACTTTTCAACGAATGTTGATCTCCCCACTCTTAAGTCATCTTTCTCGGCAATCAGCAGCACCACTGGATAACACTAAGCCAGTCTACAAGAATCAGCTTGCCATTGAAGTCAGGAATCTGATTAGAAGGAGCATTTTGACCAGTATCATAGAAGCTTAAGCCTGTATTTCTTCATGCATCCTCCTCAGGCCTACAGTTTTCTTTATAGAAGAAGGATTCCACACTTTTTTTCCAGTAAATTGATAGCTCTTCATCTTTAGTAATCCAGTTCTGGAAGTGGAAATGCTGTCAGCAACATCAAAATAACATGCTGTGAACAAAAATGATTCCTGTCAAAACCCTGTGTTTTGCCAGAAAAACTTTATTAAAAAATTCCTAGCAGCTCTCATCATTCTTTTCACCTTTCTTTAAAATTTGCTGCCCAAAAAGCAAAATGAACAGAAAGCAGTGGGAGCCTGCATACAGCTCACCCTCGTGATCTCCACTTACCCAAAAGCAACTTCTATGTCAAATTTGTCACTGTAGACCTAGTCTCAGAAAACCAGACACGGTCAGTGAAATATATTTGGTTAACTGAGATGCTTCTGATGAGATTATTTTAAAATCCAAATACCTTAGGCGGAAGTATAAATCACAATGACACTGGTCCACTAAGGAAGAAAGTAAAAAAAAAAAAAACAAAAAAAACCAAGAGAGTCACAGCTGCAACAATAGCTGCTACATATTCTGGTTGTCAACAGAGCGAGACAAGAGGAACACCCGTGGAGCAGTCTTTCATTTGAAAATTAAGCACTCCAGCACTGAGCAGGTCATCAAGACATCACTCAAAGTAGAAGTATGGGAAATGCAAGTGATATCACATTGGAAGGCTGGGGGTGGGGGGCAGAGCATCATGGAAGAAGCTTCTGGCTTCCTGCTTTATTCATACCAGTGCTCAAAAAGACAAATGAAAAAACTCTTGCCCTGTCCTCATTGCCTTGTTTGTGGCTTAGCAGTATTGAAGTGATTTGTCTTTCCCCTTTTCCATCCACCTCCAAATGAAATAAAGTGTTACTTCCCTTCATAAATGGCTAGACTGAAATTTTACCATATGCCTTGATCAAGAAGCAGGGTGTAACCAAGCTACCCCTGAGCTGTCCTCCCATCTCTCTTGTCAGCAGAGAAGAGCAGAGAAAGACACTTACAGGTCTTGACCTGCAACAAATTAGCTCAGCTCAGCATTGTAGCAGATTAAGAAAGCCAAGGCTGCACTTAGAGCCTCTGTTGAGGAAAGACAGAAAAGAAAATTATTCCTGAGACCGTAGTCTAATTTCTCCCTGAAAGAGTTTTTGTTAATTCAGAGGCGCTCCAATTTTAAATCCAAGCATTTGTGTCTGCCAGTAGGGCATACAAGCCACCAAGAGAGGGTAGGCTGTTGAATTTTCACAAGGTAAAGTTAGGCCCCTAGAATATTTAGTTCCTTACCGCAAGATTTATATATACACATAAGATGGATGTATTGTTTTTCACTGAGATCCAAACAATAGTGAGCTCTTTCCTGCATCACTTAGCAGACTGCAGTATTTCACACTAGGGGTGTCTTGTTTCTACAACTCACTGCAATTGCAGCCGAAAATTTCTGTTTCTGACCACAATTTAGAAAAAAATAACAATAAAATAAATATTTTAGTAACCAGTATGAATTTGTTATATTTGCACCTTATCTCAGAAGTCAGGCTAAATTCCTGGAATATCCTAATGTATTTTGCTGCTGGAAAAAATCCACAACAAAATGCAATGATTCCATTTGTGACATGTGTCCTGTTGTTTAGTCCTAAAGATGACTGCATTTGTCATCTCATGACACATAGGATGTGCGCTCTGTATTTCACTCATTTTGCCAGCTACTTACAGTTTCATGTTGCAGGTTTCCTTACCACTCCACGTGTCTAGTTCTTAAAGACCAGTCTCAAATGAGGCTCTATTTTGTGTGGCAGAAACTGGATGCAGTCCCGTTAAGATACAGGAGAGCATCTGCATCTGAGACTTGCTTCTGCTTTGTCATTATGAATATGTAATACCACAGCCTTAGGAAGGAAGAAAGCAGCAGCATCCTTGCAAGTGTGTTTGACAGGGCAGGTAGATCTTGCTGATAACAATAATGAAGAAGCAGATGTTCTTATGGCATAATAGTATTTTTTGAGGCAGTTTAGCATTCACAAGAAGTCAGATAAGTTGGGGTAGAAGCTCACCTCACCAAGCCAGGGAGTGCAAAGTGGTGACAGCTAAGTTACGGTGTGCTAAATTGAACAAAACATTTGCAAATCACCTCTTGGTAACTTAATTACATCCAGCCTATCATCACAAAAACATCAGCAATAACTGTGGTCCCATTCTTGCCAGCTGGCTCATCTACGCATTTCACGAAGTCCCACTGCTCACAAACCAATCCCTTGTTAACTTAAGTGGCTGGGAGAAGCTTGCCTAACTGATATCTTCAGGCCTGTCCTCAAAGCAGAGGAGGATTTGTTCAGCCCTTGTGATCTCACCCTTGGGAAAGCCTTAGGTGCTCTTGAAGAAGAGCTTCTTTAAGGGTCCTACTGCTTTTGCCATCTACCACTGTGAGCTCCAACACTTTCACAGACGAAGCCTTTCTCCTGCCCTCCTGCCCTGGCTCAGGTCCATTCACCTGAAATGCAGACTCTGGGGCTGAATGTGCCTCTGACAAAGCCTCCCAGGGGCTGCCAGCACCTTTGCTCTCATTAGAGCAACTCTGCTGCCACATAGAGCACACACATGCTTTACAAGGTGACAGAAATAGTCACCAAGAAACATACGCCACAGAACAATAGCAGAAGGAAAGCATACACAGATGATTCACAGGACAGTTACTTCAGGTTCATGTCAAACATCAGTTCCTTACATAGATGAACCTGTCAGTGCATTGAACATTTGTGACTCTTTGTATGTCTCCCTGCTCCAGATTTGGTCCTAGATGGCAAATACAGAGAAGCACACATCTCACACACACTCCCCAAGCCCAGTAGATAAGTGCAGTGAAAACCTACTGAGTGTCCGTATCCCAAAAAAGTTCATGACAGCTCTAAGGACTGTTCAACTTCAAACTCCAAAACACAAATTTAAGTGCAAATAAACCTTTAAACATCTCAAATACACCCAGAAATGTTTTATCAGCACCTACATTAGCTTAGCATTTAGTAAAAGCAAACTAGCTCAGCTACAACAGAAACAAAGCTCCAAAACCAACCCGGGATTTAAGTCTTAGAACCCACTTTACTCATGAAATGGTTAGTCCTTTTCCAGCTGATTAGAGTAACAGGATACCCTGAGAAGGATTGCTTATATACGTCTCAGCAAATCAAAATCCTGTCAGTTTTACTGAGAATTCATGTTCCTTCCTTAAGTGAGAAGATGAAACTTCACTAAAAGAAAAAAAAAAACAAAACAAAACCACACACAACTTTCCCAGCTACAAGCACACAAATTATTATTTTTCAATACTTAAATTAACCCATATGAGCTGCATAGTGCTTTAGAAAGCCTTGTGGTTTTGCCAAGATTGTATAAAGTTTGCTCTTTACCATATCAACTTCTCCACCTCGAGGACAAGAGAAATCCATTCTGGAGAGCTGATGGGTTTTCTTGCTATGTACGCAGTAAGCGACCTTCTGTGATGGTTTTAACAGAAAACTGACCCAAGGGATCTAGGATACCATGACAACACGTGCACTGTGACACCACATGCACTGTGACACCTTTGCCAACACAGGTTATTCTAGCACACACTGTACAGTCTCCTAACCTGGCACAGTCCTTTACCTGTAACTGAATAGTTTTTATTATTCTCAAAAATAACTTTTGGTATGTTGACTTAAAATGTACTTCCCTCTGATTTTTATGTCTTACTGGATTGCTTGGGCAATTCTGCTCTAAATACTGCTCCATGAAATTATTTTCTCTGATTCAGTTATATCTGTTTATGAAAACAAACTCAAATATATTTCAGATTGAATCACTTTAATCATCTCTATTGCTTTTCAGCAATGGAATCTGAACCAGAAAGTTAGACTATCCCCTGAATCACACATTCAGATGCAGCCAGAAGACTCAAAGTGAACTTTTGAGCGTACCTGGGCAAATCTCACTTTCATCTTTTTATGAGCTTACTCTTCATAACATCCTTTTGGCTAAAACCCCTCTAGTCACCAGACAACTTATCAATGAACTTTATCAAGCTTCCTACCAGGCTCATTTATTTTGCCTCAGACAGACATTACCCTTGTCAGTGCCCCTGGAGCCCTTCTACAGGCACACTGATGAGTCCTTTTTGCAGGTGTTTGCCAACACTCATGTTTTGCAGTGTTAGCACACATACACCAGGGAGGTATTTCTCTCATGAGCCTAACCCAAAACTCGTCAACCCCCATAGGGTCCAGATTGAGGCTGAGATGGTACCTCTCTCCTTGCTTTGTTGCTGATCCCTGCCTTGGGACCAGGGACCTGTGCACTTGCGTGGCAAGGACAGGGTTCCTTGTAATCTCTCCTCCAAATAAGATGACAACAAGGGATGCCATTCTCTTACTATAAGCCCTCAGTATGAGGGATGTTTCCGGTAACAGTACAGTGTTGGTTGGGGAAGTAGTTTTAAGGGTCCAAGTTTGAGATCTTTGAAAGGGATATTTTACTGTCCTTCCACATGAAACTGCTTCTGTTCTTCATACACACTATGCAGCCTCACAAAAGACTCCCTTCACAGCAGCACAAGCATCACAAAGAGCTGCATAGAGACCACAGACCTGTGGTCTGTCAGAGGGTTTGGCAAGAAAAGGAAAAAGGTTCTCTAGCCAACCTGCTGCGCTTTAGCCAGCTGAAGCTGGGAGTTTGCATACTTCTGCACGAGCAGCACAGAAGCAGCTTCGGTGCTGGGGAGCAGCCCTCCTTCCTGTTCAGGATACCTGCGCAGGTCCCAGTTCTGCAACAGCGGCTAGCTATCAACAGCTCCTAAAATGAGGAGTGCTTCACTAGGTAGCAAGCATAGGGTTGCCCTTCTAGCCAGCTCCCAAGTGAAACAAAGTACTGCTTCGCCTGCAGGAAAATAAAATATTCTCTGGCAAAAGACAGGCAGACCTACCTTGGAAGACATCATGCACACACATTTGCAAAGGTTACTGGCATCACAGTTCCTTTAATATTCTTTCCTTTAGTTGAAGGCCCCACAGAGAAAATTAGTGGAAATTACTACTTAGCCTTGATGTTTTTCCAATGGCCTCTGCATCAGCCTTTGATTAGCAAATCAATCTTTTAAAGAGCTACTACACTCTCCAGGCAGAGCAGCCCAGATATCTGCATTTTATCTCTTGCTATTGCTAGTAGAAACTCAGGAACATCCTCAGGACAGAAGGAGCTCAGATTGTTCTTCTGTGTTTTAGTTTACTCTAGCTGGAGCATTTAAGTGTTTTAATCAGTAAAAAGCCAAGCACAGTATCAGAGGACTCATTTTCTAGCTACGCAACAAGCACAGTGACATCAAACTTGACGGGCATCCAGGGTTCAACTTCTAACAAACGGTGAATGCAACCTGGAGACACAGTAGCTGACACTGCTATAGGACTATGCTTGTAAACAGATACAGTCAAAAGCCTCAGATTTTGCAAACATATTTATATTTAAAATGTATTTTAAAAAAAAAAACTAAACATTTAAGGTACTGAGAGTACTTAAGACATTTTTTAATGAGGGAAGATTTTTTTAGTACTTAACACACACAGGTGCAATAAGCTTGTACCAAGTCTGAGAAAATTGTTACAACAGTTCTTTTGCCATTTACATGGCTACGTTTTTTCTGGGTTGCCAGGCATATCTCAGTTGAAAATTAAAATATTTAAGGATCAGCCTCTTTGTTTTTGTTTCTACCTTAACCTACAAAAATTCAGTATGTGCAGCATAGAGATATTCATGTGGGATTCAATACCTTGAGTATTTCTTTACTGGTAATAAAGGGAGAAAACTTTAGTCCAATAGGCTCAAAAACTGTTTTTCAGTTGCATTATTGTTGTGTGCTAAGAGACAAATAGTGCTTCACTTGTTCCACAGATACTAACATAATTTCAGGATGTCTTTGATCTTGTCCAGACCAAGATAAAAGGTGTCCTTTAAGTTATACTCATTAAAGTGTTTTAACCCACTTTTAAACAAAAGGCAGTCTTTGCATAACCTAACTTTATGCAACTAAGGTACGTGCCTATATTAGGAGGACAACATCTTTAGCTACATCCTCCAAAAGCTATCCTCTGAACTGGGGAGACCAGAGAGGAACATCTCCTTATTTAACCTGAACCCTCTGGTCATTTAAGCACCCTCCACAGTCAAAGGGGAAGCCCCTCCAGAGAATGATTCCTCTTACATTACAACAGGTATGTGTGAAATGACTTGCCACATCTTCCCTTCCAATAACTAATGAGAGGACAGAGAAAGGTCTAGGAATTTTAAATTAGGAGAGATTAATCCCACTGCATTGATTACAGAGGGAAGAGATGTCCACCAAAGAACCACTTCATTCTTAACTTTTTGTCAAGTAAATTTAGGGGAGATTAAGCCAGTCCTAGCCTTTTAATACAGATATTTACATATTTGACCAAAGTTGACTCTCCTCCTGCAGCAAGTGCTTGGTCTATACACATTTCAGGAGTTATGCATTAAGCTATGCCTTAGATAAGAAAGTATAGAGATAGGAGGAGTAGGAGCAGGACCTAGCGCTCCAGTTCCCAGTTTGGGAGCTCAGCTTTGGAAGAGAGACACTGTGCAATGAAGGGCTGCACTTGATCACATGCAGTCAGGTTTCCCACTAGCACCTGTCTTCCATTGCAACACACAAGTGCTGCTTTTCAAAAAAAAATCTTGAAAATACAGCCACTTGTTTTAGAGTCTACACGGATGTTTGACGCAAGCCAAACAAGCTGCAAGAGTATCAAGAAACTAGATTGCTGAACAGATGAAGAACAGCCTTCAGCTCTTCCACTGTACATGGAAGACTTAATATTAAAGCACTTAACGCTAACTGCCTATAGAAGTACTCTGTCTCCAGAGACTTAGCAAGACAGAATCCACAACCTCTACTACGTATCCTCATCCAGAATGAGGGCACCTCCATTTTTAGCAAAAAGCATAGAACAGCTCATCCCAAAATGCCTAATAACAGCTTGGCAGTTAGAGAACTCTCTCAAGGGTGGGAGACAGGGTTCAAATCCCCCTCACCAAGATTAATGGAATTTCACCCACATGCGCTACAGGCTAGGTGAATGCTGTAACTGCAGAGCTCCTGGATGAGCACTCCTTCCTCTTTGTCCTCTCTGCTTTTCATGAACCTAGCCTTGAAGATATATTTCTTTTCTCCAGCTGACACTACTGAACAAAGTCACAAACAGTTTGAGGACAATTAAACTGCAGTTTGTGGCAAATTATCCTGTGGTCTATTTTTTAAAGTGTCAGCCCACTGCAGAGATAGATGGTGTTATTGATCACAGGAGGAGAGATCCTCAGTTTTGAGTAGCGCAGAAAGGCATCCTTCTCCCACCTACAGTCCTCCACACAGTTGTGCTGTGGCTTTGATCAGATACCAAGGCAGATAAATACCTCCAGAAGCAGAGGCCAGCTGGAAGGACAGTGAGTGGTGGGCACATGCAAAATAGCCAGCCACATAGAACAGAAGGCTCAGGGCCAGCTGGTTGCCCTGTAGCCTCTCTCTACACATCCTGATCCCAGGTCCAGCACTTGATGCTGAGGCCCATCATTCACTTGCACTTAATGGTAGTTTCTCAAGCACAGGGCTACAAAAAAAACCCCCACTAATTTGACGAAAACCAGTCTTTTTTTTGGAGGAGAGGGGACATCTACTGCCACTTAATACAACACCACCACATTTCATACATTTTGTAGCTCACATTTATGTCAAGAAGTATAAAAACTATAAGCATCCATAAGCAATTACTGAGAAATTAGCCATGCTGTTTGCATAGGTTTATATTATATTAAACAAATGTATTTCACAAATTACTGTGTGAAATCTACCAGAATGCAATTTATTGAAGCAGTAGTCATAAAGAGCAGAGGATATTTTATTGCCTACAATAAAAGCCTTTCCCCTCCTCCAGCCATAAAAAGGTTGAATGCCTCCTCCATTTTAAATAACTGCTCAATAATCTCCCTTTAAAAGAATGAAACTGTATCAGAATTCAACTCCTTTTAAAAGAAACAAAACCAAACCCACAGTGGTTTCTTCAGCTCCCCTCTGGATTATTCTAGATATAGCAATGCAAGACAGTTACGGCAATGTTGTATTTGGATGCTTTCCAAAAATACGTATGACTGAGAACACCAAGTTATCTTTTCATAATATGTTCAGGTAAATAGTATTACAATGTTAGTCACACAAAGAATTATGTTCTGAAGCACGCAGAAGAAAACATGCCCATACAAAACCTCAACTCTATAAAAATCAAATAGTGGTTTAACTTGCTTCCAAGGCTCAAACATTCAAACAGCCTCTATTATTCTTATATTGAGCTGACCATTTTCTGCAGTGCCATAAACACAGCCATCAGACTAGCAACTTGCTGATTCAAGCATTGGTTCTCCTCTTGTACTTGTTCCAGCATGACTTGGTCAGCACGTAATCTCATTTGTAGCTTGTGAAACAGCAACAAACAAACACACACATACATGAGGGACTTGTCAAGCAAAGCAAGCTGTATAATTATCAGAGTGGAAACCAAATGCCAACATTGATTATACGATGAGCCACACCTCAGCTGGCAAATTTCAAAACACGCAGCATGATGGGAGGGTGGCTCCAAATCTCTATTAGCAGTGACTGTGGTAGAGAAGTCTCATTAAAAACAAGCCTGAAAAGTATTTAAAGGAGTAACACATATGCACACATTTGTTTGTATTTCCCTTAACACTGCAGTGCATTTTATCAGAAACACTTTCTTTCAGCAATTATTCTAACAGAGCTTTTAATTAAACAGTATTCTATCTTTCCCTTACAATACACAAGATTTGAGCAGATTAGTGAGCTGTGCTATTAGTAAAGCAGCACTCATTATTATGAGTTTCATCATTTTCATCCGCATACAAAGAGTAACTACAACTGCCAGTCTCTTCTAGATTAAGGACAACATCAAAGGAAATAAAGGCAAAGATGGCAGGCAAGAATAAAGTTATGCTTTGTATCAGCGAAGGGATTTATTCCATGGGTACAAAAGCCATCCAGGGAAAGCAAGCAGAGGTAGATTGAAAACGCAAGTGCCAGGTGAGGGAGGAACAGTCTCAAGCAAATCCTTGGGAGGTAAATGGGCACGTAAGAATGCATTTTTCAATTCAAGTCATCAGCACTGCTGGTAGAGTAGCCTGGAATGTTTGTCTGCTACCCATATTTGAGACAGTAATTACTAGTTTCAAGGCTTTTTTTCCAGGTATAAGTGTATGGATACATAGATTACTGAAAAATAACTTTATAGGACTAACCAAAACCATAATATTCAATCTGTGTACCTTTCAACACATTAAAAAACCTCAACACAGTACTGCTAGCTTTTCTTTTCTTATATATAGGTATACAAAGAAATAATCATCTTAACATGCTGCTAGTTAACAAATTTTAATTTGTTATTCAAACTGTGCAATGATGAAGTTAATTTTGGACTTAAGAACAGTGTATTAAGGGAATCCAGCAGGGAAGCCTTTAACTATCCCTCCTAATTGGTTAGAGATTACGCTTCAGAAATCTTTAGGTCTGAGCAGACTTTTTATGCCACTTTCAGACCTATAAAACATCCAAACCTTGAAAACCTTAGTTTAAGGACACAGCTCAGCAGCACACAGATATTGCACCGGGCCTCTGTCCTTGCACAAGTTCCAAATCCTTGTTTGTATTTCTACCAGCATGCCCAAACATCACACCGAGTGTCTCATTTCTTGGGTAATAGTCTGAGGCGACACAGACCCAACGCATTGAGAAGGCTTGAAGCCCCACCTGGAAGCAAGCAGGATCTGCAAAGCCCTTCCTCACTCAGTGACACGCAGAATATCACCCTGTTGGCACCCAAAAATAAAGGCACTCAAAATGTAGACATGAAATCAGAGAACACATTCAAAGAGCATCTGAACAGTTCCAACTGCCCCACAATCAAGCTTTTTCACAATAAAATCTTTCTCTTGCAACAAGAGATGCTCTGATAAGCCACTAGCTGCCCTAACATTCCTCACTTCATTTTGCAATGTTCCCCATTTAGGCTAGCTTTTGAAATAATTTCAGCAGTAAGAGGCAGATGAAGTGAACACTAGCCCATTAGCTCATTTTAAGGCAACGTATCTGCTTGGTCCGTTTTGTCCCTATGCTATTTACTGTAATTGGATACTGTCCCAAGACATGTTAGAGTAAGTTTTAACATCACCTGGGAAACAACAAATATTGGTTTTGTTTACATACAAAAACACTTGACCTCAAAAATCAGGGCATCAGCTGAGAAAATCAGGTGGGTAGTAACCCTCAGATGTTGAATTCTTCAGCTTTAATAGTGATCAAATCTGATATTTCAGACAATTCTGAACTCTAAAAATTTGAGGTTTGCTCCAACCAGGAGGAAAAAACACTCTGGAAAACAACACACATGTCATCACAGAGCTAGAGCCATAGCTGGAGCCAGAGTACCATTAAAGGCCTGAGGAACACCAGTCCAGCAGCTTCAGAACCAAATCCAGGATCAAATTATGTTCATCTTCTCTCTGCTGCTCTTTTGGAGATGTAGATAACACTGGACCCTGTTCTCAACTCTCCTACAGTGCCACCACAAAGCTTTTCTCCTCTCTACCCACCAGAAATAGATAGGATGGTGAAAAGGAGAACCAAGGGGACAAGCAGAGGACTGTGGTTGAATATATTACTCTGACTTATCTGCTTCCAAAGACCCACAGGCACATAGAAAGTAGAAGGGCAATCAGCTTTGAAATTGCTCTTTGATATGCTACCAGCCGTGCAAGCTCCTGGCTGTTCCCAGATACAAGGGCCACAGAAGACAACTTAATGCTGTCTTCTCTCCTCTCAGCTCTCACTTCCTACTCCATGTGCAGGAGAGGAACAGCTGAGATGGGGGCCTTCAAAAGGGCAAGAAGCGGCCAGTCCTTGTATGAGCAGCAAGCACACTGAAAAAATGCCAAATACCAAGGAACTGTTAGTCCCAGTAAGATTCAGACTTGTACTAAACCAATAAATGAAGCTCTAAGCAAGTTGAAATATAGTAAAGGATTTAGCATCAGAACAGCATTTGCTCAGGACCTACTTTGAGGGGGTGTGGGGAGAAATAGCATTAGGTGCTGCTTGGGAAGGCCAGCTTCTTCCTGGGAACAGAAAAGGTTGTGTGTTCTTTGAATGTTGTTTTCTAAAGGTTAAAAATACTTTTACTGGAGGTTTTACTGGCCTGGGGACTATATTACTACCAGGGTAAGATAAAATAAGAACTACACATATTAATGTCAAACTGAACAAAAATATTGAGACTGTCTTGCACAGGAAAAAAAAAAAATTCAAACATCAAAGAAAGACTTCAAATCTAATGCCTTGTGTGTCTGAGGGAAGGTAAGTGGCCTGGGGGTTACAGCAGCAAATGCACAGCCCGACTCAAAGCCCTTGCAGCCACTGATCTTGCTAGTTGAAGCCATTGCTGGCCACGCGTCTCAGCAGTGCCTCGCAGTCGCTGCAGAGCATGCAACAGGTTGCGCCTTGGATTAACGATTTGAATCACAGGACCATAGGCCATCACCTCTCCCAGAGGAGCTGGCCATAACAGCTATGGTACTTATGCAGCATCTTCATCCTTTGATTTAAAAACACGTGGAAAGTGAAAGGTATGATTATTCTGCAATGTCATGTCCAATAAAGTATTGCAAAGCTCAAAATTAAGGCATGAAGAAGCAGCATCTACAGAACAATTTTCTCTCCATTAAAAATAAAACATCGCTGCCTCTCACAGATTGTAATTTACTAAATTCTTTTCCACTCATGCATCCTGGTCAAAATTTAAGATCCTTTCTGTCTAAAAGGAGTCATTTACTAAACTTTATGAGCAGAAGGATGCCATTACTGACTGATTCTAGAAACTAATAAACAATATTCTAAGTGGTAGTCTTCCAGATTTATCGGGGCAGAGGGGTGGGAGAAAGGATGTAGTCTGGAGGAAAAATGTTAAGTTATAGGAATAGGGTTGTTTTATACTGCTGCTTAAAAGAAACAAAAATCCCCTGACAGTGGGAGGATCTTTTACTATATACAAGATGCACTGTACCATCAACATTAAGACTTTTTAGTCTTCCAATATTATAATCGTCTCAGCCATGCCATTACATGTTACCTGTAGTTGCTTTGCATGATAAGCTCATTCTGTACAAGGAATGTTA